>JBBBDQ010000927.1:6690000-6822500 GCA_037127315.1 Ascarosepion bandense | reverse complement strand
GCACTTAACTGATTGTACTATATGATCTTGCTTGTCTTACCTTCAATATATCCTGAGAGTGTCAAATTCTCTAAGCTCTACCTACTCATTATATGCCTTAGAAATTTTAATCGTCTCTTTCTGATTCTAAGTCTTTTTTTGTTTTTATTTTCACAATTACTTGCTCTCACGTCCAGTCAATGATATTCTCAGCATCCTTCTGAAGAACCACATTTCTGTTGCCTCAAATCACTTTATTGTCTATGAAGAGATTGTCCAGCATTCACTGTCATATAAAAGGAAGCGATATCATACAACATTTCAGTACTCCTTTTTTGTTGTTTTTAACGAAATCTTCTTGCTTCTTAATACTTTGCTTAGCTTTGTGTCCAAGCCGCATTCACCATGGTCGGGGTTGAGCCGACTTTCTCCCCGATGGAGTAAGTTTCATTAGGATTTGTTTAAGGGCAGGGTCCCAAGTCCTGCCCTGTTATTTAACCCATAACTGGAGGGAAGGGACGGATTAATACCTTTCCCAAGGGTACGAGTGCGTAAGTGAATGCAGGGTGTTCAACTGGAATTCGAACTCGGCTCACCGATTTCTCTTTGAGCCGACATCCACTGCACCACAACGCACATCCGTCAATAAACGCTTAAGTACTGACCAGGCTCAACGTTGCTTAACTTCGGTGATCGAGCGAGAACCAGTGTATTCAACGTGATATGGCCGTAAGCACGCACATCCGTCACTAAACGCTTACAGCACCTGGTATTCATTCCCAAGCGGTCACCCATCTAAGTACTGACCAGGCTCAACGTTGCTTAACCTCGGTGATCGAGCAAGAACCAGTGTATTCAATGTGATATGACCGTAAGCCACTTAGCTTTAGGAAGGCTCTTTCGCTATTCCAATACGCCCTCGGATTTTGATGAACGAATTTACTGTCCTCTGTTAAAATACTTCCGAGATATTTTAATTATCGTATTTTGGTGTTTCCAATTTGATCCTCTGAATATTATCTTCCACAAACCGACATCAGCTTTAGGAAATTATGGCGATCTCTCGGCTTCCAGCTATTCTTTTTCTCCGCCCCGATAAACTGCAGGACTCACTACTAACGACTCGACTCATAATCAGTTTAGATGGCATGAAGCCATTTCATGTGTGAATAAACCTATTAAGAATGTTTTTCATTGTCTAAGTTTAGCAACGGCAGACCTCGCTAGTGTTTTCAAGTTATTTACTTACATGTTTTCTCCTTTTGTTATTGCTAATGTTGTAGGTCTCTGAAGATTTTTTTCTTAGTCACTCATAGCTTAAACATGTTTTGTTTTTTGTTTTTTTAACTTTTTTTGTCTTCGGTGTGTTTGTTTCTCGTTTTCAAATCTTTTTTCTCCAAATTATTGTATCCCAAAAGGTGTTTTACGTCTGCTGCTTTGAAACTGTTTTGTTAAAACCCGTCTTCTGTTTCCCCAATTGACCGACATTCCCAACTGAGGAGTTGACCAATCAGATGTTTGGATTTGAAACAACGACTTCAATTATCAATGAGTTCACACACCGATAACTTAGATTGTTGGAAAGGTAATTTCACAAATGACAACGTTTCAATTAGTTAAGAACACAATCATTTTTCTTAGCAATGAAAGAATCTGTGATAATCTACAAAATAGATTCTGATATTGCTGAAAGACTAGAGATTCTAAGTGTTAAAAAAATAAACGAAAACTTAAAGGTGCTAACAGTCATGTTGAGTATCGTGGGCCCAGCTTAAAGATATGATCTTTTGCTTATTTTACAGAGTGCAGGTTTGGGTCGTCATTCTGATAAATAACACTTATATATATATATATATATATATATACCGGACGAGGCAAAAATCGCACAACATACGGATAATTTATCAGAAGTATAATGACACTTGAAAATTTTATTTATTAGTTAATTAATTGGGTAAATTTTCGTTTTAGATACCGACGGCTTTTCCCCCTTCAAATTTATCCAAAATAGCATTATTTCTGTGCAAATGTATATGCTGAACTGAAATCAACAATTAGTTATTGAAGAAACTTATCTTTTTTGCTTTGAAAGTCCATAAAAAAAAACGTAGGCAGAATTTTGGTCGAATTTCGTCCTTTACTTAAAAAATTCCGGCGATGTATTTCCTGTTTTGAGAGCAATAAGCGTAGAAATACAATAGCGCATTACTTTAATTTCCGGAAGTACAACGGCGGAAGTATCAGTAAATGAAGAAAAATTGACAAAGAATCTGCCAAAATTCAATAACATGCGCAGTCCGTCATTCTGCATTTAATTACATGACTTCGTGAGAGATACGAGAGAGAAAAAGTGCAAGATATAGTTCGTTTTTTTATGGACATTTAGATAAAAAAAAGGTAAGTTTCTTTAATAACTAATACTTGATTTGAGTTCAGCATATACATTTGCAAAGAGATAATGCTATTTTGGATAAGTTTAAAGGGGAAAAGCGATGGGATTTAAAACGAAAATTTACCATTAATTGTTATATGTGCTGTTCTAGATGTCTTCCTTCTTTTTCAAAACACATTTTAATTCTGTAACTGGATGATTCATTAACGAATTGGAGAGTTTACTCTGTCATTTTATTGCATTCATATTTAAGTTCCTCAATATTCCTTAGGCGCGTCTGATATCTGATTTCAAATGCCCTCCCAGAAAAAATATAGGGTGTGAGGTCTGGTGACCTCAGTGGCTACTCAACAAGGCCTCTTCTCAGTTAGTCAGTTAAGTGCATTCCATGATACATGATTGGGTAATCAGGTCTCGAATGAGAAATGGCTGACTGGGTAGAAGATATTCCCGCAGTAGACTGATAACCAATCAGGGCTATAGACTCCAATCTGTCCTGCTAATCCATGACTGGAGGGAGAAGCGGCCGACCTGCTAACTCATAACTGGAGGAAGAAGCGACCGATTCATATCTTTCTCAAGTGTATTTGCTTGTAAGTGAATGCAACGAATTCAACTGGAATTCAAACACGGCTCTCCCATTTTTCTTTCCGAACCGATATCCACTGCCATTAACCCCTTATAGTACGCAACTTTTGCCTCACCCTGTATGTAAACACAACCGGTGTAACTTAAATTCTTTCATTCACACCAAACGTCCCACGATCAGCATACGGACACTACCAGGCA
This sequence comes from Ascarosepion bandense, assembly GCA_037127315.1. Classification (NCBI taxonomy): domain Eukaryota; kingdom Metazoa; phylum Mollusca; class Cephalopoda; order Sepiida; family Sepiidae; genus Ascarosepion; species Ascarosepion bandense. Next base: position 6,819,340 of record JBBBDQ010000927.1, on the reverse strand, counting down.
AAAATAAAAATACGCACTGGACGCTGAAGCACACACAGATTATCAATCACACCCTGCATATACTATCTAGAATTACGATACACAAGCACACAAGAATATGAACGCTGCTTGCCAGGGCAAATACCGAAAGAGACATGATTGACTGGGCAGAAGATTATGCCGCAGTAGGTTGCCATTGCTTTCTGCGGTAGGACTGCTTGCCAGCCAAGGCTATAGAACCCAATCTCTCTTATTATTTAATCCATAACTAGAGGGAAGAGACGGAATAATATCTTTCCCAAGGCTATTTGTGCGTAATTGAATGCAAGGAATTCAACTGGAGTTAGAACTCGGCTCCCCGATTCGTCGTTCCGAGTCGATATCCACTGCACCACAACGCACATCCGCAGTCTGCTTAACCAATGGTATTTTTGGTATTTTTTCATGATTGTTTTTCATTGAGGCTTGCTTAACGAATGAAAAGCAAACAACATGAAAAAATGCCAAAATTGTTTTTTCAATACATATTTCCTTTTCTGATGAAGCTTAAATATAAGTGAAATATGTTCAAATTAGTAAACGTCGTTTACAATTTGCCTTAATTTATTATCCAGCTGGATTCTAATCCATATTTGATCCCAATTCATATATATAGACACACAAATATATATATATATATATATATATATCGCATCACCCCAAGCAGGGCGGTAACGCCACTGATGCGCAGGGGGCTAAGTCAGAGTAAGAAGATTGGAAAAGAGAAAACCGGAAACCACATCCTAAACAGAGAACAAAGGATGAGCCTCTTCAGCTGTTCAATAGACGTGGGTGGAGTGTGAACCGGGCGATAGTTTAGTCTATCTACTCCAATTGGAAAAGAAAAAAAGAGTAAAAGATTGGAAAAGAGAAGACCGGAAACCACATCCTAAACAGAGAACAAGGGATGAGCCTCTTCACCTGTTCAATAGACGTGGGTGGAGTGTGTACCGGGCGATATACGCCAAATCGATTGAGTTTTGATTCCGCCTGGAAGCCGTCAGATATCTAACCACACTGATGAGCTGTGATACAGCGAAACAGGCTTGTATGTTGATGATTAATTATCCTCTCGTTATCCTATTGAGCTCTCTAGAGGGAAAATTTTAAAAAACATCAGTTACCATTTCTGCGATTTACGCATTGCTATTTGCTGGCGTGTGTGTACATATATAACACGTTCAAATCTCTCTCTCTGCCGTACCCGATAGATTAGGGGTAGGCTCTCTGACAGACGCCAAAGCATCGGTCGTATTTCGGCTTGTATGTGGATGACTATATATATATATATATATATATATATATATATATATAAATGCTTGAACAATATATATATATATATATATATATAACATTTCCCTTCTCTGACCCCACGCGCAGATGGCTTAGGGAGTAGAGACTCCGAATGACACCAAATCGGTCGAATTTCGTTCCCGGCCAGAAGCAAGTGGATATGTCTAGCCACACTGATGAGCTGTGATACAGCGAAACGGGCTTGTATGTGGATGACTAATATATATATATAATACACACACACATACATACACACACACATACATATATATAATACACACACACATACATACACACACACACACACACACACTCACATATATATATATATATATATATATATATATATATATATATAGTGTATCGAAGCAGCAGATAATTTTCTAAACATATACTGTTGCATATAACTGACAATGAATGTCTGTTATGTTTAATCTTGAGCCGTTCTAAGCATCGTATTTTGGCTTTAATTTCAGGTGAAAATAACGACCAAAATTGTCCAACATTTGGATATTTTTTAACATGCTGGTTCTAAGCAATTTTTTCTTTATTTTATGATTAAACATAATTAAACATTTGCGTGCGTGTGTGCGTGTGTGGTTAAGGTACTTATCTGTGATCGACTAAAAGTTTCACGATGAGAATAATTACATTTTAGATTTATATGTAATTAATGTAGAGTTTGTCACATTGAGCAGACAAAGGAATGCCATGAAAAGTGAAAGCATCACAATCTCCACGGAACTTTGAAGTCGGCATAGCATGTTAAGTGACAAACTTCTCTACATTAATTCTGTTAACTCTCTATCTCGATATCGAGCACTTTATGAAAAAAAACCTGCTTGCCAAAAATGTCTTTCGATGTGCGTTGTGGTGCAATGGATATCGGAGAGCCGAGTTCAAATTCCAGTTGAATTCGTTGCATTCACTAACGCGCAAATATCCTCGGGAAAGGTGTTAATCCGCCTCTTCCCTCCAGCTATGGGTCAAATAATAGGATTGACTTGGTTGGCAACTAGTCTACCGTAGAAAGTAATGGTAACCTACTGCGAAAAAAATCTTCTGCACTGTCAACATGATCCTTTCATGACATGATTGCCCAAACGTATATCACGTATGGTACTTAATTGACAGACTAGTAAACCACTGAAAAACCAAGAATCTTGGCACTAAATAAAATTACAACTTAACACTAAAAAGAATATAAATATATATTTATATATATATATCCGACTGAATACAGAACGAAGAGAACATTTTTTACAACGTCCAAAACATTAATTTAAAACAGTGCTCGATATATAATATATAGAGCTGTGAATATTTATTATAAATTATATTTTCGAACATGTACAGAATTTTTTTTATATATCCACTACAACTGTACATTTGTTTCGACATTGAAACTACAATGTCTCATCAGGCGGTGTCTCTGAGACATTGTAGTTTCAATGTCGAAACAAATGTACAATTGTAATGGATATATAAAAAAAATTCTGTACATGCTCGAAAATATAATTTATAATATATATATATATATATATATATATATATATATATATATATATATATATTAGTATATCTAAATAAAATTGGATATATTATATACCAAAAAACACATCTTAAACGGAAATTGAATTTAAAATTCTCGGCGTCTTTCTATTGTTCGTGCGCATGTGAAGTCGCATCAACGTAAATATGACCTTCGTCCGATGAAGACTTCAAGGATGAAACGCTGTTACACGAAAACATTTTTCCAGTTATATTTCTTTCTCCTAAAACTGTTCTTGATATATAAAAAATTTATATACCGTTTTTTTTCCAGGGGTTTTCACCAAGTGATATGTATTTCTTATATAGGATAAGTCAGTCAGTTAAGTGCCATACGTGATACACGATTTGGGCGATCATGTCTCGAAAGAAACATTGACTGACTAGGCAGAAGGTAATCCCGCAGTAGGTTGACATTGCTTTCTGCGGTAGACTGGTTGCCAGCCAATGCTATAGAACCCAATCTGCCATATTATTTAACCCATAACTAAAGTATATTTTTAAAACCCTTAAAGAATAGACGGATAGATCTTCATTCCTATATATATATATATATATATATATATATATATATATATATATTAGCAGTATAGAGGTTCTATCAGTGACCATGTCTGGTGCAGTAGTTTTGGACAAAATACAAGATTTTCCAGGTTTTACAACTACCGTATTCTCTATATCTCTCCTCTTGCGTCTTTTTCCTCTTTCTAAAAATCAAATCATACTTTAAAGAAATAAGATTTGAATAAGTCGAGGCAATCCAAAAGAATGCGACGAGACGGCTGCTCGCTATCCCTTAAAAAAGGGGTTCCGAGAAGGCTTCTGTTAATGAAAGTGGCACTGGATAAAGTGTGACTTCAAAAAAGAACGATTCCGAAGGAGATTAAATATGATACATGTTGTAGTTGGGTTTTTTTTTTGTTGTTGTTTTTTGTTGTTGTTGTTGTTGTTGTTTTTATAGCACAACTCCCGAAATTTTTCGATCAAACCTCCTATTATATATTTAATTATTTCACCCCAAAGAAGGCAGTATTGCCACTGGTGTGTAGGGGGCTACATAAGAAGAGAGTGAAGGATTACATAGGCGAAGAGCGAAGAGAAAGAGGAACCGAAACGGTTACAAGGGGTGCAAGAGAATGAGCAAGAGAAGGATGGGAATACTGGTGTGAAGAGAGTTGCGTGAGAGTAGAGATAAAAAAAAGAGAACAACAAGGTTTTGGGGGGTACTGAGGAAAGGATAAGAGAAATATGGGAGTCAATGGGATAAGAGATGTCAATTGACTTTGCATTTAAACTTGTGGATATTGTAACTATTAGGGAAGTAAGCATATAGAAGGGTGTTCCACAGGCGGGAAATGCAAGAAATGAAATTGTTAGAGTAGAACTAGCAGCTGCATTTGGTATTTTTGTATCTTTTTTTTACTCTAAAACTGTGGGATCTTGTTGCCAGTCTGGTTGCTCGAGTAAATTCTTGTGGAGGGGGAACCAAGGAGCTAAGCTTGTCGGAGCAGAAGCCATGAAAATATTTGTAAACGAGACAGAGGGAAGCCACATGCCGTTGGTGAGAAAGTGGCCCGAGTCGAGCAGCCAGGTCAGGACAGATTACATTGAAAATTCTCTTCTGGAGCCTGTCGATAATAGCAGAGGCGCCTAACCAGATATGACTAGTATTCAATGCATGAGCGGATGGTTGGTTTGTATATATGCAAAGTGGACTCAGGCGAGAAAAACGTCCTGGCCCGACACAGTGAGCCAATCTTCCTAGCAGTAGATTTAGTTATTGATTCAATGTAGTCTTTCCACTTGAAGTCGGCTGAGAGAGTGAGGCCGAATAGGCGCAGTGTATTGCTTTCAGGGAGACTACTAGAACAATGTTAATGGGTGGGGGTAGGAGGCACTGTCTACGGTGGTTGACCGATAAAAGCTTTGTTTTGGAAGCATTAAAGTTTACAAGCCATTTCTTACCACAGGCCACCACAGATCGGAGGTCTTTCTCAAGATTAATAGCAAGGTTATCTTATCTCTGACCGTCTTGGCAGATTTCTTACTGAGGCGGAAGTAAATGGTGGTGTCGTCGGCGTAAGTGCCTACTTGGGATTTGATCACATCAGAGAGATCGTTAATGAAGATCAGAAAGAGAGTCGGGCCTAGGATCTGGAGGCGCGCCCATTAAAGATGATGCAGCTTGATAGGAACGATTGAATCAAACCAAGTTAGCGTCTAATGATGACATAGCACTATAGTTTACTCAGAAGGCCGGTGTACCAGATTCTATCAAATGATTTGTAGATATCCAGAGCAACAGCTCAAGTTTCACCGTTCTTATCGAGGGCTTGGTATATGTACTCTGTGATGGTCGTTTGCGAACAGCAGTAGACCTGGCAAAGCAGAAGCCATGCTGTCTGTCCGAAAATGGTTTATAAATCAATAAAAATTAATCAGCTTTGATTTTGAGAAATGTTGTGGATGCGGAAGGTCTAAGCAATATTGAACTATAAAACATATTCCTCGGTAAAATGTTTACTGTTGTATTTTATTTCATTTTTTTTTTAACGAATGGACTAGTCTGTGTACATTGCATTGTATTCAAGCTGTTATATCTCATTTGTCCTGTCCGTTATCATAAAACCAATGAGCTTGAAACCCCAAATAAAATAATTTCGAGACTATTTGACTTCTTGGATATTCCAAGCAATTCAATGGAGCTTCTTTGCGTTACAAATCAACCAGTTAGTTTAAATAAATCATTGAAATAAAACAGATCATTTTCCTAGCACTTAATACTGGACAGTCTCCTCACCGAAGAGACTAAAAATATGAGTAACGACGGAATTTTAGAGAAAAGGGAAACAAAACAGACACTTAGACGTAATATCAGAAAGAGACTGTAGAAAATTCTAGGATACATGATGAGGAAAGCAAGGTTGTAGAATTTGACACTCACGAGACATATTAAAGGCAAAACCTAACGAGCTTGTGCAATTTGGCAGAACAGGAAGTAGGGGAAACAACAAAGAGACAGAATTTTGTAAGAGATCTTTTTTATCGTCGTTTCACCCGAAGCAAAGGCAGTACTGCCACTGGTGAGCAGGGGGTCTACATGAGAGGAGAGTGAAAAGAAAGACGAACAAGATAACAGAAGGTGACAGAGAATGGACAAGAGAAAGATGAGAATACTAGTGTGAAGAGGGCTACATAAGAGTAGAGCGAACAGAAAGATCAATATACAGGCAGTGTCGAGGAAAAGATAAAAGAAAGATGGGAGTCAAAAAGATAAAATATGGCGATTGACGTTGCACTTAAACTCTTGGAATGGCAGCTATCAGAGAAGCAAGTAAACGGAAGGAAGTTCCACAGAAGAAATGCGAGAAAAGAAGCAGAAAGAGCAGAAGTGATGCCTACATTTGACTGTTTTGACAGTAAATAAGTGGGACCTTGTTGCTAGTCTAGTATCTCGAGTAAATTCGAGTATGGTGGGCACCAGGGAGCTATACTCATCGGAGCAGAAGACGTGAAAATATTTGTAGAAAAGACGGAGGGAAGTAAAATTCCTTCGGCGAGAAAGTGACTGTCGTCGAGCTGCCAGATTGGGACCGATTACATTGTGGAATCTCCTTTGGATTTTATCGAGGACCCTGCGATATAAAAGACAGGAAGTTGTGGAGAGACATGATGTTCCACAAATGAGGGAACATGGCACTAAGAAGAAGAAGAAAAAGAAGAAGAATTTATATTCAGTCTCCGCGGGGACATAATTAAATATCGAGACTACCTAACATAGTGATCCATATTTCTGCCTTAGTATGCAGAAACGTTGTGATCTAACAAAAAGCGGGGGAAAATTAAGAGAGAAAAGCAAGTCAAAAATTAATTATAATAGCATATTTTTCTTTCCTTTCTCAGCAGACTCCAAAAATTAATTGCGCAAGTGATTTTATCGTGTTTACGCCTTTGCCAAATTGCAGTCAAAGAAAGGACGCGATTCCAATCTCTGACACGAGATTCCTTTTCGTGCTCACATCTCATCGTAATGGAATTTACTCTTATCAGTGCTCTACATAAGGGAGATCCACGCCTACACGCGCTCCCTAGAGCGACCGTTCGCTTGACTCAAATGCTTACATTCATTTTGATCAATTGAGATAGGTTAATTAGCGAATAAAGACGCCTGCCGTAGAGCGAGGGTTGTCATCAACCCGACAGCCGGTCGTATAATGACTTACGTCAGGAGAGACATTTCGTTCTTTTGCTTTTATCTGCCATGTTCCTTCAGGACATTGGCGAACCTTGCCTCTCCAAAACACCCCTTCTTTATTTTGGTCAAAGTAAATAGTGACATTTGACTACTCCTCTATATAGTCCACAAACTTGTTTTGACTTGGTGAAATTCTCCTGGCGTTGTTCCCTCATAACGTGTGTTTTCTTTTTAATCATTCCACTCCAAACAAGAGAATTAACCCGAGGGAGACTAGCCTGATTCATGCTAATGGTGGGTAGGAGCGATTGTCTGTGATGGTTAATAGATAGCAGCTTCGTTTTGGAACGATCTCTGAGCTTGCTTAACTCTGATATCTCCAATTCGTGGCTAACATCATGAGATATTTGCAAAAAACCATAAATTATAATTTCTTATAAATGATGTTTTGTTCTTTTTGTTTACCTCTACTATGTTGAATCTGATATCATTTCGTGGCTAGCATCTTGGGCTCTCCCTTTTGAGAATTTGGGGGAAGAAAAGATGAATTCCTAATTTTTCCGAGGATATTAGTACATAAGTGAATGTAACAAACCGGACTGGAATTCGAACTCGGTTCTCATTCACACACACTCATTCTAATTCTAGTTGAATTAAATAAGGTTTATCCACCTGATGAGACCTATACGATTGAAACCCAGGTAGCAAGTGAGTGGTAAATATTTCATTTTAAATATATTGTTTGCTATGCATGTTCAGTTTTGGGGATTGTGAATTTAAATAACCGTCTACTGTTCTGACCAGTACCCCTTTATATATATTCGCTTCCCTCGAACTTTCTTCGACATTGACCGCTGGGCAGGCGGCATCAACTTTGGTTAGGGGCGATGAATTAGCGTCTTGACGTGTTATCTGGTGTGGGTTCTATGCGACTTTTACATATGATTATGTAGGAATGTCTGTGGGTTCGACAAACGGATGGATTGTTCTTATTTTCTTATTTAGAGGAGCGACATTATCATCTTATCATCTTATATGTTTTTATTTTGTTTTTTATTTTTTTATTCGCCGGGTTAGGTTTTTGTGAATCCCATTCATGTAGAATCCTTCGTTGAATAAAGACGGAAGCTGAAGATGGCTCGCCTGAAAGAGGCCTATACTTCCGAATTACCATGAAATAACGCATCTGTCTTAATTTTTCTTATATTTGCTCTATATGTATTTATATGCATATATGTTTAGAGCTCTCGTAGAGAGTTATCCTACCATTATATATAAAGGATACTCCTTTGGATTCTTCTATGTCAACAGAGCATGTTAATATATATATATATATATATATATATATATATATATATATATATATAAAAATTTTGATCAGCCAAAGATATTTTTAAGAGCAGATGGTTTAATCACAGGTCTATATTTAAACTAGAACATATTTAAAATTGTACAAAATTGGCTAGCCATCTGGGGAAATTGAAATTAAATTATGGAAAAGACCCAGACATAACGTGGAGTATAGTGAAAACAGCCAAACCTTACAACGGTGGCAAAATATGCAGACTGTGCTAGGAAGAAAAGTTAACTATAATGTTATTCTCAAACAAAAATGAATTACTGAATGTAAGAACAGAAATTATGACTAAGTGTAGCCATACCAAAAATACCTATCGTGATCATACAACCATGGATGAAAACGTTATAACTTCTAATTTTGAAAATTGCGTGTTCATAAAAATCCCCTTTATGTGAGCATTCATAAAAAAAAGTAAAATCAGTTATTATAGATCGCCTGAAGACACCAGAGTGTATAAACCTGGGTTGCGTAATAACTTGTTTAAAAATGAAAAATATCCAATGTTCTACAATATAAATGTGTTGAACACTTATTAATACAACTTTGTACTGGTCTAATTTAATTATGACCAAAAACTAAGTAAATAAATAATTAATTAATATATATATATATATATATATATATGCCAGATTAAATGAATTACAAACACTATGTTTGCTTATTTTTAATAAAATCCATTCATACTCACGGATAATCTTTCGCTTTTACAATCAAAAGATGTCCAAAATTACATGTTTTTTCACGCTTTAACACGTGCATGACCATGACATTACAACATATAAAAAAGATTCCATTTTGGATAATTTTCACGTACTAATGAACGCTAGCAATTTGTCAACCGTTATATTTGAAGCAGGAAAAATATAAATTTTTAGCAACACAGTTTTCCGGTTACATTTGTTACCATAACTCACACACCTGAAGATGACCTCGGAAAGAGATTGAAAGTACTTGGGTACCTTAAGAAATAAATGAAAATAACATCTGTCAACGTTACAGCTCATTTCTGACATCTTTTGATTGTAAGATTATCCGTGAGTATGAACGGATTTTATTAAAAATATGCATAGTATTTGCAATTTAATCTGATATGTTTAAAAGAAAATTTGCTGCCTAAATACACAAATTTTAATATATATATATGTATATATATATATATATATATATATATATATATATATATATATATATATGAATTTGCTATTACATCTACGTCAGTCAGTCAGTTAAGTGCCATACGCGAAACACGCTTAGGCGATCATGTCTCGAAAGAGACATGACTGACTGGGCAGAAGATTATCCCGCAGTAGGTTGCCATTGCTTTCTGTGGTAGACTGGTTGCCGACCAAGGCTATAGAACCCAATCTGTCCTATTATTTAGCCCATAACTGGAAGGAAGAGACGGATTAATACCTTTCCCAAGGGTATTTGCGCGTAAGTGAATGTAATGAATTCAACTGGAATTTGAACTCGGCTCCCCGATTTCTCGTTCCGAGCCGATATCCACTGCACCACAACGCACATCCTTACTTAGGTGTAATTAATCCTCGCTTCGTAACTGATAGTCTTTTCTTTCCGCATTCCGTTACTATGTTGTGTCGTATTTCCTACAGTTTTTTCTGTGTCTGTCATCAGCACTCAGTCATCTGTGTATGTTTCTTTGTTGTTGTTGCTATGATTGAGCCATATATGAAGTTAAATATTACATAACAGTTCAGCACTCTTTTCTTTGTTTGTAAAGGTATTTTCCTATCGTTGAATCTTTTCATTCTTCCATGTGCCTGTCCCTTCGGAACGTAGAAGATCATAGCCTTCAACACCAACAAATCCCTTTTAGTCCCTAACACGTTTTCTCTTGTTTCCTGCTCTGCGACAAATTTGCTCAACCTCATCAAGTATGTAATGAAATTCTTTCTGTCTCTATTTCCCTCTAGCTGACCTGTGCGTATCAGATTCGCCAAGGCCTACTTCATCAGGTCCCCGATGTTAAGTATAGGTTGCTTTTCGTTTACATCCTATCCAACACCTCGCTTTTGCTCAGATGTTCGGTACATGGTATCATCAGCATCTTTCTGTAGAACCACATTTCGCTTATTTTCTGAAAGAACGCTGTCGCATCTCCTATATATTCGGATTTTTGTGTCCCATTCTCCATTACCTTGCCCAGATAGTTAGATTTTGGGTATTCCCTCAGGTTAGCTTACATCTTCATCTGCATTTTGTTTTTTAGTGACAAGCGAATTTGAATATCCAAATTCCTGGTTACTGTCATGGCTATCCAAAGTGTTGTCGCGAAAACCTCAGAATAAAGGAGTCCTGGACATGACAATAAACCTCATCCAGCAGCAAGGCCTTTGATTATGAGGTTGTGAGGAACATGGAGCCACCTCTTAATTGTTGTTGTTTCCACGTCCAGCCTGAACCGGAGTAGTAGCACCTGTTAGGGTCTCAGCTATGGGCAAATAGTTAACCCCCTAACTGGTGTCAAAAAGATATGAAAGTATAATATACACTTTTATAGAAGGATGTGCGCTGTGGTGCAGTGGATATCGACTCGGAACGAGAATCCGGAGAGCCGAGTTCGAATTCCAGTTGAATCCATTGTATTCACTTACGCGCAAATACCCTTGGGAAAGGTATTAATCCGTCTCTTCCTTCCAGTTATGGGTTAAATAGCAGGACAGATTGGGTTCTATAGCCTTGGTCGGCAACCAGTCTACCGCAGAAAGCAATGGCAACCTATTGCAGCATAATCTTCTGCCCAGTCAGTCGTGTCTCTTTCGAGACATGATCGCCCAAGCGTGTATCACGTATGGCACTTAACTGACTGATACATAAAAATAGACTTTTATAGAAAAATATACATTTTTGAAGGAAAAATATTACCAACAATTCATTTTTGAAGAAAAAGTTATTATCATAAGACATTTTTCAAGGAAAAAATTATTCTCAGCGAAACATTTTTTAATACAAAACTAGAAGACATTTTCAATTTTTTAAAATAAAAATAAAAACAAAACATTTTCATTAAAATCTGACTAAATCAATCTTCTCACAATAACCGAACATTAAAAAACAATATCTTAAAACCCCACCTTTTTGGCATTAAATAACCCACAGAGGTGTTGATATGTCGTTAAACAAACTCAACACTCAACAAATCAGAATAAAGTGTAGCTTTTCATTTAGAACTAAATCGGCTAACATCGTATATTTCTTTCGACATTTTGCGCACATTGCTAGAATAATACCAGTTTTTTTTTCAAAATTTACTCTTTACTGTTTAGCACTCAATGAATTAAAGCGTGTCGCTTACAAGCGTTAGCAAAAAATCATTCAATAAAAATGAGTTGCACAAAGATTTAAGGCAAGGGACAACATGTGTTTTTCTCTCTATCTTGACACCAGAAACGTTATTTTTAGAAGAGTAAGTTTATAAGAAATAAAGTCGAATTATCAATAAAATATATTAATTCTTTAGAAATTCACACTCAGGCACACTCACACACAGATGCATACAAATATATATCTGTTCACACACACACACACACACACACACACACACACATATATATATATATATATATATATATATATATATATGTGTGTGTGTGTGTGTGTGTGTGTATATGAATTTCTAAAGAATTTATGGATCCTATTCATAATTCGACTTTATTTATCATTAATTTAAAATTAAAACTATGGAGTTATATATCTAAACTTATTTATAAATAGAACTTTGTCTGTGTGTGTATGTGTGTATATATAGACTCCGAAACGGCTGAACCGATTTTCTTGAAAATTTACACAGTTCTACTATAAGCGTCTGCGAGTGTTCTTAGCTAGGTTTTGTGTCGAGATACCCCCGATAAATATCGAAATCGATAATCGAAAAAATCGGATTATAGAAGGAGTGGTCCGATGTTAATCAAATTTGATACACTCATAGACAAAGACATAAGAAACGATATTCAGAAGTTTCAAGGTTGCAGTTCTTATAATAGTGCAGAAAATCGTTAATATATATATAAAGAAGGCAAGATGTTTGTGTGAGTGTCTGTTTATCTGCCTGTATGTCTGTATTTTTTCAGCCCTTTTATTTTAATTTTTGCTTCGGGTTTGGCTCTAAGTAGGTATAATTGTAGTTCTTAGTCTAAGCCATGATACCATTTACTCAAAGGAGTTATTTATCCTTCAAAATTCAGTTTACGACGAAAGAAACTTATTTCCTGGATATCAGGAAATCAAAATTTGACTTACATCCATTCATTTTTCTTTCAGTCTACGGTTTCGCTTTAACTGGAAACAACTATTGCTTTTTAGTCTTTCATGCCAACGTCCAATGAGTCTGAGCTCCAGGACCATGGATTAGTTTTAAAGCTTTCATTACACCCGAGCAACGCCGGGATATACTGCTAGTATATTATATAATATATATAAATACATAATTTTACGTACCGTATAGTAATGTAATGGGATTGGCTAGTTAATATTAACCCCAATATATAGGATGTATCTAAGATAACGGGCAGATCTTCACGTAAGAATAACTTCGAATGATCAACTATCAGTATAAAATATATTTTTCTAAAGCATAAATCTTAAACTGTTATAATCAAATATTTTCAGATTATTGATCGAGATATTGTTGTAATGAGTGAATCTAATCATTGAATTTATCTCTTGAAAATAATTTATTTGACTATTAGGTTAGCCTATCGCTCAGTTTACACTCTTCCTCGGCCTTTTGAACAGAGTGAGAGGTTTATCTTATTTTTCCTGTTTTAGAACTCGGTTTCCGGTTCTTTCTAAAATCTACTTCAACTCTACACTGCTGACGTCATTGCTTTAACTGTGAAATTTTATTTACTATTTGCTATTTTTTCCCCTTAACAGGAATAGATAGATTCGCTTAGGAATAGGGATTTATCCCTTGTTTGCTGTTAAAGATTGGGTTCCCGGTTCTTTCTCATTTAAAATTTTGATCAACCAAAGATATTTTTAAGATCAGATGGTTTAATCACTGGTCTACATTTAAACTAGAAAAATTTGAAAAACTTTAAAAATTGTGCACAATTGGCTATATATATATATATATATATATATATATATATATATATCAGAAATAAATTTATTCTTTATCCCACATTTTTTATTACTTAAAAATTTATTTTACTAGATACTTATTTCAAATAAGAAGTATCTGCTAAAATAACTGCGTCGAATGGCCAACGCGTCCACCTGGGGGTCATCACCAATAAATTTCTTTTTCGAGGGGCGTAGTAAAAAATGTTTATTAGAGAAATTCCCAGAAAGTTGACGAATTAAAAGAATGCATCTCAGGAGTATTGATTGAAATTGATGCAGATCGTGATTTTTGTTGTATTGTTCTGGAAAATGCCTACTTAATGTATGCTTTTGGCCCGCCCTGAAGTTTCATTCAAGGTATTATATCTTTCTCTATTAGAGGAAGCCGGATCAAGCCAACCATGCCGAATGCCGAAACAGATGCAGGCAGAGATACAGGTCCCTTCAGGACGTGGGCGATCATGACTCAACAATTTCCTAGTCTTTATAGTTCTTAGCAATACTTTTTTGGTATCGTTCCTAATCCCTCTTTTACCAAACATTTACACGCAGGTTGCTCTCAGCTCTAATTTTCTCTATCCCTCTTGCCTTAATTAAGTCCTGTGAGTATCGAATTTTCCAAGCTGTCTTTTTTCATTATGTATACTACAAATTGTAACCGTCTTTTTCTGATTCTATGCGTAAGGGTCCTTTTTTGTTCTCATCCTAAAACATGTTTAGTCTATGGTATTCCCAACAACTTTCTGTAGAACAAGTTTTATTACTTTAATTCTATTCTTCATCTTGGATGATATTACCCAGCATTTATTGTTTTTAATTGCCGCATATTGTATTAGTTGTAGTTTTAAAAAGAATGAAGATATGTTGCATGATCATTGACGTAAATTTTGAATAGAGAGTTCTGAAATTAGTTCTCTTTCCAGATAATTTTCTTTGATTACTATGGATATATGTATGTCTAAACTGGCTTTCCACCAGATTTTCTGGTTTTGAGGAAGATGGTAGGTCAAAAGGACGTTGAAGTTTTTATAAGTGCCCAAGGTTAACATGTATGTATATATTTATATAGTGCGGCGGCTTAAAAATATCTGAATTAATATACAAGCGTGCGGTTAGAACACTAATTTGAGGGACTTCTAGTCCTTTTTAGGGCGCCCTTGGGAATTAATGACTCCGTGTTCGTTCTGGAACATCCTTCTAAGAGAGAGAAACTCGTATACAAATCTTAAGCTTGTCTCCGGTTTTTACAACCTGTGTTGTAACACTGGTGATATAGCTAATAATTCTGAAAAGTGGGTTTAGCTCAACTCGAAAAAACACACGCAGTGGAATTTCTTGGACTCTTTTTTGGAACGTTACAGGGGTGTCGGAAGTCATCCCTAAAATTTTATTTTGGGAGTTATACTGATGGTGGTCCTATTCGGTCGAGTAATGCTGGTGGTGGCCTAACTCAGTCGACTTTCACTATGCATGTGAGGAAAGTGAGAAATCTTGCACGAAACTAATTCTAATTTTTGGACATCAATAGTATTTACGCCAAAAGAAGCACAGTCGAAGTCAACAAGTGAGTGAAGTAGCAGAATGGACTGGAGAGTAATGTCAACTAACGAGTGACTCCACTCGGTAAGACAAGTTTTGTCCTGTCTGATGCCATGCATAGATAACTGACGTAAAGTAGTAAAATGTGAAACTCGTTTAGGCGCTACAGTCACGGAAATTGAAACTGGCGAACTGGGTTCAAACTCCAGCCTAACTTTTTGCTTTGACTTTGAAACAAATACCCTTAAGAAAGGCATGAATCCATTACTTCTAACTCCAGTTGTGTGTTAAATAATGGTGTAGACTGTCTAATCTTAGATGCCAACTAATTTCAGAGCAGTACAACTACTCTTTATTTACAACCTTACAAAAGCCAACGGGAAACAATTTTACTGTATTTCCCAAGAACTCATGACAATTTACTTATTATAAAGATTGAATGATACGTTTTCTTCGGCTTATAAATCCTTTGCAAATTATTTAAAACCATAAACTATTTTTAGATTGTAAGAATTTTTTTGAGATACAAATCTTACTATTTAATCCATAGACGAGGAAGAAATTGTGGATTCATACATTTCTCAAGGGTATTTTTGCATAAGTGAATATAACAAATCTAATGGGAATTGAAACTTGGCTTACAGCATCTAATATTCTTAACCACCCTTTTAGGTACTGACCATATTCAACTTTGCTTAACTGATCGTACAGTAACCGGTGTTTCAGCGTGATGTGACAGTAAACTAATTATATAGAAAAAAAAGGAATCATATTGATACTGATTTACCCGATACCAAGCTCAAGATTAACTGAATAAGGTGTGAGATTAAATATAATAAGGATTCAGAATGTTACAGACTGAGCATCGACATAAGATATTTATTCTCATGTTATTTTTATGAGTCTACTTTTCCATGCTGGCTCAAGGCATGTTGAAGGAGAGGGTTCAGGGAACTTTCCGAAGTAGATTGCCATTTCTTTCTGCGGTAGACTGGTTGCCAATCAAGGCTATAGAACCCAATCTGTCCTGTTATTTAACCCATAACTAGAGGGAAGGGACGGATTAATACCTTTCCTAAGAGTATTAGCGCGTAAGTGAAGCAGGGCATTCCAGTTGTTCGAATTTCTAAAGGGACACAACACTTAAAAGAAAAAGAAAAACTAAGGCAATAAAAGGCTAAATTAGATAGACATAATATAACGTCTAGATATATTGGATGTTATATTTCAGATTTAAAGTCTTAGCGTGTCTGTAATTTTAACCTTCCAGTGTAAACTGTAACGTCCTTGTATTTGTCTCACCGCCTTTCCTTTTTATATTGCGACTTTCTAAGCGTAGCCCAAATGTGGCACACGGCCAAGTTCCTTCTTCTTACAGTATAACCCGGATATAAGAGACCCGGATATAAGAGAAACTCGGATATAAGATATATTTTCTGTTGTCCCTAATTAGAGCCTGTGGTAATGTATATAAAATAGACCAGACCCATATATAGGAGAACGTTTATATGCCCCTGACAGCTCTCTTATATCCGGGTTACACTGTATATAAGACTAGCATCATAGCCCGATGTAGCCCGTGCAACGCAAAACATTTTAGTAGTAGGACTCGGTTATATAAAAAAATAATTATATAAAAAATTGTTGTTTAAAAACTGTTCAAAAATTTAATTCACAAATCAAGATTTTCTTTTGTTTTGCGTAAACGTAAATTGATGTTTTGTGTGACATTGTAAACAACATTGCGTTTGTTTTTGTTTCAAAATTACGGGGGAAAATATTTACATTTTTTGTTGACTAAATGAATTTAACATAAAAATAAAAATTATTTATTTTGTTTTACTGAAATTAGAAAAATAAAACTATAACTCTCTCAGTACAGAAATTTTCGATGAATATTTAAAAATGTAGAAATATAAAAACTATTACGATCTCAGTTCAGAAATTTTCGAAGAATATTTAAAAATGTAGACATTTAATTTTAGAGGAAAAAAATTAAATATGAAGGCTCATTTTCTTTTAATAAAGATATTTAGTCACGTTTGACACGTGTGATTTGATTTCTGTGACGTAATCCAGGAACCATCTTAGATCTTAGATGTTTTACAGAGCAAATGTAAGCAATTTGCTCCATTGACTAAAAAGTGCGAAAAGAAAAATTGCTGAATTTAAATGGAAAAAGTATGTATCGACCTGGCTTCCCTGTAGATATGTGTCCATAAAAAGTTTGAATGGCGTAGCTTAAAAAATGTAGGCGTGCATAGCTTACAGTCACACACAGACTCACTTGATTGCCTTTTATATATTGATTATATAAACAAAATCCTTATAGTTATAAAACCGGTAGTCTGAAAATATTCCTTCTCGGAACTAAACAGAATTTTTTTCCATTCTGTCATTCCCTTGGTTACTAATAAATTTATTGACGATAGATTTGTAGATGTAAATATAAAGACAGCTTGGAACAGCTGGAGATACATATCTCGAGAGATAAATTAATATAGACGCAAATATTAATTTATATCTAATATATTGGTATTTGCATCTATATTAATTTCAACATTGATAGATACACAAGGCAACAGTGATAGATAGACAGACAGACAGATAGATAGATAGATAGATAGATAGATAGATAGATAGATAGATAGATAGATAGATATGGAAAGACTGCGATAGATAGATAGATAGATAGATAGATAGATAGATAGATAGATAGATAGACAGAAAAAGACTGAGATAGATAGATAGATAGATAGATAGATAGATAGATAGATAGACATGAAAGATTCGAGATAGATAGATAGATAGATAGATAGATAGATAGATAGATAGATAGATAGATAGATAGATAGATATGAAAAAGACTGAGATAGATAGATAGATAGATAGATAGATAGATAGATATGAAAAGACTGCGATAGATAGATAGATAGATAGATAGATAGATAGATAGATAGATAGATAGATAGATATGAAAAGACTGCGATAGATAGATAGATAGATAGATAGATAGATAGATAGATAGATAGATATGAAAAGACTGCGATAGATAGATAGATAGATAGATAGATAGATAGATAGATAGATAGATAGATAGACTGAGATAGATAGATAGATAGATAGATAGATAGATAGATAGATAGATAGATATGAAAAGACTGAGATAGATAGATAGATAGATAGATAGATAGATAGATAGATAGATAGATAGACATGAAAAGACTGAGATAGATAGATAGATAGATAGATAGATAGATAGATAGATAGATAGACATGAAAAGATTGAGATAGATAGATAGATAGATAGATAGATAGATAGATAGATAGATAGAAAGATATGAAAAGACTGAGATAGATAGATAGATAGATAGATAGATAGATAGATAGATAGATAGATAGATATGAAAAGACTGCGATAGATAGATAGATAGATAGATAGATAGATAGATAGTTATGAAAAGACTGCGATAGATAGATAGATAGATAGATAGATAGATAGATAGACTGAGATAGATAGATAGATAGATAGATAGATAGATAGATAGATAGATAGATAGATATGAAAAGACTGAGATAGATAGATAGATAGATAGATAGATAGATAGATAGATAGATAGATAGACATGAAAATTGAGATAGATAGATAGATAGATAGATAGATAGATAGATAGATAGATAGATAGACTGAGATAGATAGATAGATAGATAGATAGATAGATATGAAAAGACTGAGATAGATAGATAGATAGATAGATAGATAGATAGATAGATAGATAGACATGAAAAGACTGAGATAGATAGATAGATAGATAGATAGATAGATAGATAGATAGACATGAAAAGATAGATAGATAGATAGATAGATAGATAGATAGATAGATAGATATGAAAAGACTGAGATAGATAGATAGATAGATAGATAGATAGATAGATAGATAGATAGATAGATAGATAGATAGATAGATAGATAGATATGAAAAGACTTGATAGATAGATAGATAGATAGATAGATAGATAGTTATGAAAAGACTGCGATAGATAGATAGATAGATAGATAGATAGATAGATAGATAGATAGATAGATAGACTGAGATAGATAGATAGATAGATAGATAGATAGATAGATAGATAGATAGATAGATAGATATGATATGAAAAGACTGAGATAGATAGATAGATAGATAGATAGATAGATAGATAGATAGATAGATAGATAGATAGCCATGAAAAGACTGAGATAGATAGATAGATAGATAGATAGATAGATAGATAGATAGATAGATATGAAAAGACTGAGATAGATAGATAGATAGATAGATAGATAGATAGATAGATAGATATGAAAAGACTGACATTGATAGATAGACAGATAGATAGATTGATAGATAGATAAATAACTATGAACAAATCTAAAAGATGGCAAGGTAAATAGAATAAGAAAGAGTGAATAGGCTTAAACAAGAATGGAAAGTTTATAAATTTTGCAGCGTCAGTTATAAAAAGATCATGCAGATACAGAAATTTCAGTAACTTAAATTGTTTCAACAGCGGACGGAAAATGCAACACTGAGATCCGAAGGAGTATTTGAATGGCCAATACTTGATGCCAATACTTGAATGGCCAATACTTGATGCCAATACTTGAATGGCCAATACTTGATGCCAATACTTGAATGGCCAATACTTGATGCCAATACTTGAATGGCCAATACTTGATGCCAATACTTGAATGGCCAATACTTGAATGGCCAATACTTGATGCCAATACTTGAATGGCCAATACTTGATGCCAATACTTGAATGGCCAATACTTGATGCCAATACTTGAATGGCCAATACTTGACTGATATGTGATATCTGTCCCCCTATATGGCAGAGAATGCTGGACAATCTCCTCAGAAATGAAGAAAAGATTCGGAGCAACAGAAATGTGGTTCTACAGAAAGCTGCTTAGCTGACCATGGACCGAACATGTGAGCCACAACGAGATTTTGAGATAATGGAAACAAAAATAGAAACAGTTGAAGTTTCTTGGCCATGTAATGAGGGCTTGGTGTATTCGCTACTCACAGGGCGGATAGAGGGAAAGGGAGACAGGAAAACAGCGTGTTCTGTACTTGATGGCATTAAGCAAATTGTTGGCATAGCAGGGTTTGGGAGAAATAACAAGATAAAATGTTTTAAGAGATGCAAAGTATAGAATAAGTGGAGGGCGGTGATCGCCTACGTCTTGAAAGGATACGGCACATAAAATAATCATAAGACTTTTATATGTCTTGACTTCTTTTTTTATATTCAGTGCCATTACAAACGGATCGAGGTCGGAAAAACTAAAGAGTGCTTCCTTCATTGTTCAAGTGATAAAATATGTTATAACCTTTTTAGCATTCAAAGTATTTTTATTCTTTATTATATCATATTTCGATTTCTGCTATGGTCACACTACCTACCAAGTCTGCGGAAAGACCTAAGGTAGGTAGTGATGCTTGTTATGGCTAGATTTCTTGGTTTGTTTTTTACCTCCCAGACCAGCGTTATATAGACAAAGTTCTTCGTGTGTGGGCTGTAATTATCAAGACAATTTTTGTATATCTTTTAAATTGGGATTGCCAGGGATTCTTTGAATGTGTTGTTTTGTTCTATTTTTTATCACTCCAAGCGCACCTACTGTCACTGGTACTATTCTTGCTTTCAATTTATTATTATTATTATGTCATTTTTCATCATATTTCGATTTCTGCTTTGGTCTCACTACCAACCAAGTCTGCGGGGAGACCTAAGGCAGGTAGTGGCGTGTTGTTATGGCTCCATTTCATGTTTTTCTATCTTCCCTATCATCCCCAGCATTACATAGATAAAGTTTTCCTTAGTGTGTGGGCTGTACTTAATAAGACAATTTTTTGTATATCTCTTAAGCTGGGGTTTCCAGGGATTCTTTCAATGTGTTGTTTTGTTCCATTTTTTATCATTCCAAGTGCACCTACTATCACTGGCACAACTCTTGTTTTCAATTTCCACATTTTTTCTATTTCAATTTCCAGGTCTTTATATTTTGACAGTTTTTCAAATTCCTTGGATTGCTATGTTACAATCCGCTGGACAAGCCATATCAATTAATAGACAAGTTTTCTCCTTCTGGTTTTTAACAATAATGTCTGGCCTGTTTATTATTATTATTATTATTATTATTATTATTATTATTATTATTATTATTATTATTCCTGTTGTCCGTTGTTATAGATTTCAGTTACCGTTACGTTCGCCTTTTTGTTTGCATTGCTTGAAACTTTTTATTTGTCTCCTTACACGTACAATTTTATTAAAATGGCTGCTGAAAGTTCTCAGCCTGACAAGTTGTAAACAAAACATGGTTTGGCCATATTCTCCGACGTGTTTTCAGGCGGATAACTTTTCCGCACCCTCACATTCGCCAGATTTCTTCCTTCAATTTTCTTTTTAGTGCTCATTTTATCTTCTCTCAAACTCACTTATATTTTTTTTTATTTTTAATTCCTTATAATTTTCTTCTTTTCTGCTTCCACTAAGTTTATAAGTTTAGGCCAAGAAATAAGCTTCACTAATTATGAAATTAATTTCATTAACAATGATCTCTGATGATATTTACCCCTAGTAGTACGTATTTGAAAAGGTCACAGTTAACCTGGGGTCAGTTGTCTAGTTCTTTAAGTAATTCCTATTTCTGGAACACCCCAGACATCACAGACTGACTCTTCCCACTCTCCATTAGGCGCAACGGGTGCAATTTGGAGAACAGACTCCTGGAATTGGACATTGGTTAAATTTATTCCCAGGTTGCATAAAGGAACCGAACAGTGCTGCAGTGTTTTCTAAGGATAATATCCAAATCCAAATCTAGGGCTTTAGAGAAACCCATCCCTGATTGACAATGTCTTCAGACGTGTAACCGGACTCGCTACGCTTCTTCAATAGCAGGTTGGTGAGACTATTTAACTCCATGGTTCCCAACCCCGGGGTAAATTACCCCAGTGGGGTAATGAGCCCATATGTTGGGGGTAATCGATGTTTGGTTTGGGAACTTTAGGACAATATTGCTTCATTTTGTGGGAAATGGGAACAATGGACAAAACGTATTGGAAAGGGAATTTTTGGACAATTTTCTGCATTGGATGCCTTCCTTGATAAAGTTAATTTCTGAAAACATCCTCAACCACATGAAGACAGATATCAGTGATCACCTAAATGGCCTATTGGAAAATTTACGTAAGTACTTTCCAAACTTGAATAATTCTAATAATGAATGGGTAAGAAATCTATATCTTGTGAGTGAAGATATCATTCCTGATGAGGACTATCCAGCAAAAGAATTTCTCACACTCAGGATGAACAATGCATGGAAGCTTTTGTTTGAGACCAAGTCTGGTCTAGACGCCTTTTGGATCTCTCGTCTACAGGATATACCTACACTAGCCTCTAGAGCAGTACAAATTCTCATAGGATTTTCAACCACTTATCTATGTAAACAACCTTTTTCTACTGTCCTTGAAACATAGCAGACTCAACGTGGCAAACGACGCCCGAATTTCCCTTTCAGTCACAAAGCCAATAATAAATAAACTGGCACAGGTAATACCAGCTCAACACTCACATTAAGAATCACAGCTAGGTTACGGCTACTAAACTTCTGATTATTATAGATTGGTACTATTGTATTGAATAATTTCCATTAACTTTGTCTGCTTTTGATGTATGAAAATATAATTACTTCTTTTCCTATATTACGGGTATTTGTTCATTGGGGTAATGGATAATAGTTAAATTGTATTTTGGGGTAATCGCACAAAAAGTTTGGGAACCTATGATTTAATCCATAGTTAGAGTGGATGGCCGTTGAGATCAACAGCTTTTAGTTTTTTGTGCTACCATCACTGACCCTTCTTGTGGACTTACCCTCTTCACCAGCGTCTAGTGAGAAAACCGGCTTAGTAGGCGACCACTCGCTTACTAATCACTAATTCATGGCAATGTTCTAATGTGCTTAAAGTTTGGAATCGCTTTCAACTGGAAGAGAATTGCACCTTTGCAGCGGACACCCTGAAGTCCAATCG
Organism: Ascarosepion bandense; assembly: GCA_037127315.1. Taxonomy (NCBI): domain Eukaryota; kingdom Metazoa; phylum Mollusca; class Cephalopoda; order Sepiida; family Sepiidae; genus Ascarosepion; species Ascarosepion bandense. Next base: position 6,796,206 of record JBBBDQ010000927.1, on the reverse strand, counting down.
AAATCGTACAGTCGTTTTACTCAAGTCTCCTGTCCTGATTAATGCAAGTTTGGTAAATACTGGTGTTAGATATCACCCTCAGAGGGAGTCTGCGACTGATGCTTAAAGCTTCATTCTAATGGCCTGTCTGAGGGTGACTTGTTTAAATGTCTCCGTTTTACTAATCAATGATAAAAAGCGGTTTGCTTCGGTAATATTTGGGTTGGTGCTTTAATCTACCAAAACCATTTTCTGCGTTTCGATTCTGATTAATCACCGATGAAGGTTGGTAGAGTCATAGTGCAATCATCTGAAGAACCCTGAAACTGTTGGTCTGAGGTCCTGCACTGTAGGCATGAGGTTCCGCTAGTATTCACTGAGGTGAGCTCGTACTCACATCCGCTATCGGGAGGTCCTGCAACCATTCGCTGGCGAGTTCCTGTGAGCATCCATTAACTTGAGGTCCTGCTTGTATCAACAGGCGTAATGTCCGTCTATTATCCTCTGGTTTGAGATTCCACTCAGCGTGAACTCCTACACTCATCCGTTAGTGTGAGGTCCTGCTCTCGTACACCGGCGGTAAATCCGTCTCTTCTTCGGGTGCGAGGTCCCGTCACATCCGAGTGAGGTCTTGCACACATGTACTGATGTAAGTTCTTTCTCTCATCTCTAGTTCCTCAAGTCACCTCAATGATTACTTTATCCAACATAAAGGTGGATTTATTTTGCACAGCAGTTCAGCACTCTTTTCTTTCTTTTTAATGATTTTTCTTGTTTCTAACGTTTTGTTCAATACACATAAATACAACATATGAGGCGACGTAAAGCAAAAAATCCATCTTGATTACTACTCTGTACCCCAAACATGTTTTCTTGTTCAATATTTGATATTATCTAAAGTCACTTTTCTGGATTGTCTTCAATGGTGGGGCTGCTTTGATGTGTTCTTGACATTGAGATTTCGTGAATATCGGGCCCAATTGGCCGCTTCCCAACTGAAGGGACTGTTTGGAAAAACAAAGAAGCAGTTGAGTAGGCCGATATAAGGGGGAGCCACTAACCCCCATTACTTAGAGATAAATAAGTAAATGAGCAGGAATGTGTTGAGTGACGCAAAATAGAGGCAGATAACACGATAAAATAGCGATTTTTTTCCTTTACGTGATTGATGAGATTTTGAAGAGAGGTTCTCGGTAAGTTGATTCCAAAAGGGAAGCCACAAATCTGAGAGGACATTACCGTTCTATCCACGTGTTACGGCAAATAACTAAGCATGCACACAGAATCACACGTCTTCCCGTAAGCATCTATCTATCTATCTATCTATCTATCTATCTATCTATCTATCTATCTATCTATGTGCATGATCTCTCTATCTATCTAGCTAGCTAGCTAGCTATCTATGTTCATAATCTATCTATCTATCTATCTATCTATCTATCTATCTATCTATCTATCTGTCTATCTATCTATCTATCTAAGATCATATCTATGTTTTTGTGAATTGTATATCTACTTAGTCTATTCACACACATACACACACACACACGCGTACACACACACGCGCATATATATATATATATATATATGTGTGTGTGTGTGTGTGTTATATATATATGTTATATATATATGTTATATATATATATATATATATATATATATATATATATATATATAGAGAGAGAGAGAGAGAGAGAGAGGCGGAACAAACTCAGGATAGGTTTGGTAAATAATCCGGGATAAGGTTGATAAATAATCCAGGAGGATCCTAGTAATATCCTTAAAATTTTGAAACTGATCCAATAGAGAGCTCAATGTAAACTAATTTAATTTACAGAGCGAATATTTATTTATTTATCTGTAAATTCAGATGAAATTTAGAGGGTAATTAGCCATTTTCAACATGTCATTTTAAGACATGCATTGTCAAACTCGTTTAAACAAAATGGGAATTAAAAAAGATAACCTAAATGCACAAATAAAATGGAAGCTGATAGACAAGGCCAGGACCCCTAATAGCTTAAGAGAGAGATGTAATCTATGTTTAACAGAAAAAATTAAAATTTTTAAATTTCAATCTCAGAAAGTACTTCTGAATAAATGTAGAGAGATCATTAGTATGTGTTGTCATAGAAATAAATATAAACTGTAATAATTTTCTTATTCTTCCATTTAGTAACAATAGGGTTTTTTACATGTTGGCTAAACAATTACCTTCCCACCTACCTACCACTAACGACCCAATAGTCAAGCCCCATACCTCCTACTACTAAAGAAGAAATTACTACTAAGATTCCACTAGCTTAACCCTATAAAATCTAATATTCCCCAACCGCTTCTTTTACTAAACCAAGCCACCGGCATTAGAATTTTTTCTCATTTTTGTTTAAACGAGGATGACAATGCATGTCTTAATCTAACATGTTGAAAATGGCTATTTTACAGACACAGACACAGACACACACACACACACACACACACACACACATATATATATATATATATATATATATATATATAAACATACATATACTGTTAAATATAACAGACAAAAAATAAACATCGTATTTTGGTTTTAATTTCAGGTTAAGATAAAGACAAAAATTGTCCAACATTTGGATATATTTTAATTATGCTGTTTCGGCTCACGTGAGCCATCTTCAGAGAGGTTACAGGGGCGTTAACATAAAGACTTGACGTTAACATGAAGACATTCACCATCAAAATCTTCATGTTAACGTCCCTGTAACCTCACCGAAGGAAGCTCATGTGCGCCGAAAGCTTAAAATCGACATAATAAAAAATATCCAAATGTTGGACAATTTTTTATTTATTTTCATCTGAAATTAAAGCCAGAATATGATGTTTGGAACGACTCATGATTAAACATAATAGACATTCATTGTCTGTTGTATTTAACAATATATATTTAGAAAATTATCTACTGCCGCGATACACTAAACACACACACACACACACACACACACACACACAAACACACACACACACACACACATATATATATATATATACAGTAGCGAGCATAAAGATCAGAACGATGTTAAGAAAAATCTAAATGTGAAATAACTTTTTATTTTAACGATTCATAGAAAATTTTATCAAGGAAAAGTAAGGATATAAAAGTAAATTATATAATTCCAAAATATAAAGCTCAATAAACTTATTTTGATAAAGTTATAAGAATAAAAATATAATATTCGAAAAAAAAAAACAGATGATCAAAAACATCATAAAATTAAATAATTATTTTGCATTACTGAATATGTTTTAGGGTAAGAATATAAAATCGGGTATTTGGAGGTACCCAAAATGACATCTATCTATCGCCAGGTTCACCCTCCACCCACGTCTATTGAACAGGTTAGGAGGCTCATCCTTTGTTCCCTGTTTAGGATGTGGTTTCCGGCTTTCTCTTTTCAAATCTTCTCACTTTGTTTTTTTTTTCGATTGGAGTAGATAGATCTATCTATCGCCCGGTTCACACTCCACCCACGTCTGTTGAACAGGTGAAGAGGCTCATCCCTTGTTCCCTGTTTAGGATCTGGTTTCCGGTTTTCTCTTTTCAAGTCTTTTCAATATTATGTAGCCCCCTGCACATCAGTGGCGTTACCGCCTTGCTCGGGGTGATACGATTAAAAAAAAAGACTAAGCCAAAAGTTTAAATATAAATTATATTAAGGGCCCAATACCTAAACAGAGCCTAATAATAATAATACCAAATATAATATTATCAATATCCTCTGGCGAGTGACCTGAGTGATTGCTGGAGAGACTGTCTTCGAAAATACAGATGCTGAAGGTAATACAAATGAGGTAATTGACAAATTTTATATTTGTATTAATTCTCTCTCTTTTCTCTCTCTCTCTCTTTCTATATATATATATATATATATATATATATATATATATATGTGTGTGTGTGTGTGTGTGTGTGTGTTTGCGTTTTGTGTGTGTGAGAATTATCCTGTGTGATGTTTATGCGTTTTTGGTTCAAACTGACTGGCAAAGATATATAAGTGTCCACCCGGACAGGACATCATTAGATGTGGAATCTGTAAATAAAACTCTGAAGGTATCGCGTGTTTGTTTTAATATGCTATCTGGGCCTTATTTAACAACTGAAGATAAACGGAAACTCTGTGGAGCTGGAATAGTTTCGAGCGAATACCCAGGTGGCCAGTCGGTTATCTCCACTCAGCTACCCGCAAACAGATTTAATTGTATACCTGTGTTAGAATGATATATGAGTACATCTAATAATAAATAAAAATGTGTAAATAATAGATATCACTGGATGACACATTCTGGTTTACGTGTGTAGATAAATTTATCAACAGCGTTATTTCCATACGGGATTGTTCAAAACCGATAGATATTTATTCAGGCAAACAAGTGCACACACACACAGATAGAAAGAAATATATATATATATATATATATATATGTGTGTGTGTGTGTGTGTGTGTGTGTGTGTGTGTGCATTATTAATTATTTCTTTGAAACATGGGCAAAATGTAAACTATTACAAAATTCTACATTTTGTTTCGACATTGAAAGAACAATGTCTCATCAATAGTGATGGTAATAAAACATTTATTACCATGGTGGTAATAAAACATTTATTACTATCATTACCATGATGGTAATAAAACATTTATTACTATCATTACTATGGTGGTAATAAAACATTTATTACTATCATTACCATGATGGTAATAAAACATTACTATCATTATTAACTAACACACGAGACATTGTTCTTTCATTGTCGAAACAAAATGAACAATTTTGTAGTAGTTTGTAGTTTATGCATGTTCTAAAGTAATAATTGTATATGTTAAGAAATGTTTGGAGGTACAAAATTTGTATACTACTTTAAAAACAAGGAATGTATTAACAGTCTCCAGAGCGCTTTCGTCTAACATCTCATCAGAAGAAACTCGTTGAAATTATAAATCAAACGAAAGAAAAGCAACAAAAATGAAGAGTAAAAAAAGCGGGCGGAAACGCTGAAATAAATATAAATATCTATATTTAAAACGAGGGGAGAAGAAATCGCGTGTAAATAATTATCGAGAGACAGTTAAAATAAAATACCCCTCAATAAATGAAGAGTCTTCACGAAACCCTTCTTGCCGGCAAAGAGAAGGTTTACGTAAAGATTTACACACTGATTCCAAAATCTTTAAATGTCTACAAGTAAAATTTTGAACCATTCTTTCTATACGACTTGGCACAGGCTATATTCTCTACTAGGTGTTGAGCAATAGCCGATTCCATATTTGTAGAGGAAAGGTAATATATGTTATCTATTTTGCTAAATCGTATTTTAGAAGGTACATGTTGATTAGTTTCCAAGTGTATGGTTGTACGCCCCACATAAACAGCAGCAAATTGGCAATTAAATTCATATACCAAATTACTCAATTTGATGTCGGGCAATTCATCCTTACGAAAAGAGAGAAACGCAGACCTAGTTCGAAAAATACAACGCACAGAAAACAGCCAGAAACCGACTTGCTAACCTGTTTAACTTAGCTTTGGTCCTTTCTTTTGTTTGTTTTATAATTCTAACGATTTTTTCCTGAGAAGTTGGACGAAAGAGCTCTTGAGACTGTTAATAAATTACTTGAGACAATTGAGACTGTTAATAAATTACTTGTTTTTAAAGTAGACTTATATATATATATATATATATATATATATATATATATATATATCTTTATGAATTATATATTGTATATATAGTTATGAATTAATTGTACATTGCGACACAGAAATTTCTATGTTTCGAGATAGATTCTCTTCATCAATGTTTGATGTTGGTTGTACAGATGATTTATTTAAATAGCAAAAACCTTTGGTTTGCTATATATATATATAGTCATCCACTGACAGATCTTTTTCGCTGTATCGCAGCTCAGCAGTACGGTTAGACAGCCGATTGCCTTTTACCCACGATTGAAACCCGATCAAATTAGCGTCAGTCGGCGATTCTACATCTGAGCTACGGGCGCTCGGTAGAAGGAGGCAGAATTTTAGCGTGTATAATATCATTTCTACGCCCAATAGCTGAGGGTGTTCTAATTCACTGCAGAATGAACGATATATATATATATATATATATAAATATATATATATATATATATATACAAGCAGATTGATTAGGATGAATGATATAATAAACAAGAGATCACAAATTTATGCATATATGACTAAATGATCATAAAATATGGATCGGAATTCCCCTGAGTGGTAAGATAAAGAACAAATAGAAAACACTTATCCACCTAACATGTTGCCCTTTTATTAAAGCTTTGTCAGAGTTTGAGAGAAAACTTTGGTATTTTAATTTTTTCTTTGCATTGATTTTCATTGGTCAGTAATGTATCACGTGCATTAAAACCGGAGAGATTCTAAACTTATTTATAAATGGAACTTTGTGTGTGTGTGTGTGTGTGTGTGTGTGTGTGTGTGTGTGTGTCCTTTACCTATAGACTCCGAAACGGCTGAACCAATTTTCTTGAAAATTTACACAGTTGTACTATAAGCGTCTGCAAGTGTTCTTAGCTAGGTTTTGTGTCGAGGTACCCCCGATAAATATCGAAAATCGATAATCGAAAAAATCGGGTTATAGAAGGAGTGGTGCGATTTTAATCAAATTTGATAGACTCAAAGAAAAAGACATAAGAAACGATATTCAAAAGTTTCAAGGTTGCAGTTCTTACAATAGTGCAGAAAATCGATAATATATATATATATAAAAGGCAAGATGTTTGTGTGTGTGTGTCTCTGTTTATATTCCTGCATGTCTGTATTTTTTCGGCCCTTTCATTTTAGTTTTTGCTTAGGGTTTGGCTATAAGTAGGTATAATTGTAGTTCTTAGTCTCAGCCATGATGCCATTTGCTCAGAGGACTTATTTAGTCTTCGAAATTCAGTTTACGACGAAAAAAACTTATTTGATATCGATACCAGGAAATCAAAATTTGACTTACATCCATTCATTTTTCTTTCAGTCTACGGATTCGCTTTAACTGGAAACAACTTTTGCTTTTTAGTCTTTCGTGCCAACGTCCAAAGAGTCTGATCTCCAGAACCATGGATTAGTTTTAAAGCTTTCATTACACACGAGCAACGCCGGGCTATACTGCTAGTTCTATATATATGTAACTTTGTAAAAATCCTAGTATGTCTAAGCGACCATTGGATTCTAATGTGTATTCGTAATTGTGCATGTCTTATAGGAGGATTTATAATGTCTTCACTTTTGTGCGTTCAGGCAAGTGCAGTTGTGTGGCTTCCCATTTCATCTGGGATTATCCTTAACAATTTATCTCATCTAAGCAACATCGAAATAGTCACAACCACTTCAAAAACTATTATGGATATGAAGTCAGATCTAGAAAAACACGGGACAGTAATAACTCGGATATATTACAGTACACTAGGGAAACATGTAGAAAATTAAAAAGACGTATCTATAAACACAGAAGGGACACATAAATAATAAGTTAAGTAATGAACTTGGACGAAAATATGCGTCATTCGGCAGGAATTCGTACAAAATTTATCTTAAAAATCAGGCCGGTAGAAATATATATAAAAATATACTGCTTGATTAAAAACAGAATATCTACTCAAACAAGAGTATCGACTAAAATTAGTGTTCAAACAAATAATTTCAACATGTCGGTTGTTAAAACCATTTCGTTAATCTTCGGGATTTTTCGTAACATTGTATGTTTATATATATATATATATATATATATATATATATATATATATATATATATATATAATTATGTATTAATTGTACATTGTGACATGGAAATTTCTATGTTTCGAGATAGACTCTTATCATCAGGCAATGTTGAAGTAGTTGTGCAGCATTGCCTGATGATGAGAGTCTATCTCGAAACCGAAATTTCCGTGTCGCAATATACAATTGATACATGACTATATAAATATATTAAGCTCTATAATACTCAATATATTGAGCACTGTTTATAATAAAATAAATGCCAGAGCACACAAAATTTAAAAAAAAACTTGAGTCCTCTTCACCTGGAATTATATAATTAAATACGTTGGTGAAACTAACAGACAATTTACGAAAACAACTAATACGTTGATAAAGTGAATATATATATATATATATATATATATATATATATATATATATATATATATAATAGTCGTATAATAGCGGGTTATTTATAGTGCCATGTCACACATGGTTAGTTATCTCTACGTGTATTTACGACGGGCAACCCTGAGGTCACACTATGCTCTGTTTTCAGCAACGTTCTGGCGAGTTTGTATTATCACTGACGACAGAGAGAGACAATATTTTCTCCCTCTCCCCAAAATAAATCACATAGAAAACAAGAAAAAGAAATGCAAATAAGCCAGTAAATAAAAAATACCTAACCACCTCAGCCTTTCTTTCTCTAATATTCGTTGCAATTTCTGCAGTGTTGGATATTTTCTCTTGGAACGGTCACCAGATATATTTGCCGTTTTAAAGTTTACGGAACTTAAATTCTTTCATTGCTCCCATTTAATTCTTGGCTCAAGGTTATCTTTCTTTTTGTCGAAAAGATTCCATCATTCACATGCATGGCCTTGGTGTTGGCATCCGAGATAATCATCCGTTTGCGTGTAAATATTGCCGTGATAATGGTAAACTAGTGGTGTAAATATGGGGTACCTAATTGGTCTGTGCGTCTCTAACTTTTATATGTCTCATCTGGAAGACCTGCTTTTTTAAAGTTACCAAACCCAAAATACCTGTTTGGTGATATTTCCCTTTTAGCTGAAAAAAAAAACGAAATTGATAATAACGACTTTTAAAAGATATTCTGTTCTCAGTTTCACATAAGAACTTAGCCAAAAAAAATACCATTCTTAGATGTTCTTGTGAAGTCTAATAATAATTATAATTTCAAATACTTCAGTATATAAAACAACAAAAAAAAACACCAGTAAAAATTCTTGTCACCTTAATTTTATTAGTCAATACAACTTCGCTGAGTCTTCTATAAAAAATAGGGGGACAGTAACTATGAAAATCAACGTGAATAAAACAATAAGTCACTGCATTTATCATTTAAATAATTCTCTTAAATAGAGAGAAGGAAAAATGGAAGAAAGTGAAAGAAAGAGACAAGGGGAAGAAAATAGAAGAAAGAAAGAAAGAAAGAAAGAAAGAAAGAATGAGGAAGAAATCACAAAGAGAGGAAAATCGAAGAAAGAAAGAAAAAAAGAGGAAGAAAGAGATGAAAAGAAGAAAATATAAGAAAAAGAGAAAGAGAGAGAAAGTGACGAAGATACTAAAATTGGAGAAAGAAAGTGGAAAAGACGAAGAAAGAGATGAAGAAAAAAAGGAAAGAAAATAAAGAAACGAAGAAAGAAAGAAGACAAAATCGACGAAAAGAGGAAAATGGAAGAAAAATGAAAAGAACAAAAAAGAGATTAAGAGAGAACACTAGAACAAAGAAAGAAAAAGGAGAAAAGTGGGGAAAAGAGACAAAGAGAGGAAAATAGAAGAAAGGAAGAAAGAAAGAAAATAATCAAATCAAAAGGACGAAAAAATCTGAAATTATGCAAGCATAGAAACTCGAAAACAAACAGAAGAAATAAAGATAAAAGTAGAATGTTTTCAGTATGTCCTGTGAGTGTCAAATTTTCTAAGCCATCGTTTCTCATTATGTGCCTAGAAATGTCAACTGTCTCTTTCTGATAACTGTTTTTTTTATCTTTCTCTTTTCTCTAAAACTTCGTCATCTTTAGTCAATGGCATTCTCAACATGCTTCAGTAGAACCACATTCCTCTGTAAGAAGATTGTTCAGCACTCCTTGCTATATAGGAAAAGTGATATAAGATATCAACTCAAAATTCCGTTTTCTTCGTTTCTAAAGAAATTTTCCCTGTCTCTTAATACTCTGCTTAGCTTTTTTGAAAGTAATTTTTCTCTATCCCAATTCACTTTCGAGTTTTGGTGTCGTCCTCTGTTAAAATACTTCTCAGATAGTTAAATTGTTATCAGTCAGTCAATTAAGTGTCATACGTGTTACAAGCTTGGGCGATTATGTCTTGAAAGATACATGACTGACTGGGCAGAAGGTCATCCCGCAGTAGGTTACCATTATTTTCTACGATAGACTGGTTTCCAGCCAAGGCTATAGAACCCAATCTGTCCTGTTATCTAACCCATAACCAGAAGGAAGAGACGGATTACTACCTTTCCCAAGGGTATTTGTGCGTAAGTGAGTTCAAGGAATTCAACTGGAATTCGAACTCGGCTCCCCGATTTCTCATTTCGAGCCGATAACCACAATGTACATATATCCCTTTTAATTTGCACGTTTGGCTGTTACTTTTCTGATAACCATACATTCTGTCTTCTTGTAATTGATGTTTATTCCTTTTTCTTCCTTTTCTTCAGAAAAGTTTCATAGCTTCCTTTGTGTGTCTGCAACAGTTTAATCTGCATATCTTATGTTTTTAAAAATGTGGATGCAAATAATGAAAGGTTAAATAGATTCACATCCTTGTCTTAGAACACTTCATATTTTTGTCTATTAATGAACTAGATTTCTATCGATATGTAGCCGGTTTTGCTGTCAGTATAGGTTCTGGATTATTTTAATATTCTTTCCAAATATCTCAAAGTTAATGAGCAGTTCTAACAGTTCTTTGAGTCGTATTTTCTCAAACGCTAAATCTGCAGATAGAAAGGTCGGTTCACTGTGTAGGGCCAGGAGGTTTTCTCGTCTGAATCCATTTTTGCACATATATAAATCTACTCTCCGCCTGTGCATTGAATACTGCTGTCACAACTGGTCGGGTGTCCCTGCTATTCACTTCGGAGTTCTTGACAAAATCTAACGGAGAACCTGCAATGTAATCGATCCCGACCTGTTAGATCAACTCTAGTTACTTTCTCACCGATGTAATGTTGATTCGCCCTGTCTCTTCTACAAATACTTCCACGGCATTGTTCCGATGAGCTTAGAATTATCTATAAAAGACAAAGTAAAATGGAAGAAGCAAAAAAAAAAAAAAAAGAAAGTCGAATGAATAGTCAGAAAAAATAAAGAAAAGAAAGAACGAAAGAAAGAAAAGAAAGAACGAAAGAAAGAAAAGAACGAACGAAAGAAAGAAAAGAAAGAACGAAAGAAAGAAAGGTAATGAGAGAATCGGCGAGATGGTTGAAAAGAAGGAAAGAATTTTGACGAAGAGGTTACGAGAAAAATATAGAGGAAAGGAAGGACGATAGGTGGTGAAAAGAAAGTAAAGATGGAAAGAAAGAAGTAAAAAGAAAAGAGAAAACAAAAGAAAAAATGAAAGAAAATAAGGAGAGTTAAAATTTAGAAACAGAAAGAAGAAAAAGGAAAGAAAATGTATAGAAAAAAGAAGGAGAAAAGTAAGGAAAACATGACGAACAAGATTTGAAGGGAATGGAAGAAATTAACAAAAATATGTAAAAAAACAAAAAGGTTTACCCAACGCAATGTTGTTAAAGCCATATCACTTTAGAATAGAGGCGGTCATGATTCTCTATAATTTCCTTTTTCTAATTATCTGTAAATTGCCGGAAGATCTTGTTAGAGAATGTTTTTAATAATCATTTCACCCCAAGCAATATTCGCAGGGGGTTATACAAGAGGTGGGTGATGAGAAAGAGGAACAAGTTACAGGGGGTGTCAGTAAGAGAACGCTGAGAACACTGATGTGAAGAAAACTGCATGAGAGTAGAGGGGAAAGCGAAACGAATATGATGCAATGGTTGTCAGGGAAAGGATGCGGGTCAATGAGATAAGAGATGGCAATTGACATTCCATTTAAATTCTTGGAGATTGTAGCTGTAGGGGGAAACAAGTATAAAGAAGAGAATTCCAAAACGGAATATGCGAGAAAAGAATCTGTAGGAGTAGAAGTTTCGTTTACATTTGATTGGTTTAACTGTAAAAGGGTGAGACCTAGTTGCTAATCTAGTAGCTTGAGTAAATTCATGCAGAGGAGGCACCCGGTAACTAAGCTCATCGGAACAATGCCGTGGAAGTATTTGTAGAAGAGACAGGGCGAATCAACATTACATCGGTGAGAAAGTATCTAGAGTTGATCTAACAGGTCGGGATCGATTACATTGCAGGTTCTCCGTTAGATTTTGTCAAGAACTCCGAAGTGAATAGCAGGGACACCCGACCAGTTGTGACAGCAGTATTCAATGCACAGGCGGAGGGTAGATTTATATATGTGCAAGATGGATTCAGACGAGAAAACCTCCTGGCCCTACACAGTGAACCGACCTTTCTATCTGCAGATTTATCTACGGATTCAATGTAGTCATTCCACTTAAAGTCTTCTGAGAGAGTTAGGCCGAGAAGGCGCAGTGTCTTGCTTTCAATTTAACTAGCCTGATCCATGCTGATAGTGGGTAAGAGCAATTGTTTATGGCGGTTATAGGATAGTAGCTTCGTTTTAGAAGTATTAAAATTTATGAGATATTTCTTACCCCAGTCCAGCACAGATTGGAGGTCCCTTTCAAGATCACCAGCGAGGTTTGCCTAGCCAGCCTCAGCAGATTTCTTATCGAGGCAGAAGTAAATGGTGGTGTCCTCAACGTAGATGCCTACTTGGTATCTGATTACATCAGGGAGATCGTTGATTAAGATCAGAAAAAGCGTAGGACATAGCCTTGAGGGATACCCGCGTTCGTATGATAATATCTGTAAGCATGGCTTTTCAATAAAGGAACGACTGGATTAGATCAAACAAACGTCCAGTTATACCATAGAACTGTTAGTCAGTTAGTTAAGTGCCATACGTGAAACAAACTTGGGCGATCATGTCTCGAAAGAGACATCACTGACTGGGCAGAAGATTATCCCGCAGTAGGTTGCCACTGCTTTCTGCGGTAGACTCGTTGCCAGCCAAGGCTATAGAACCCAATATGTCCTGTTATTTAAAACATAACTAGAAGGAAGAGATGGACTAATACCTTTCCCAAGAGTATTTGTGCGTAAGTGAATGCAATAAATTCAACTCAAATTCGAACTCGGCTCTCGAATTTCTCGTTCCGAGCCGATATCCACTGCACCACAACGCACATGTAGCTTGCGTCAAAAAACAGCACACCAGACTCTGTCAAATGCTTTAGAGATATTTAGGGCGGCAGCTTGGCCTTTGTCGTTCTTATAGAGACCCTGGTATATATAGTTGGTGATGGTCGTTAGCATATTAGCAGTAGACCTGGTGAAACCGAAACTATACTGTTTATCGAAGAAGTGACTGTGGGCTGTGAGATGTTGCATTTTTTTTTTATGAGCGTTTCACCCCGAGCAAGGCATGTCACTGCCACTACTGCGCAGGGGGTTACATAGAATGGAGAAAGGATGATTAAATATAGGAAATGTCAGAGGGTGGGTGATAGGCGGGTAGGTATACCGAGAATGAGGGTTGGGTAGATGAGAGTGTTCTGAGAATAATTGGGAGTTAGTGTGATAGGAGGTGTCCAAGGAGAGCAGCAGGGGCACCCGACCAGATATGGCAGCAATATTCAATACACGGGCGGATGGCAGATTTATATATGTGCAGGATAGATTCAGGTGGGAAAAACTTCCAGGCCCTGCACAGAGAGCCGACTTTCATAGCGGCAGATTTGGCAATAGATTCGATATAGTCATTCCATTTGAGGTCCGCCGAAAATGTAATGCCAAGGAAGCATAATGTTTTACTCTCTGGGAGGCAAGCCTGTCCCATGCTAATGGGAGGTAGATGCGATTGTCTATGGTGGTTAGTTGATAACAGCTTTGTTTTAGAAACATTGAAATTTACTAGACATTTCATACCCCAGGCCACTACGGATTGGACGTCCTTTTCAAGTTCGGCAGTGAGGTTCGCTTTGTCGCCCACACCGGGTATTTGATCGAGGCGAGAGTAGATTGTGGTGTCATTGGCGTACATGCCTACTTGGGATCTAATGACGTCGGGGAGATCATTAATGTACATCAGAAAGAGCGTGGAACCTAGGATAGAACTTTGAGGGACGCCCGCGTTCTTATGGTAGTTTTGGGAGGCATGCCCATTTAATACTACCTTCAATGGGCGGTTAAAGAGGAATGACTGGATGAGGTCAAACAGATGTCCAATTATCCCGTAGCTCCACAGTTTGCACAAGAGGCCAGCGTGCCAGACCCTGTCGAACACTTTGGAGATATCTAAGGCAACGGTTCGGGCTTCGCCATTCTTCTCAAGTGCCCGGCATTCGGTAATGGTCGTTAGCATATCAGCAGTAGACCTGGTAAAGCGAAACCCGTACTGTTTGTCAGAGAGAAGCCCGTGGGCCGTGAGATGCTGAATCACCTCGGCGTTGATAATGGCTTCGAAAACTTTGCCGAAGATCGGAAGGAGACTAATAGGACGGTAATGGCGGGGTCTGAGGTTTCGCCAGAATTCTTAAATATAGGAATACACAGGAGAACTTCCAACAGGCAGGAAAACAGGAAGCAGATAGGTAGAGGTTATAGAGTTTAGAGAGGACAGAGGAGAGTTCAAGGGTACATTTCTTCAGTACTATGATTGGGATTCCGTCACCGCCGCTCGCTTTGTGTGGGTAAAGTTGTGCAATTATCTTGGAGACCAGCGAGGGTGTAATGTGGACGTTATTTAGTTAAGCCTTAGTTTTGGGTGGGAAATCGGGTGTAGGTATTGGTGGAGAATCTACGGCCAAAGCTTTCAGCCTTGTCCGCTGGGGAGGTGAGAACTTCAAATTCATTGATTAGTGGGTGTATTGAAGTCTTGCTCTTGTTGAGCACGCTTTTGCAGAGTCGCCAGTAATCTTTGGAGCCAAACTTAGAGGATGCTATGCGTTGCCTCATTCTGGTAGCAAACGCTCTCTTAGCTTCGTTCAGTACTTTTTTACACTTATTACGTGCTGAGGCGAAAAGGCGCCTGTTTTGGTTCGACGAGCAGCTTCGATAGAGCCGGAAGAAATGGTTCCGGTGGGCAATGGCGGCCGAGCAAGCGGGTGAGAACCAGGGGGACGAATTTGATTTTAGCTGGAATTTCCTGGCCGGGATAAAAGCATCGATGCCAGCCTTAACCCAAGAGGAGACCTCGGACGCACAGTCTTCGATCGGAAGATCGAAGAATTTGTTCCAGGGGACATCGCAGAGGAAGTCTCTGAACGAGTCCCAGTCTGCTAACTGGTAGCAGTGGGATATCTGCTGGTCTGCTTTTCTTGGGTAGAGTTAGCGCGAATTGAGATGTTGACGGAATCTACGGCGTGGTCAGAGTTTGCGAGGGGGCAGAGCTGCCTGGTAGTGCAGGAGTCTGGAATGGAAGTAAAGCAAAGGTCGAGTAAAGAGTCTCTTCCGTTAGGGTTATTAGAGAAACGCGTGAGGAAGTTCACCACTTGCGTTAGAGCTTGGGTTATTGAAAAATACATGGTGCGGATCCCAGCAAGGTCGGTGGCTGATTAATTCAGCATTGATAATAGTCTCGAACACTTTTCCAAAAATAGAAGGATAAAAGGGCAATAATTAGAACGGTCTGGGGGTTCTCCAGAATTCTTAGAAACTGGAACCACAGAAGAGGACATCCCGCAAGCAGGAATGTAAGAAGCAGAGAGGCAGTAGTTGGAGAGGACAGAAGAGAGTTGAGAGGCATATTTCTTTAGGACAATGATTGGTATTCCGTCACCTCGGCTCGCTTTATGGAGTCAAGATTTGAAATTATGTTAGAGACCAGCGAGGAGGTAAAGTGAACGTCTCTCAGTTGAGCTTCATTTCTAGGTGAGAAGTCGGGTGAGGATACACTAGAGGAATCAAAGGTTGAGTTGGTAGAGAATTTATTAGCAAAGCACTTAGCCTTTTCTGCTGAAGATGTGAGGACCTCAAATTTATTGATTAAATGGGAAATTGTGGGCCTGCTGTTGTTTAACACATTTTTACAGAGCCGCCAGTCGTTTTTTCGAGCTGAACTTGCGGAATGTTATACGCTGCTTCATTCTGTCAGCAAACAACACTTTAACATAATTAAGGATCCTTTTGCACTCATGACGAGAAGAGGCAAAAAGGTGTCTATTATAGTCAGACGCGTGGCTCCGATAAAGCCGGAAGAAGTGATTCCTCTGGGCAATTGCTAACCAAGCTTAATAAAGAGAGACTAGGAATGATCTGGAGATTCAAAAGAAACCACCCTAGATAAAGGGAGATGCTCACTGACATAAACGCCAATTCCAAGCATATGGATATTGGAATCCCTCCTAAAGATGGGAAGGTCACCAGGAATATAGAACTCGGGGAAAGGAATAGAAAAGTCAAGATTAGTTTCACAGAGAGCTAAGATGTCAAGTGAGTTTACGTGGAGGAAGGATTTAACACAGTAAAAGTTGGTACGGATATCACAGATTTTCGAGAAAGAGATTTTAACAGGTTTTTGGGATTTTTTGTTTAGCTGGTTTAGTTTTTATTCTGACTCTGTGTAATGTCATAATTAGAGATTTTTTCGTCAGGGGACGTCTAGAGTAGCAGTATCAGTCGGTCATCAAATGTAACATTTTTAGGAAGAAACTGGTGCAGACTGCAGCATAATGTGGCCTCAGGTTTGCCAACCGGAGGCACTTGCAGGGAGACCCATCTATGCGTAACATGGCACTACAAGAAATCCCAGTATTATTCAACTGTTGATCATAGCAGCCTCTCAAGACGCTACGCAAGAGTACAGGCTCCTAACTACTAGTCGGAAGCAACAACCAGGAAACTAGCAACTCAATACCCTCAGAATGAAGAGCCGTTGCCACCACTCACACACATTACAAAAAGCTTGCGACAGCTCTACTATTAAGACTTGAGGAGAGGAAAGAAAACCGGACCTCTTCCTAAACTGGAAACAAGGGATGAGATTCTACTCTTGTTCAAAAGAAGAGGAAAGAGTATGAACCGGTCGATAGTATTGGAGTTTCCAGCGTGAATGTCCATTCCCAATTTCTGGCTCAGTGAATTGCGTCATTTTTCTTTTTTAAATCTCTGAGATATTAAAAAAAATCATTAAGATTGACAGAAATTAACGGAAGATTAAAAGCAAAAAACAAATCACACAAAAAAATCTATACTTGGAGGAAAAATACCGATAATTACCTTCCCAAACCAAAACAAACTAATAAATAAATGATCAGAATTCATCTCAAAATGCAGACACGAAAACAAAGTTTTACTAAACTATTTAAAAATCGAAAACTGAAAACGAACAAGAATAAATGAAAATAAATAACACAAAATTAATAAAGAAAAACAAGTAAAATAAATTAATCCAAACAAACAAATAACTAAATAAACTAAGTAAATAATAAGCAAATTAATAAACTACATCCACCAAAATAAGCGCTAAAATGATACTACCCACAAAGCATCACTGATTTGTATATATAAAAAGGAGATCTGTGGTTGTTAAACGAAGTGTGGTTGATAGAAGAATGTCCACTTGGATCTGTTCTCGTCGATTACTTTACCCGGAAACCGGAACACTGCTTCACTAGGGACTTCGTTTCCTGTGCACCGTAAAAAAATAGCACTTTCTCTCAAACATCGGTCTAGCCTTCACGAGTTTCAAACACCAAATTGCCCTGATCCTAAAAGAAGGTACATATTTTAGAAGGTACATGTTGATTAATTCTTGTTTCCAAGTGTATGGTTGTATGCCCCACATAAACAGCAGCAAATTGGCAATTAAATTCATATACCAAATTACTCAATTACTCAATTTGATGTCGGGCAATTCATCCTTACAAAAAGACAGAAACGCAAACATAGTTCGAAAAATACAACGCACAGCAACCGACGGAAAACAGCCAGAAACCGACTTGCTAACATGTTTAACTTAGCTTTGGTCCTTTCTTGCGTCTGTATTATAATTCTAACGATTTTTTCCTGATGAGAAGTTGGACGAAAGAGCTCTTGAGACTGTTAATAAATTACTTGTTTTTAAATTAGAATGATATATATATAGTCAAGAATTATATATTGTATATATAGTTATGAATTAATTGTACATTGCGACACAGACATTTCTGTGTTTCGAGATAGATTCTCTTCATCAATGTTTGATGTTGGTTGTACAGATGATTTACATTTAAATAGCAAAAACCTTTGATTTGCTATATATATATATATATATCTATAGTCATCCACAGACAGATCTTTTTCGCTATATCACAGCTCAGCAGTACGGTTAGACAGCCGATTGCCTTTTACCCACGAATGAAACCCGATCAAATTGGCGTCAGTCGGCGATTCTGCCTCTGAGCTACAGGCGCTCGGTAGAAGGAGGCAGACTTTTTAGCGTGTATATTATTATTATATACGACCAATAGCTGAGTGTTCTAATTCACTACAGAATGAACGATGTATATATATACATATATATATATATATATATATATATGTTTTCCAATCTTTTCACTCTCTTTTATGTTTTTTCATTTGGAGTAGATAGACTAAATTATCGCCCGGTTCACACTCCACCCACATCTATTGAACAGGTGAAGAGGCTCACCCGTTGTTTCCTGTTTAGGTTGCAGTTTACGGTTTTCTCTTTTCCAATCTTTTCACTCTCTTTTATTTTTTTTTTCAATTGGAGTAGATAGACTAAACTATCGCCCGGTTCACACTCCACCCACATCTATTGAACAGCTGAAGAGGCTCATCCCTTGTTTCCTGTTTCGGATCCGGTTTCCGTTTTTCTCTTTTCCAATCTTTTCACTCTCTTTTATTTTTTTTTTTTCAATTGGAGTAGATAGACTAAACTATCGCCCGGTTCACACTCCACCCACTGCTATTGAACTCGTGAAGAGGCTCATCCCTTGTTTCCTGTTTAAGATGCGGTTTCCGGTTTTCTCTTTTCCAATCTTGTCATTCTGTTTTTTTTTTTCAATTGGAGTAGATAGACTAAACTATCGCCCGGTTCACACTCCACCAACGTCTATTGAACAGGTGAAGAGGCCCATCCCTTGTTCCCTGTTTAGGGTGTGGTTTCCGGCTTTCTCTTTTCCATTCTTTTTACCATTACGTAGCCCCCTGCGCATCAGTGGTGTTATCTCCTGGCTTGGGGTGATATGATTAAAAAAAATATATACATACATGTATATATATATATGTAAACAAGCAGATTGATTAGGATGAATGATATAATAAAGATAAATTTATGCATATATGACTAAATGATCATAAAATATGGATCGGAATTCCCCTGAGTGGTAAGATAAAGAACAAATAGAAAACACTTATCCACCTAACATGTTGCACTTTTATTAAAGCTTTGTCAGAGTTTGAGAGAAAACTTTGGTATTTTAATTTTTTCTTTGCATTGATTTTCATTGGTCAGTAATGTATCACGTGCATTAAAACCGGAGAGATTCTAAACTTATTTATAAATAGAACTTTGTGTGTGTGTGTGTGTGTGTGTGTGTGTGTGTGTGTGTGTGTGTGTGTGTGTCTTTTACCTATAGGCACCGAAACGGCTGAACCAATTTTCTTGAAAATTTACACAGTTGTACTATAAGCGTCTGCAAGTGTTCTTAGCTAGGTTTTGTGTCGAGGTACCCCCGATAAATATCGAAAATCGATAATCGAAAAAATCGGGTTATAGAAGGAGTGGTGCGATTTTAATCAAATTTGATAGACTCAAAGAAAAAGACATAAGAAACGATATTCAAAAGTTTCAAGGTTGCAGTTCTTACAATAGTGCAGAAAATCGATAATATATATATATATAAAAGGCAAGATGTTTGTGTGTGTGTGTCTGTTTATATTCCTGTATGTCTGTATTTTTTCGGCCCTTTCATTTTAGTTTTTTGCTTCGGGTTTGGCTATAAGTAGGTATAATTGTAGTTCTTAGTCTCAGCCATGATACCATTTGCTCAGAGGACTTATTTAGTCTTCGAAATTCAGTTTACGACGAAAAAAACTTATTTGATATCGATACCAGGAAATCAAAATTTGACTTACATCCATTCATTTTTCTTTCAGTCTACGGATTCGCTTTAACTGGAAACAACTTTTGCTTTTTAGTCTTTCATGCCAACGTCCAAAGAGTCTGATCTCCAGAACCATGGATTATTTTAAAGCTTTCATTACACCCGAGCAACGCCGGGCTATACTGCTAGTTCTATATATATGTAACTTTGTAAAAATCCTAGTATGTCTAAGCGACCATTGGATTCTAATGTGTATTCGTAATTGTGCATGTCTTATAGGAGGATTTATAATGTCTTCACTTTTGTGCGTTCAGGCAAGTGCAGTTGTGTGGCTTTCCATTTCATCTGGGATTATCCTTAACAATTTATCTCATCTAAGCAACATCGAAATAGTCACAACCACTTCAAAAACTATTATGGATATGAAGTCAGATCTAGAAAAACACGGGACAGTAATAACTAGGATATATTACAGTACACTAGGGAAACATGTAGAAAATTAAAAAGACGTATCTATAAACACAGAAGGGACACATAAATAATAAGTTAAGTAATGAACTTGTACGAAAATATGCGTCATTCGGCAGGATATCCTACAAAATTTATCGTAAAAATCAGGCCGGTAGAAATATATATAAAAATATACTGCTTGATTAAAAACAGAATATCTACTCAAACAGGAGTATCGACTAAAATTAGTGTTCAAACAAATAATTTCAACATGTCGGTTGTTAAAACCATTTCGTTAATCTTCGGGATTTTTCGTAACATTGTATGTTTATATATATATATATATATATATATATATATATATATATATATATATATAATTATGTATTAATTGTACATTGTGACATGGAAATTTCTATGTTTCGAGATAGACTCTTATCATCAGGCAATGTTGAAGTAGTTGTGCAGCATTGCCTGATGATGAGAGTCTATCTCGAAACCGAAATTTCCGTGTTGCAATATACAATTGATACATGACTATATAAATATATTAAGCTCTATAATACTCAATATATTGAGCACTGTTTATAATAAAATAAATGCCAGAGCACTCAAAATTTAAAAAAAAACTTGAGTCCTCTTCACCTGGAATTATATAATTAAATACGTTGGTGAAACTAACAGACAATTGACGAAAACAAGTAATACGTTAATAAAGTGAATATATATATATATATATATATATATATATATATAATAGTCGTATACTAGCGGGTTATTTATAGTGCCATGTCACACATGGTTAGTTATCTCTACGTGTATTTACGACGGGCAACCCTGAGGTCACACTATGCTCTGTTTTCGGCAACGTTCTGGCGAGTTTGTATTATCACTGACGACAGATAGAGACAATTTTGTCTCTCTCTCCCCAAAATAAATCACATAGAAAACAAGAAAAAGAAATGCAACTAAACCAGTAAATAAAAAATACCTAACCACCTCAGCCTTTCTTTCTCTAATATTCGTTGCAATTTCTGCAGTGTTAGATATTTTCTCTTGGAACCGTCACCAAATATTTTAGTTTTAAAGTTTACGGAACTTAAATTCTTTCATTGCTCCCATTTAATTCTTGGCTCAAGGTTATCTTTCTTTTTGTCGAAAAAATTCCATCATTCACATGCATGGCCTTGGTGTTTGCATCCGAGATAATCATCCGTTTGTGTGTAAATATTGCCGTGATAATGGTAAACTAGTGGTGTAAATATGGGGTACCTAATTGGTTTGTGCGTCTCTAACGTTTATATGTCTCATCTGGAAAACCTGCGTTTTTAAAGTTACCAAACCGAAAATACCTGTTTGATGATATTTTCCTTTTAGCTGAAAACAAAAACGAAATTGATAATAACGACTTTTAAAAGATATTCTGTTCTCAGTTTCACATAAGAACTTAGCCAAAAAAAATACCATTCTTAGATGTTCTTGTGAAATCTAATAATAATTATAATTTCAATACTTCAGTATATAAAACAACAAAAAAAAACACCAGTAAAAATTCTTGTCACCTTAATTTTATTAGTCAATACAACTTCGCTGAGTCTTCTATAAAAAATAGGGGGACAGTAACTATGAAAATCAACGTGAATAAAACAATAAGTCACTGCATTTATCATTTAAATAATTCTCTTAAATAGAGAGAAGGAAAAGTGGAAGAAAGTGAAAGAAAGAGACAAGGGGAAGAAAATAGAAGAAAGAAAGAAAGAAAGAAAGAAAGAATGAGGAAGTATTCACAAGGAGAGGAAAATCGAAGAAAGAAAGAAGAGGAAGAAAGAGACGAAAAGAAGAAAATATAAAAAAAGAGAAAAAGAGAGAGATAAAGTGACGAAGAGACCAAAATTGAAGAAAGAAAGAGGAAAAGACGAAGAAAGAGATAAAGAAAAAAGGAAAGATGAATAAAGAAACGAAGAAAGAAAGAAAGAAAGAAAGAAAGAAAGAAAGAAATATTTTACTCAAGCTACTAGATTAGCAACTAGGTCTCACCCTTTTACAGTTAAACCAATCAAATGTAAACGAAACTTCTACTCCTACAGATTCTTTTCTCGCATATCCCGTTTTGGAATTCTCTTCTTTATACTTGTTTCCCCCTACAGCTACAATCTCCAAGAATTTAAATGGAATGTCAATTGCCATCTCTTATCTCATTGACCCGCATCCTTTCCCTGACAACCATTGCATCATATTCGTTTCGCTTTCCCCTCTACTCTCATGCAGTTTTCTTCACATCAGTGTTCTCAGCGTTCTCTTACTGACACCCCCTGTAACTTGTTCCTCTTTCTCATCACCCACCTCTTCTATAACCACCTGAGAATATTGCTTGGGGTGAAATGATTATTAAAAACATTCTCTAACAAGATCTTCCGGCAATTTACAGATAATTAGAAAAAGGAACTTATAGAGAGTCATGACCGCCTCTATTCTAAAGTGATATGGCTTTAACAACATTGCGTTGGGTAAACCTTTTTGTTTTTTACATATTTTTGTTAATTTCTTCCATTCCCTTCAAATCTTGTTCGTCATGTTTTCCTTACTTTTCTCCTTCTTTTTTCTATACATTTTCTTTCCTTTTTCTTCTTTCTGTTTCTAAATTTTAACTCTCCTTATTTTCTTTCATTTTTTCTTTTGTTTTCTCTTTTGTTTTTACTTCTTTCTTTCCATCTTTACTTTCTTTTCGCCACCTATCGTCCTTCCTTTCCTCTATATTTTTCTCGTAACCTCTTCATCAAAATTCTTTCCTTCTTTTCAACCATCTCGCCGATTCTCTCATTACCTTTCTTTCTTTCGTTCTTTCTTTTCTTTCTTTCGTTCGTTCTTTTCTTTCTTTCATTCTTTCTTTTCTTTACTTTTTTCTGACTATTCATTCGACTTTCTTTTTTTTTTGTTTGCTTCTTCCATTTTACTTTGTCTTTTATAGATAATGCTAAGCTCATCGGAACAATGCCGTGGAAGTATTTGTAGAAGAGACAAGGCGAATCAACATTACATCGGTGAGAAAGTATCTAGAGTTGATCTAACAGGTCGGGATCGATTACATTG
Organism: Ascarosepion bandense; assembly: GCA_037127315.1. Lineage (NCBI taxonomy): Eukaryota > Metazoa > Mollusca > Cephalopoda > Sepiida > Sepiidae > Ascarosepion > Ascarosepion bandense. Next base: position 6,772,682 of record JBBBDQ010000927.1, on the reverse strand, counting down.
CAGGTTCTCCGTTAGATTTTGTCAAGAACTCCGAAGTGAATAGCAGGGACACCCGACCAGATGTGACAGCAGTATTCAATGCACAGGCGGAGGGTAGATTTATATATGTGCAAAAATGGATTCAGACGAGAAAACCTCCTGGCCCTACACTTCGACCTTTCTATCTGCAGATTTAGCTACGGATTCAATGTAGTCATTCCACTTAAAGTCTTCTGAGAGAGTTAGGCCGAGAAGGCGCAGTGTCTTGCTTTCAATTTAACTAGCCTGATCCATGCTGATAGTGGGTAAGTGCAATTGTTTATGGCGGTTATAGGATAGTAGCTTCGTTTTAGAAGTGTTAAAATTTATGAGATATTTCTTACCCCAGTCCAGCACAGATTGGAGGTCCTTTTCAAGATCAGCAGCGAGGTTTGCCTAGTCAACTTCGGTAGATTTCTTATCGAGGCAGAAGTAAATGGTGGTGTCCTCAACGTAGATGCCTACTTGGTATCTGATTACATCAGGGAGATCGTTGATTAAGATCAGAAAAAGCGTAGGACATAGCCTTGAGGGATACCCGCGTTCGTATGATAATATCTGTAAGCATGGCTTTTCAATAAAGGAACGACTAGATTAGATCAAACAAGCGTCCAGTTATACCATAGAACTGTTAGTCAGTTAGTTAAGTGCCATACGTGAAACAAACTTGGGCGATCACGTCTCGAAAGAGACATGACTGGGCAGAAGATTATCCCGCAGTAGGTTGCCATTGCTTTCTGCGGTAGACTGGTTGCCGACCAAGGCTATAGAACCCAATCTGTCCTGCTATTTAACCCATAACTGGAAGTATGAGACGACTAATACCTTTCCCAAGGGTATTTGCGCGTAAGTGAATGCTATGAATTCAACTGGAATTCGAACTCGGCTTCCCGATTTCTCGTTCTGAGCCGATATCCACTACACCATAACGCACCATAACAGGACATACTGGTTCTTATATCCTGAGTTGTCAACCAGTCTATGCGGACAACTCTGATAGATGGATAGATAGATAGATAGATAGATAGATAGATAGATAGATAGATAGATAGATATGAATAGCGTGATAGATAGATAGATAGATAGATAGATAGATAGATAAGGAAAAGACTGAGATAGATAGATAGATAGATAGATAGATAGATAGATAGATAGATAGATAGATAGATGCCCAATTTCTTACACCAAGCTTGTGTCGATCTGTAATAATTTTTAGGTAATTTTTAGGAAATTGTCACCACCAAGACTCTATCACTAAAAAGTTCTCTACTTAACAAATCGATCATGATAAGGTTCGAACCAGAGTTTTATCGCTTAAACGCTAACGTTTTAACCCCTCTCTCTCTCTCTCTCTCTCTCTCTATCTATCTATCTATCTATCTATCTATCTGTGTGTGTGTGCGTGTGTGGGGGGGTGTAGTTAGGTTCTCTTACGAACAAACGAAAGTATTTGTCGAAAATCAAAACAAAAGACATATAATTCTTCTGCTGTCGCCATATTACCATGAATGTGCGCCTCAGAACACTTCGGAAACCCTCATCCCTCACTCGAAAACAGACTCACACAGTCATTTGATGTTTAATTTTTGGTAGAATTCGCAAACACATAATTTCATTTTTGTCTGTCGAAATTGATTCCACGCTTCATTACGGATGATTAATGGCATAACGAAATCGAAAAGTTCCAAGAATTTCGGATGCCAAAAACAGAAGTGGGTGGGTGGGGTTAGGGCGCTCAGGCACGTGAAAAGCAATAAACATGCCTTTTGGAAGGCAAAAGACGGCAAGTAAATAAATAAGGCAAACGTTCGCGCGAAATAATTCGCAAAAGTTTATGTCGAATTTTTTTTTTTTTAAAGTGGAAGGTTCATAATTATTTGCTTTTCCGTTCCGACTAGAATACGCATCTTTCTATCCAACAAGGAAATTTCGTACAGCGTTGTATTTTGGTTGAGGCCGATATGTAACTCTATGGTGACGTTACAATCTTCCTGGTCCCAAACTGATCACTACGATCTTACAAGTTCCAGTAACTGACAAAATTCTCGCACTGGTCAAATATTATCAGAATAATATTGAATAATCTAAATAATCGAATTCACTGTTTATTCGGAATTGATGTAGTTAGTCAAGCTCGTTAATCATCACACCGCGTCGAAGTTTCCTATATCACAGCTTATAGGCTTACCTCCCAAAATGTAGAGGATCAGAACCTGGCAGCTGATCTATCCTCTGACAACTATCACAGCTCAATGAAGGGTAACTGGCTTGACGTATTCAGTACCCCCCAAACCAAGCTAATAATATTTCATCATCGCAAACAAGCCATGAGTTTTCTCTAGTAATAACGTACGGTTGGATTCTCACTGTGTTTCCTTACTTTTAACGTCTATTAGGATTCAAGCTCACCCCAGACCACACTTAAGACTCTAATCAATCTATCATTTATACTTCTGATTACCTGGCAGTAAGTTTTTTTTTCTCTCCCCTTTATTGTGCACCTATAACCTTGTACAAATAACTGAAACAAAACGAGAAATGTCTTCCTGGATTCTTTCAGACTTTCCCTCATCTTGGATATATCGTCTCTTGGCGTTGTTTTTCTCTTCCGACAGCATTTTTCTTTACGTTTTGAACTGATGTATCCACTTTGTTTTTTTTTTTACCTTGAAGACACGACTGGCAGTTGAAAAGCTGACACTAACAATAACCGCGATCTCATTGTGAGGCTTGCCAGTGTGTTCGTGTAGTGTTACAATTTTCGTTCGCTTTAGTGTCTGGGCATGATAAAAATCTGATACAATTACGGATGACGCAATAGCTTTCAATGCCAAACAAATTTCTTCATACACCCCAAAAATAGATTCACATTGCTGAAAATTACTTTATCTGAGGAAAAAATAAAAATCTGAGGAAAAAAATAGAAATCAATTACAATCTGTCACTTTAAATGTATAGAGAAAGAAAAGAAACTAAAGAAGTTGTTTCATGTGATTTGCAGAAGGGTGTATTTTCATGTTATTTCTCATATATACGATCAATCACTAAATATACTGGGAAAAAGTGTTCGTTCTTCGTACCCTCAAGCCATGTACACAGCGTCGTCTCATTCCCATTCTGTTTGCATTCTATTAGTTAGGAAGAAAGTTGTACTAAAGATAGCTTTTTACCTGGAACTGTTACTGCTAAAAAGCAGACTGATGATCACTATCGTACACTGATATTTGTCTTATGTAACCGCTTCTTAACTTATTCTTTTTCACTCTTGCAACAAGCTCATACGGTAAGCTTCTAACTTGGGAGATTCTTGTGCCTTGTATTGAGTGAATAATAGTATTTAAAAAGTACGCTTTGTTGTTTGGTATTTCGTCTTCAAGTTACTTATAATTCAAAGACGAAAGGGTTAAACATCAACTGCAAGAAGTCAGAATGCATTGTTGTTAGCAAAAAAAAACAAAAAAAAAACAGCCCAACAGGCAAATTTCAAATTGGAGATACCAAAATCAAACAATCTAAATATCCCGGAAGTCTATTAACGGAAGACGGAAAGTGCGACACTGAAATCTGAAAACGCATTGTGTTATCGAAAGTTGCTTTCTAAAAGGATTTAACATCAATTGTAAAAAGACAGAACTAATGTTTCTTAGCAAAAGGAGCAGCCCAAAATTCAAATTATAAATTTGTAGATACCAAAATCAAACAAGTACAAAAACTGTAATATATGTGAACTGTGACTCAAATCTAAAGACACGTTGGAATAACGAAATATATCTTCCAAAAGCTAAGCAAATTATTAAGATATAAAAAAAATTTCGTTAGAAACAAAAAAAAGAGTACTACACAGTTATGTAATATCAGTCCTCATATATGGCAAATAATACTGGACAATCTCCTCACTTATAAAAAGAAGGACTTCAAGCAAAAGAAATGTGGTTCTACGGGTGGATGCTGAAAATATCATATACTGAATAATTGAGAAACAACGAAATTTTAGAAAAAAATACAAACAAAAAGGACATTTATTGTACACCAGGAAGAGACAGATGAAATTTCTATGGAATAGAGAGAAAGGGATTGGAAAATATGATACTCACAGGACAGATTGAAGGCAAGACAAATTGAGGAAAACAACATATAACATACTTAGTGAGCCTGATGAAATGGATGGCAGAACATAGCTATTTCTCCCATCTTCGCTGTCATACTCAGGATGTTTCGATCGTTGTACGCTCCAACCTTTTTCAGGATCTGTCTATATTTTGTGATGAGGTATTGTAATTATTTACATTGTTTGGCTATTGTCCCTGTCTTCGTTGTCATACTCAGGAGGTTTCGAACGTTGTTCGCTCCAACCTTTTTCAGGATCGGTCTATATTTTCTGATGAGGTATTGTAATTATTTACATTGTTTGGCTATTGTCCCTATCTTCGTTGTCATATTCAGGAGGTTTCGATCGTTGTACGCTCCAACCTTTTTCAGAATCTGTCTATATTTTCAGATGAGGCATTGTAATTATTTACATTGTTAGGACTGTTGTCCTCATCTTTGTTGTCATATTTACATCATTTCGACATTTCTTCAGTATAAGTTTATGTTTTCAGATAAGGTTATTTATTTACACTATTTATATCGTTCGGACTGTTGTCATATTCACAATGTTTTGGCCAGTGTATGCTCCGGCCTTCTTCATGTGATTGGAACTTTCAGCTATCCCTTTATTTCTTCGTAAAGTTCATTGCTCGGTTAAAATTTCATCACTCTGGTTCGTCAGACTGCTTGTTTCACCAATGAGCAAATTTTGCAGGTGCTGGTGAAAAATAAAAACAAAAGAAAAGACAATTGTTATTTTTAACTGTATTTTAGGAATAGGAAAATTAGACAAATTCTTCAATAGCTTTTTCTTTTTCTTTTCTGGCATTTTCTTTCGTTCCAGACCGTTTTCCATTTTTGTGTTAATTAGTTTTCTTTAGCCATTCTACCTCCCAACAGAACAATACATTCTTTGGTCATGTTTGATGAATTTTTTAATGTACGTTCTATCAACAAACACATAAAAATACAAATAAAAACACTAAAACCGTCGTTTAAAAGCAAAAGCGTCAATTATTATGCAGGTTTTACATGTTCTTCGCTTAATCTATGAGCATCTACATTAATCAAATACATAACCAAATAGAAATTAGGAAGATTGTATTGCATCGGATTCACAAGTGATCACAAAATCAGCATGTAACTTCTTAGGCTGAACTCCGATTACCAGAAGATATACATCTACACACACACACACACACACGTATATATATATATATATATATATATACTATAGTCATCCGCAGACAGATCCGTTTCGCTGTATTACAGCTCATCAGTACGGCTTAGACTCCGGTCGCTTCCTAACTCAGGATTGAAACCCGACCGAATTGGCGTCAGTCGGTGATTCTACCCCTAGGCTACGAGCGTCCAGTAGAAGAAAGCAGACTTTTTAGCACGTATATCATTATACACGCCCAATAGCTAGGGTGCTCTAATTCATTATTGAATGAGCGATGCGTATCTGCCGGATTAGCTACTGTTTACAAAGTCCCCCACTCTTCCAGAGTGCTCAATCAGGGTGTGAGAGCGTAAATACTATAGTCATCCGCAGACAGATCTGTTTCGCTGTATTACAGCTCAGCAGTATTGATCGAAATCCCAGGATGGAATGAGCATATTGAAGAAAAAAGAATTACTCCAGCGATGGGGAGAATATATAAAAGATCTTTTCCACGACAAGAGAAAACAACCGATAATACACAAAGATGAGGACAGACCGGAAATATTAAAGTCTAAAGTGGAATCTGCAATAGCCAAACTGAATAGAATCAAAGCAGCTGGACCAGACGGCATTGTAATAGAGTTGCTGATAGACCTGGAGGAATTCGGTGTAGAAAAAATTACAGAAATAATAAATTAACTTTATAATAGTGTTGTAATACCAGACCTAAGCAAGTTGATTTTTATAGCACTGCCTAAGAATCCAGGTGCAAACAAGTGCGAACTCCAGCGAACAATCAGTTTAATGTGTCATATTACAAAACTGATCATCTGAATCCTGATGAATAGAGCGAGAAGTAGAATCAGGCCAGAGACAGAACAAGAACAGTGCGGGCTAGTCAAAGAAACTGGAACAAGGAACGCCTTATTTACTATTACGATGCTCCCCAAAAGGGCAATACAAATGAAGAAAGACTTGTATCTATGCTTTATCGATTATGAAAAGGCGTTCGACAAAATACGCCTCAAAGAAATGATGGAGATGCTCAGCAGCCTCGACATATTTGGGAGAGACATAAGAGTAATTAAGACTCTTTTCTGGCAGCAAACTGCCTCCATGCGGACAGGTAACGAATTCAGCAGATATACAAAGAGAGAAAGTGTGTCTTTTCACCGGATCTATTCAACTTGTACAGCGAAACTATTTTGAAGACTCTAGATGTCATGCCAGGATATGCCATCGGAGGCCACACTTTGAACAACATAAGATACGCAGATGATACAGTGCTGCTCGCAGACACGGATACGAAACTACAGGACCTCCTACAGAAGGTAGTTGAAGAGAGTGACAAGAAAGAACTACAAAAGAACCCCAGACGGAAAGTGCGACACAGAGATCCGAAGGCAAATTGGCATGGCGAAGGACGCATTCCAGAAACTGAGTAGAGTATTAAGAGACGAAAATTTCGCTAAAAACAAAAAAATGACTACTGGGTTGCTATGTGGTTTCAGTTCTTCAATATGGCAGTGAATACTGGGCAATATCATCAAAGATGAAGGAAAAACTAGAAGCAACTGAAATGTGGTTCTACAGAAGGATGCTGCGAATATGACGGACCGAGCCTGTGAGCAATCCTGAAGTTTTGGAAAAGATGGAGACGAAAAGGAAATTAATATTGAGCATCAGGAAGAAACAAGTAAGTTCTTGTGACATGCAATGAAAAAGGAGGGTTTGAAGAACCTGATACTAACAGGTCGGATAGAGGTAGAAAGAGACAGGAAAGCAGCTGATAACATATTTGAAGGGTCTGAGCAGGTGGATAACAGAACGGGGGTTGCGTGATGTTACAGGAGAAAGCGTGCTAAGAGCCACAAGGGATAGGGAGACGTGGAAGGCAATGGTCGCCTATGTCCTGAAAGAACAAGGCACATAGAAGAAGAAGAAAAAAAGAAAAACAAGAAAAAGAATACACACACACACACACACACACACACACACACACACACACACACACACACACATATATATATATATATATATATATATATATATATATATGAGGAAATATTTTCATTTTTTAACACATAACGTTGTGGCCATTTTTATAATTAATCTTATTGAGACTTGTCTTTTCTGTTTATTATTAACACATACTTGATGTTTTTTTTGCATGTAGATTAGAATATTATGTTCGAGGTTTATACAAACATGTTGTGGATAGAACGCTATCTATCTATCTATCTATCTATCTATATATATATATATATATATATATATATATAGGGTACGACAGGCAAATTGTTGTCATTTCATATTTTTTTATTATATGCATGCGAGTTTTTTTTATTTCATTGACAGTAGAGTATAGTAGAGTAAATTGGACACCGTCTGTGAGAAAAATAGCTCATGAGGCACCCACTTCGCCGGAAATTTGAAAACGGCATGTTTTATTGCTGGGCATTTTTGCGTCGGAAGATCCCGTCCGAACCTTTCAGACAATTTGGGTGTCAATCTGAGGAGAGTGCAAAAGAATCTGAAAGCGTTTGATGATGTATCCAGTCAACATCATTGTGCTTTAAGTGATCACCAGTGATGGTGAAGTTACGCCTCCATTTATCTTTTCACAGGGTATCAGACTCAACACGGACGCCTACATCAAGTGCGTTGAGGAGCTAATTCTACCCTGGGTCAAGATGATATCTGCTAGAAGACCGTGTGTCTGGTAAAAATACTCTGTATTATCGCACACAAGCAGGAAAACGTAGTCATGGCCTGTCAGACAATTTCTACGAACAAATCAGCCATTACACCAGCCACTTAACTCCCCAGACTACGACTACCTTGATTATAGGCGCACCTAGGCAAAAACCCAACAAAACACATTGTAATACCAAAGATGAACGAGGTAAGAATTATGGCAGCATTCGTCAACTTAAGAGGTGCAAGAGATTCTGAAGTCGTCTGGAGGTCGAGATTGAAACCAATGATGATTTTATTTCAACTTATTTTTGTGCAATTTTGTCGTCTGAATTATGAAAAATTAAAATAATACTGATATATCATTTTAAGAAATATATTTACATATTTACATAGAACCTTTCAGCAAGAACCCTCTTGTTTCAGGCCCGCACTACCTATGTAGGCCTCCATGTTGTGTCCGAGGTCCTGTGTGAAGATAAATGGTGGCATGATGTCCTGGAAATAGCGATAGATTAACGAAAGTATCGCGATATGAAAAGAGGTTTCTAAATTATTATTCGTCTTCACAGGAATAAAAATTAAAAGAATTGTGTGCTGGTTCTAACAAAAACATCCCCAAGTAAAAATTGATATTAATGATACATAATATATTTTCCTCACAACCCTGTGTTTCGTGCACGATGCAATCTTTAAGTGTTGATGAAAAACAGATTTTTCCTACCGGTGAGAAAGGAATATACAATTATTATCAAATTAAATTCTCTCCCTCTCTCCCTCTCTCTGTCTCACACACACACACATACATACGCCTATATGTATAAAAGAAACCTTTCTAGAAAATATGCGTCCTCCGGCAGGATTCGAACCTGTGTCCCCTAAGGAAAACCGTCATTAGATCTGACGAACCTCTTTCTCTTTCTTTCTTTCTTTCTTTCTTTCTTTCTCTCTCTGCCTCTGTCTTTCTCTCTTTCACACACACACACACACACACACACACACACACACACACACACACATATATATATGCTAGGATTCGAACCTGTGTCTCCTAGTAAGTGCTTGACTGATCGGCCATGTAGGTCCCCCAGGAGACGCATGCTTTTCTGACAAGATGTTGTTGAATATTTAGGTCCGTAGAGTTAATAAATAAATATATCTGTTTAATAAAAATAGAGCCTCTACTCAAATATGAATAACCATTAAAAATAACGTGTAAACAAATAAATTAAAAAAATATGTTGGATTCAATTGATTTCCTGATAAAATATCATTATGTTAAGATACGAAACAAAACAGATGTATATATTTTGAGAATGGGGAAAATGTGTGTTCAAAAGCATTATTCTGGCTTTCTTTGGTCATGATGCCCTACGTTGCCGAGTAGTCTAGGCCCGCCAGATTTAATGATAGTTTTCCCAAGGAAGGGCGCAGGATCGAATCCTTTCGGCGGACGCATATTTTCCTAACAAAACTTCTCAAATATTCAGATCGGTATATGTAAATAAATGAATATGCTGTTTAACAATAAAAACAGAGTGTTTACTCAATTATGAGAATCCATTGGAAATAACATTAAATAAACATATTAAAAATACATGTCTGATTTAATCCATTAGGAAATGAATTAAGTAAGACATTTTTTATTCCCTAAATTTGTGTGTATATATATATATATATATATATATATATATATATATATATATATATATATATATTGTTGTGGGACATCCTCTTTTTCTATGATAATGGATATTATTATACATATACTCCTGCCATAAAGGCATCGGGACTGATATCCATTAGAGAATTTCCATTATTTTACACACCGCCTGATGAGACATTGAAGTTTCAATGTCGAAACAATCGTATCTTTGTAGCGGATGTATATAGAATGATTATATACATGTTCTAAAATATCATTTATAATAAATATTCACAGCCCTATATATTATTATATATCGAGCACTGTTTTAAATTAATGTTTTGGACGTCGTAAGAATTCTTTCTTCGTTCTCTATTCACTCAGATATATATATATATATATATATATATATATATATATATATACATATATATATCGTCGACTTTCAGGACTAGAAACTGTGTAAGGATCGAACTCAATACACTGGCGAATTACCTGTCACTTACTACAGAAGTGAAGTAGCCAAGAAAATTTGAAATCACTACACTAGCCATTTGGTCAGCCTGTGCAGCATAGAAACTCAAACGCTCTACAAGAAGCTTTCCTAATATATTAAGTTGTATCATAAAAAACATTTCCGTTTTTGTTTAGCAATTATCTGCTCTGTTCTTTTCGCTAAGAAAATGTGGAATACAGATACTCAGCTTGCTGGTTTTCTCTATCTTTCCTAAGCGGCGGCATATTGTTGATCGTGATATGTTTAAAATTGATGCTAATTCCCGTGCTGGTAGCTTTACGCTAATGACTTTCGATGTTTACCAGTAAACTCTGACGAACGTACCTGCCTGCATTCATCTTTTAACGAGATTTCTACAAAATGAATATTTTCAAACCAATTTCGTACTTTCCGGTCAATTACGAAATATTGACTATAGATTCTTCGGATGTTCCATAGTATTATTTTTTTCCTCAAAATCGTATAATATGTGGCGTGAATGCAAAATTGTGGGATTGGGAAGTATCTTCTTTAATCCTCTGTGTATGCTGCCACTATCTTTCAGAAACTAAGGTATGTTAGTGTTCTCCAAATTTATTGATTTAGTAATTAGGATGGTACATTCGTGGTGACAACTGATTCCCCAAAACGCAAATTACTTATAACTCAAGCTAATATGAAGCTCATTTTATCGGACACCAAGCCTCTATAGAGATACAGCTAGTGATGCTTGAAGCTAGTTAATTGCTATACGTCATACACGCTTGGGCGATCATGTCTGGAAAGAGACATGACTGACTAGACAGAATATTTTTCCGCAGTAGGTTGCCATTACTTTCTGCGTTAGACCGGTTGCTAACCAAGGTTATAGAACCCAATATGTCCTGCGATTCAGCCGATATCTAGTGAGAGGAGAATATCGATAAATACCTTTCCCAAGAGTATTTGTGCGTAAGTGAACTAAACGAACTGAACTAGAATTCAAACTCAGTCAGTTAGTTAAGTGCCATACGTGATACACTCTTTGGGCGATCATGTCTCGAAAGAGACATGACTGACTGGGCAGAAGATTATCCCGCAGTAGGTTGTCATTGCTTCCTGCGATAGACTGGTTACCGACCAAGGCTATAGAACCCAATCTGCTCTATTATTTAAACCCATAACTGGAGGGAAGAGACGATTTAGTATCTTTCCCAAGGAAATTTGTACAAAAGTGAATGCATTGAATCCAACTGGGATTCGAACTCGGCTCTCCGATTTGTCGTTCCGAGTCGATATCCACTGCACCACAACGCACATCCAATTCGACCTCAGCTCTCTTATTTCTCATTCCGAGCCGATATGGTGACCGAATAGTGTGTAGTACCCCCTTACTAGAGATCAGAAATAATACTACCTAAACATATTAACTTTGTCTTCTTCTCCCTCCTCTTCTCCAGGTGCTTCCACCTAGGTCACGAACTACTATCCCAGAAATCCCTTCATCTCTCACTCCCTCTTCTTCTCTCTCTCTGGCCCATCCCTACTGACCAACAACTAGTAGTAGTTCAGTTTTTTTTTTAGTTCCTCAAAAGATTTCACACCAGCCACACGTACTACTCCCGCCAGCGGATATTTTAGCCAGCCACGAGGAACTCACACAAGAATGTAGACGAAGTTAAATAAAGTTTGTTTTAACAGGTTAATATTTGTATCTCCTAATTATTATCCAAAACATACTAGGTACAACTATTATAATGGTGACTCCGACTTCAAGGATATAAACGCAACCTTCTCGAAACTCCAGGATAAATTCAACATTTCAACTTCACGTCGCAAACGTTTTGAGAGAGGGAGTGAGAGATGAAGGGATTTCTGGAATAGTAGTTCGTGACCTATGTGGAAGCACCTAGAGAAGAGGAGGGAGAAGTAGACAAAGTTTATATGTTTAGGTAGTATTATTTCTGACCTCTAGTAAGGGGGTACTACAAGTGCTTACGAAACGGCGCACCGGCAGTCGGCGTCCTAGGCCACTTGTCCGTATGGTTTAATTCAGACGTTATTCTATAGAGCGCAGATTTACATCAAACTATCCAGATAGATTTCATATCCAACAAGTTATAAAGACTTCTAGGTAATAAAAAATAAATATTAGATCCCGAAGACTGGAAATAAACAGATAAATGATGGCTCATTAATAGAAAAACAAATTAAAAAAAGACTATTCATTGCGGCTTGTCTGGAAAATTCAAGAGAAAGGTTCAACAATTTGTTTAAAGTACTGGCAGGAAGACAAACATTTTCCGGAAAAAGTGAAAGCATTTCCAAATTTTTTAGATGCAATTTGCGTATCGTCTTGGCATTTTTATGTTTTCAAGCGCTTAGGTATGGAAACCCATATATGAAGGCAAAAATGAGTTAGAAAAGCAAAAACAAAAACAAAAAATATACAATCTCGCCGTGGTGTGATCCATAGACCATAATTACTAAACTTCAATCTTCACTGGGTGTCCTGCACTGTTTGCCTTATGTCAACCTATAGCAACGTTTCTGAACCGGAGCCCACGGACGAACTAATGCACCTTGAAAGGTAGCCATGTTAAGCCCAAGTTAACTGAAGACTGATTTATAAATTATTTTTATATTAAAAAATCTTTACTTTTAAAAAGCTAGAAACACCAATTATATGGCTTCCATAATAGTATGGATGTGTGTGGGTGTTTCTTTATGTATGTGGGTGTTTCTTTATGTATGTGTTATGTTTCTTTATGTATGTGGGTGTTTCTTGTGGCTAATCAGAATAGAGAAATGGAGATGTTGCAGTGGTTCCAACGAGTAAAAAGTTTATATTTTAAATAAAAAGAGAAACCGCAAATGTTTTTGGTTACAAATTGAATGTTTTTTTGTTTTTTTTATAAAATATATTGTATTTTGTTTTTTATATTCTGTATACGTGTTTCTGGTCTCTCGACGTTCTTCCGGCAGGGAGTGGTTGTTTCCACATATTAATTATCGTTATTTCTTCGGTCATTGTCCATATATATATATATATATATATATATATATATATATATATATATATATAATTCCAAGTAAAGAGGACTGAAGGTTTCTTTTATTTTGAGTGCTCTGGCATTTATTTTATTATAAACAGTGCTCAATATAATGAGTATTATAAAGTTTAATATAATTATATAGTTATGTATCAATTGTACATTGCGACATGGAAATTTGTATGTTTCGAGATTAATTCTCATCATAAGGCAATGTTGTTGTGGTTGTGAAGAAGATTTTTTTAATGTAAATCATATGCACAACCACACCAACATTGCCTGATGATGAGAATTAATTTCGAAACATACAAATTTCCATGTCGCAATGTAAAATTGACATAACCATATAATTATATATATATATATATATATATATATATATATATATATTAGTCATCCACATACATGCCTGTTTTGCTGTATCACAGTTTATCAGTGTGGATCAACAGATCCACTTGCTTCTGGCCGGGATCGAAGCTCGACTGATTTGGTGTCAGTCGGTGTCGCTACCTCCTAGGCTATAGGCGTATGAAATCAGAGAAGGGAAATTTTAACATGTTGTATATAAGCAGTGTATACACACGCCAGTCAGCGAAAGAACTCAATTCATTTCTAAAGAGTAATGCTTATATCGCATAAGTCTAGCTAGCTAGCTAGCTAGCTAGATAGATAGATAGATAGATAGATAGATAGATAGATAGATAATGAAAAGACTAGAAGAGATAGATAGATAGATAGATAGATAGATAGATAATGAAAAGACTAGATAGATAGATAGATAGATAGATAGATAGATAGATAGATAGATAGATAATGAAAAGACTAGAAGAGATAGATAGATAGATAGATAGATAGATAGATAGATAGATAGATAATAAGAAAAGACTAGATAGATAGATAGATAGATAGATAGATAGATAGATAGATAACACAAAAAAAGTGCAAGAACACGGGAATTAAAAATCCACTGTTCAATCATTTACTTTTATTTCATGATATATAAAAGCATAATTATGGTTTTATAAACCATTGTAATAACAAAATTACAACATAGATAGCGAGAGAGAGAGATACCCTTTGTATGTGTATGTATATATGTGTATGCGTGTGTCTATGTGCGTGTGTGTATGTGTGTGTAGAGTGACGTCAATGACGACTATTGGTTGCATGCTAATGGAAATTAAACCTTCCTTTCCATATTTTTTTGCACTAATTACAGATAGCAGCTGAGCTGTAGTCTTGCAAAATGGCATCTGACATGGTTGAGTGTACAAAGTAGTGATGTGCTGGTGCGAAAATAATCGCAGCAATTGCTGGGAGGTATTGAAATATTCTTGATTTCGCTCACTTTCCCAAATCAGACCCAATCACCGAACATCAGATATTTGTTTTGTTACAGTTTTTTCTTTCTGCAAATACTATTTCGGTAACGTGTTACACACGCGCACATGCTCATGCGCGTACACACACACACACACACACACACACATATATATATATATATATATATATATATATATATATACATACACAAAGAGTATCCCTCTCTCTCTCTCTCGCTATCTATCTTGTAATTTGTACACACACACAGGCGCACAAACATATACACATTGTACACACACATCAAGTCATGCGTACACATACACACACAAAAACAGATGCACACAAATCAACGCATGCACATGAATACACGCATACAGAGTGCGAATGTAAAATTGTAGCCATTTATATTTTTAATTTCATGCATGCACGTTGTTTGTTTTTGATTTTGTCGACTGCAGAGTGTAGTAGGGCTAGTTGGGCACCGTCTGTGAGAAAAAGTACACCATGACGCAGTTCTGAAATTTCAAAACGGCATTCTGTACTTCTTGGCATTCGCACCGGAAACTCCAATACGAACATTTCAGTGTTTGGGTGTCAATCTGAGGAGATTGCTGAAGATTCAGAAATAGTTGGATGAGTGTAATCGTGATTACGAAGGTACGGCAGCTCAGAAAAACCCTTCTGATCGTTCTGATAAGGAAAGAACTTGTTGGTGAGAGCGTCAAACTCAACATGGAAACCTACACCAAAAGCCTTGCGAAAATACTGCTACCTTGTGTCAAATGGATGACTGCTGGAAGACCGGGTTCTGCGCTAGGCTACAGAAACAGAAGAACCCAGTAATGACTGTAAGACAATTTTTTTCAACCACATCATCCCTTATTTCTAGACACATAACTCTCCAGACTGCAGCCCCCTTGATTATTATGTGTAGTGCTGTTGAGAGAGAGAGACCAACAAAATTCCTTGTAAAGATCAACTGAAGCCAAGGATTATGACAACATTCACCAACTTAACCAAGGAGTCCGTTCAGAAGAGTTGCAAAAGATTCCGAGTCGTCTAGAGGCCGTGGTTGAAGTCAATGACGAATTTATTAAATAAATTTACTCATTAGTATTTCAAGATATTTTTTGTGTAATTTTAGTAAATTTGTCTGGTAAAATAAGATGTCAATATTATTATCATTTTTGACGATAATTCATCTATCGCACCCTGTATATAACTATTTATCAAATAAAAACAAAGAATATATATACGTATATTTTACTATATATTTACATACAAAATAAATTGCAGAAAGTTCCCAAAGATGTCTATCGGCGAAACGTTGGGTATCTAGATGTTTCTAGAATTCTCCAAAATAGTCTATATCAGTATCACGGTAAGATTGCAATAATAATACACAGTAATATACAGACGTGTGTTTGCGTATTGACGTATCTATCTGGGTACATATATATATATATATATATATATATATATATATATATATATATGTAGTCATCAGCAGACAGATCTGTTTCGCTGTATCACAGCTCATCAGTACGGTTAGACTCCGATTGCTTTTAACCTAGGATTGAAACCCGACCGAATTGGCGTCAGTCGGCGATTCTACCTCAGGGCTATGGGTGCTATATTCGTCATCCGCATACAAGCCTGTTTCGCTGTATCACAGCTCATCAGTGTGGCTAGACACATCCACTTGCCAGGATCGAAACTAGACCGATTTGGTGTCAGTCAGAGTCGCTACCCCCTAAGCAATAGCCGCATGGAATCAGAGAAGGGAACTTTTAACGTGTTGTATATAAGCAGTGTATACACACGCTAGTCAGCGAAAGAACAATTCATTGATGGAGAGTAAGGCATATATCGCAGAATTGGAAACTGTTTTTAAAATTTTATTCTCTAGAGAGCTCAATCGTAATTATATATATATATATTGTCATCCGCAGACAGATCTGTTTCGCCGTATCACAGCTCATCAGTACGTTAGACTCCGATTGCTTTTTTACCCAGGATTGAAACCCGACCGAAATGGCGTCAGTCGGCGACTCTACCCCTGGGCTATGGGCATTCGAAGTAGGCAGACGTTTTAGCGCATATCATAATACGCGCCCAATAGCTAGAGCGCTCTAATTCATTTCCCTGAATGAGCGATGCGTACACGCTAGGGTAGCTACTGTTTATCAAAGTCTACTATTTTCCCAGAGTGCTCAATCAGGGTATGAGAGCGTAAATATTGTCATCCGCAGACAGATTTGTTTCGCCATATCACAGCTCATCAGTACGGTTAGACTTCGATTGCTTTTTTACCCAGGATTGAATGGTGGACTCAATTTCGATGTATGAGGATCCGACAATGTCATTCAGTGACATCTCAAGTCAAGCTAATGATTTGCATACTGTACTATTACCGATATATTGAGAGGCATTTCTTTCAGTTTAATTACTAGAATTCTTTCAAATATCTGGCATTATCCTATAACGCCATTCTTTGTGTCTTTATCCAGTATAACGCCAACACTTTTTTCAATATTTTCACCTTCTGCGTATATAATTCTGTGCTCGTCACTGATGACATCTCCATTGTTTGGCGATCTCGATTTACATATGCCTAAACTGTTTATGTTTAATCTAGTCATCTCCCGCTTCACGCTTTCCAACTGTCCACAGTTATTCATGGTTCTGACATTCCGCGTCCACGTTTTTGTTTGTTGCGGACAGTCGCAGGATAACAATCCGGTGACACATGTCGCTCATGTCAATCCATTGCAGGCGAGGGATAAATTCTGAAAACAAATTAGTCGTCCCCAAACTAGGATCGTTGCCAAGACCTCCAAGATAATCGGAAGGATAACTAACAAGGGAAATAAGACCAGCACCAATTCAGATACAGGAATGTACCAAATAATATTTTACAATGCAAAAATGTGAAGGAGACATCAGTCAGTTAAAGTGCCATACGTGATACACGCTTTGGGCGATCATGTCTCGAAAGAGACATGACTGACTGGGCAGAAGATTATCCCGCAGTAGGTTGCTATTGCTTTCTGTGGTAGACTGGTCGCCGACCAAGGCTATAGAATCCAATCTGTCCTATTATTTAACCCATAACTGGAGGAAAGAGACAGAATAATACCTTTCCCAAAGGTGTTTGTGCGTAAATGAATGCAAGGAATTCAACTGGAATTCGAACTCGGCTCCCCGATTTGTCGTTCCGAGTCGATATCCACTGCCACGTAATCTAAAAGCCAACATTTAGCAATACAAGAAAGACAGTCTTGTTTGAATTCAAAATTTTCTTCTAGACTAATTGCAAACTAAGGGTATAGGAACCAGACTGTTCTGTTATTTAGCCCATAGCTAGGGAGACGATATTTCCCAAAGTTATTTGCGCGTAAGTGAATATAAATCCTCGACTAGAATTCGAACTCTGTTCTCCTATTTATCGATCTGAGCTGCTAATCATTACACCAGAGTCATAATAAATAGGCATACATAAAAAAAAGTATATGAATACGACGTTTCGAAATGGCTGATGTAACCCGTCGATTTTCTTCCGCTGAGAAAAAAAATACGGTGTAAATATCTCATGATTTCGTTTTTTAAGCATGATTCCCTTGGTTTTCAAATACGATATTTCTTTCCGAACATATTTTGAATCTTACGCACATCTTTCAGAATTACATTTTGCGTTTGTATTCTATTTTTCTTCCATGTTTTTCTTCAGAACTTGAGGGGTCATCGCTCACTTAGCAATAATCCCTCTCATTATCTGTGTTTCCCATCCATAAAGTATTCTTCTATAGTCCCTCTTACTTTCGATATGTCCAGTGAGTTACACATTCTCCAAGCCTTCTTTCCTCATTATGCTTCCCAGAAATTTCAACTGTCTCTTTCTAATTCGCATTATAAGTTTCGTTTTGTTTCCAGTTTCTTTATCTGTGTGTATGAGAGAGAGAGAGAGAGAGAGCGAGACAGACAGACAGAGACAGAAATGCAGACAGACAGACCGACATAAAAAGGAAGAGAGAGAGAGAGAGAGAGAGAGTGTGTGTGTGTGTGTGTGTGTGTGTGTGTGTGTGTGTGTGTGTGTGTGTGTGTGTGTGAACTTGGATCTTACCCTTCTCATTATCTGTGTTTCCCATCCATAAAGTATTCTTCTATAGTCCCTCTTACTTTCGATATGTCCAGTGAGTTACACATTCTCCAAGCCTTCTTTCCTCATCATGCTTCCCAGAAATTTCAACTATCTCTTTCTAATTCGCATTATAAGTTTCGTTTTGTTTCCAGTTTCTTTATCTGTGTGTATGAGAGAGAGAGAGAGAGAGAGAGAGAGCGAGACAGACAGACAGAGACAGAAATGCAGACAGACAGACCGACATAAAAAGGAAGAGAGAGAGAGAGAGAGAGAGAGAGAGAGAGTGTGTGTGTGTGTGTGTGTGTGTGTGTGTGTGTGTGTGAACTTGGATCTTACCCTTCAGACGTGGCTGACTGTACTAAAAAAGTATCCAAGACTTGGCTTCTACTCGGGCTCGAAACCAATCTCGATCGTTATCTTACCCCGCAACGTGCACGCAATTAATGAAGTCATTTCATCATTCTCGTGTTTCTGACTCCAGTGGTAATTCCAAACAAAATATCAATGCTTTCCCGGGTAAATTAATCACAGACGAGAAACGCTACGAATCAGCGTCCTGTCTATAAATATCAAAACGAGGCTGTACGGACAACTTGGCTAAGAAAGAGGCCCGGTTGGCAATGAGCAATGACGTCATAAACGCATGTGAAATTATTCATTTAAGCGGGAAAGTGTATTTTTACGTTGAAAATAAAGGAGGTAAAGAAAGAAAAAAGATCTTCATTTCAGGATATGGGCATAGAGAGAAAGGTAATTATTTTTTAATAAAGCGAGACTTTTGACAAAAAACGGAAGTAAAGGATACAGTTTTAATCACAGGGTAATTGAAATTTATTTGATGGCAGATCTTTTTTTTTGAGAAATTACTTGCCTTGTACGAAAATCATAAGAAGACAGTTAAAAGCAGGTACCTCCACTTTCCGGCATAAATTTTCGATACCTAATTTTGAAATGAAATTTTTAAAATGAAAAAACATTCTTGAAGATTTTATTTTAGATTTAATTAAAAGCTCAATAACTAAATTTATTATTTCCAGAAAGTAAAAAATTCTGGTGTATTTCAGATAGAAATTATATAGATTGGAAAGTTAAATTAATTTGGATTTCTTAAATTTTCTTAAAAGCGGCCATTTTCATAATTTTAAGACATTTGTCAACAAACAAAAATTCATCGAATTTAAAAATATTTTAAAAGATTTCTTATACTTTATTTTAGTAAAATTAGAAAATTGAAAGTTAAATTAAGCTGATTTTAAAAAAATATTACTTACTTATAGCATAAAAAAGTAATATAAAACAAATTATTAACGATTGGTCGTGTTCATCGGATCGAACGAACGTTTGACAGACTGTTTACTGATTAGGCGATGACAGGTTCTACACATGACCAAAAACGACAATTTTCATAAATCTAAGTGAAGGTAAAAAACTCTTAAATTACGTAACCGTTTCATAATAATGCCAATTTCAGTCTACCATACACTAAAAAAAGTTAAAAATAAAATAAATTTAAAGTTATTTTTAAAAAAGGGAAGCATATCTACGTTTATTAATTTTTGCAATTTTGGACTCGTAAATTTCGTTTCCACTTAATACTATATCATATCCAATAAATACTCCAATAGAGAATTTTCACGGTTTTAAACTATTGTAAATTATTATAATTAAAATGTAAAAAAAAAACAAATGAAAAAATTCTTGTAAAAATTCTATATTCATCAGAAAAAATTTTCTTTCTTCAGAAATAATGTCCTTAATATTACTTATTTACAAAAACAATGAAAAGCTTTTCTAATTAAGTTGTGACACTATTCCTGGCCGGCCGGTTGGTTGGTTCGCTGGTTCTGTAACGGAGCCTGCTGCGATGATGTCGAAACGGTACCAATTATGTCGACGCTTTCGGGCAGCTGATCGTGATGATCTCGTCATAGTAGCTGGTCCTCAAGATGTCTATTACAACAACGAAGTTACTGCCCACGCTGTGATTTGATCTCAGAAAGTCACGTTGTGCAAATCCGGTAGCCGTTTTTCTACCATATCCAGACCGGACATTTGTGTACACTTGTGGTTAAAATAAAATAATTACGGCACCAAAAAAAAAAAATAAATAAATAAATAAATAAATGAATAAGTTTGAAAACGCCTGGATGAGTTACGAAAGAAAGTCTTTATAATAAAAAAAAATTATTAATTACAAAACAGAAAATTACAATTGTCGGAATGCCAGTTTACAACGGAGGGAGGATTCGTTTAAAAATATCAGAGCTTTTCAAACTTCAAATAAAAATGTCCTTTTCAAGTTTCATTAAAAATATCAGAGCTTTTCAAACTTCAAATAAAAATGTCCTTTTCAAGTTTCATTAAAAATATCAGAGCTTTTCAAACTTCAAATAAAAATGTCCTTTTCAAGTTTCATTAAAAATATCAGAGCTTTTCAAACTTCAAATAAAAATGTCCTTTTCAAGTTTCATTAAAAATATTCAGAGCTGTCAATTCTCCAGATAAAAACACATCTCTTCGGCTTTTATCAATCTTTACATAAACAGCCAAATGACAGAACGACGTAGCGGCGGCGGTGTGGGTTCGTTTTATCCTTGTCGCCTGAAAATCTCTCTCTTTCTCTACTGATTTTTCTCGCTGAGTCTCCATTTTTATAGCCATCCCAAATCCTCCTAGGGGATCTAGCCGACTCAAAGCTTTTGACCAATGAGATTATTTTCCACCCACACAATTTGCGGGAAGCCATTGCTCGACGAATGAAGTATCAACAGCTCACATGACGTAATGTCTTTCTCTCTTCTTTCTTTTGATTACATCATCCCTAGGTTTTTGATTTTCAAATCTTTTTCCCAGAAGTAAATGTTGAGAATTCAACCCTACCTGACCTCATCAAGTAAATCCTGACATTTTTTTATGGCTACTTCCATACTACATACTTCTACCTTATCCAAAACAATTCGTTTCGTATATGAAAAAGAAAGAAAACTATGTTTCTCTCTTTTTTACTAAATGTCAGCCAATTTCTCTATTCCCCGGATTTTACAAGTACATAATAGTATTAAAAATAGTTTTTTACATGAGCTCACATCACGGATTACAATAAAGCACAACTAATAATACCACAAATATTAATTTCTCTCTCTCCGTTGTATTAAACCAAACAAAAATATATATATATATATCCGAAAGAAATAGTGTTATTGGATTCATTATTTTTCAATTCAGAGCAGCTTTTCAGTTAAACAGTACAAATTAAAGAAAAAGCAGGTGATTTACAATCTCGAATGACTCATGCTTTTAACAAAAAAAAATAATTTCAACAAATAAGAAGGTTCTGTGCGAAATTTAATGAAATTAATTAAGTGGGGGGGGGGAGGTAACACATTTAAAAATAAATTTACCAATATTTCCTAAAAAGAAATATTTAAAAAATAATTTTATCTAGGTGTGAATAAGTTCTGAAAATTTCATTAAAATCGGACAATTATTTGATTTTTACAAGAATTTTCAAATAAATGTGTTTTCAACGGAAAAAAAGCACAAAAAAATCAGCAGGCGATGACGTAAACAAAACAAGCATTTTAACTAAAATTTCGAACGTGTTAGAAAGGATTAAAAAAACTTAAAAAATAATTAAAAAATTCTTTGATTTTTCATCTTAATAATATCAACATTTTGACAATAAAACTTTATTTTCGTTAATTTTTCATTACGCTATGCAGTTTTTCCCGCGAATTAGTGGAGGTACCTAGAGGCAATGGGTTGGTTTTATGTGTTATTGATGCCGATGGAAAACTGTGGCAAGCTTAATGTCACTATTCTTCACACACACACACACACACACACACACACACACATATATATATATATATATATACAGACACACATATATATATACCCCACACACACACATATATAGACACACACACACACACACACACACACACACATATATATATATATATATATATATATATATAATACTTTAGAACGTGTACAAACTACAATCTACTATAAAATTGTGCATTTTGTTTCGACATTGAAAGAACAATGTCTCATCAGGTAGTTAATAATGATGGTAATAAACGTTATTTTTTAAAAGAAAAATTTAAAATTTGTTGTCCTTCTCTTACCTCTTTATATATATATATATATATATATATATATATATATATATATGTACTCAGTTATAATCTGAGATTAAGGACAGGATGGTTAAATAAAAGAAGACAAGAGGAAAACTGTATTTAAATCGCCTACGCATTTCGTCCTGTGATGAACTTTATAAAGGCAAAATGACGAAATAAGTTTTATTCTAAATCACGTATCTATAAACAAACAGTGTTGGCAACTATAAAAACGCTCACAAATCATTCGTAAAGATTAACAGAATATTTTAGCTTCAGAATTCCTTCATGTGTATTGCAAAATCACGAGATGTTAAAATGAAGGGAATTCAACCGTTTTCTTTGGATTTTTTTGTTAAGTATGTTAGTCTGTTTGATAAAGTTCATCAAAGGACGAAACGCGTAGGCGATTTAAATAGAGTTTTCCTCTTCTCTTCTTTTTTATTTAACTATATATATATATATATATATATATATATATATATTCTTTCCTAAATAATGGGTGTATGATTAATTCTGCCTGGGTGTTGTTTTCAGCATCTACTCCCTTTTCTTAATCGGTTTATGTATGTCTGATATAATTCCTTATTCTCTATTGTTTTATATGTTTGTTTTAATGTATCTATTCTCAATTGATCCTTTTTTTTAATATTCTGAGTTAAAATAAAAATGTATTTATTCATCAAATTGCTGAAATAAACAAGCGTTTATTTAACAGTAAATTTATAACCGTTTAATTATGTGTTGAGATTTCCTCTCAATATCTTTACTCTGAATAATATTTATAGAGCGTTCAACTTTTATCTCATTGATATTTTATCTTAATGAGATAAAAGTAGATATAAATAAATAAATAAATACAAAAATAGAAGATGAGAAAAGGGTAATTCATCGTCAAGTGATGAGTCAAAAACACATAACAAAATGCGACAAAGAAGGAGAAATGGTGATCAATGTTCACTCTTCAGAATCAATAAAAGACAAAAGATGTGAGTAAAACGACTAAAAATGACTAAAAAAGGAAGAAAAAAAAAACAACGAGTACCAGCAAATTATAAATGATATAAAAAGTACATTTAAATCCAGAAGCCATTCTTTCTTACAGGGAGAAGTCTGCTTCACCTTAATACAAATGGACCCTAAGAATTCTTTTAAATGATTTTAAAATTGTGTATATTATTTAAAGTTGTGTATTATATTTATTCTCGTTCCAAGTCGATATCCACTGCACCACAACGCACATATGGGGAGCCGAGTTCAAATTCCAGTTGAATTCTTTGCATTCACTTACGCACAAATACCCTTGGGAAAGGTATTAATCCGTCTCTGCCGCCTCTAGTTATGAGTTAAATAACAGGACAGATTGGGTTCTATAGCTTTGGCTAGCAACCAGTCTACCACATAAAGTAATGGTAACGTACTGTGGGATAATCTTCTGCCCAGTCAGTCATGTCTCTCTCTCGACATGATCGCCCAAGCGTGTATCACGTATGGCATGTAAATGACTAATATATTTATTTTCAAATTGCCTGTTTTAGAAACTTTCATGTTTTTTCCTGCCACAGAATATATATATATATATATATATATATATATATATATGTGTGTGTGTGTGTGTGTGTGTGTGTGTGTTTTATCAAAATTAATGACAAAGTAAAAAATCTTTCAGGTGACTCGTTTTGTTCTTTAAGACGTAATCAGACTAATGTAATGTTTAAGTTGATGTACATATATATGCGCTTGGAGGAGAGGGGACGCTGAAATTTTAAACTTTATTTACTTTTAAATATGTGTCTACTTACATAGTCTAGTCAATTTCATTTAGTATCGTTTAATCTTTGCTTATAATGTTTTAATGCTTTTGTTATAAAGTATCCCACATTATCAGGCAAATGTATATGCAGGTGTACATCGGCTGACGTCGTTTGAAGTACATCATCTTGAAGCAGAGTATAGCAGTCTGGAAGCTTTAGTTTATGATTTTTATGTGTCCGAACGTGTCTCCGAAGTCCGATGGTGGTGGTATTAGGGAGAAGTCCGATGGTGGTGGTATTAGGGAGGTGATCACGGATTGGGTTATTTTACTGCGCCTTCCTTCTCATTCCACATCTTCAGTTTGCTTATTTTCAAAGGCCTTTGATGGCTCTCCAATCATTACGTAGACCGTTTCTGAACTTTATCTTCAAGCATGTTGGAGGTCAATCTTTCAGGCAGTACTTTAATATGTCCTTGTAGTGTTTCCGTTGGCTAACTCTATTACTTCGACATGTCTGTAATTCTCTAAAAATTATTATTTTTTAATCCTTACATTAGACATGCACATAGAATATCCCGTCTAACGTAGTTGACTTTTCATAAGAGTCTCAATGCGTGTAGATCCAGCAACTTCGAGTACTAATAAGTGTGTTCGTTTCTCTTCCAAGCTGATATTCAAGTTCCGTTTAAGGCTTCTGATATGAATTTTTTCAAGGGCGTTGAGGTGTTGTCGGTAAGTAACTCCATTCTCACAGCCGAACAGAAGAGTAGGAATTATCACTGCATTATAAGCCATCATTTTGGTTTTAATCGTCAAGTTGTGGTGCAGTCGATATCCGCTCGGAACAAGAGATCGGAGAGCCGAGTTCAAATTCCAGTTGAATACGTTGCATTCACATACGCACAAATATCCTTGGGAAAGGTATGAATCTTTCAATTCTCCCCTCAGCTATGGGATAAATATCAGAACCGATTGGATTCTATAACTTTGGTTGGCAATCAGTTTACCACAGAAAGTAATGGCAACCTACTGCGGGAAAATCTTCTGCCCAGCTAGTTATGTCTCTTTCGAGACATGATTACCCAAGCGTGTATGACGTATGGCACTTAACTGACTGACTGACAGTTATCAAAAACTCTACGTCTGAGTTTTCTAGAAGCTCTCCCTGCGCAGATCAGTCTATGTTGGGCTTTGTCATCCAGATGTCCTTTCTTTTTAAGAATGCTACCAAGTTAGCAGAAATGCTTAACCTGTTCCAGGGTTTAGCCATCAATCATGATTGAAGGGATTAATGACTGCCCGTGTCCTGTGCTGGTTGGAAAAGTTTTGTCTTTGCTTTATCCCTTGTCAAACCAAGCCGCTGGCGGGATCATGGTAAAGGTTCAGTGCAGCCTGTAAATCTTGCGCTATGTACACGACAAGTGTGCAGTCGTCAGCATATTGCTGGTGGTTGGTGTGCTGTGGGACCTCCCCTTTATCTATGTTAATGAAATCGACTTGAGTATACATATACTCCTGCCATAGAGATCGCCAGGTCCACACTCCACCCACGTCTATTGAACAGGTGAAGAGGCTCAGCCCTTGTTCCCTGTTTAGGATGTGATTTTCGGTTTTTTCTTTTCCAATCTTTTCACTCTTTTCTTTTTTTTTTTCAATTAGAGTAGATAGTCTAAACTATCGCCCGGTTTACACTCCACCCACGTCTATTGAACAGGTGAAGAGGCTCATCCCTTGTTTCCTGTTTGCGATGTGTTTTCCGGCTTTCTCTTTTCCAATCTTTTCGCCCTTACGTAGCCCCCTTCACATCAGTGGCGTTACCGCCTTGCTTGGGGTGATATGATTTAAAAAAAAAGAGAGAGCGTTCCGTTGGAGACATCGAGACTGATTCGTAAGTTACCGAACGGTACCGAAGTTTCACAGAGAATACCGCGTCAGTAGGCATAGTACTTCTAAGCTCAACTTAACCAGAATAATTACACGGATATACTGTTTCAAACACGGCTTCCCTTAAAAGACTTATATATATATATATATATATATATATATATATATATATATCCTTACTAATCGTATTCTTAGATTACTAACCTGCGTTCCAGTTTGTATATTTACGTTCAATATAACCTATTTTTCTATCTCACTATCTGTTTTGTTGTTCATTATTTTTGTGTGGTTCCTCACCCAGATCCAAAACAACTTGGCGACGAAGCTTCGAACACAAGTCGCCACAAAACTCACTTATATCTCCCAACAACTTAACGACGGAAGATTTCGAACACACGTACACAACAACAACGTGGTAACAAAAAATTCGAACGCGAGTCAACACAACAAATTTGACGAAGGATTCGAACTCGCATACACAACAATTTCTTAATGACGAAGAATTCGAATTCAAGTCGAACACAACAACTTGGCAACGGATATTCGAGAGTCACCTAAAAAAGTCGAAAGAACTCATACAGAACAACGAAAAAAACCATAGTCGACCACAAACAAATTTAGCGAAACTATTGGAGGAAATCTGCTTGTATAACAATTTCAGAACAAAAGTAATAGAAAGAAAAGATTGTAATTTGAAAGTCGCAACAAGAAAAATCTTTTTCACAATTTTTTTTTTTTTTACAAGAGTAAATTTAAAAAAGCAACACTAAAAAGTGAAACCCCTCACAGAATCAAAGCAACAAACCATGGATGACTTTCAAAAAGAAACACTAGAAATCATAAAAAGAAGTGAAGAAAGACAATTAAAATTCGAGGGAAAACAAATAGAAGCACAAATTAAACTAGAGAAAATACAAATGGAAATTCAAAAGACAAATGATGAAAAACAAATGAAAATCCAAAGAATGAACAAAGGAAGACAATTACAACTTCAAGAACTATTACTACAATTGACAATCAACACACAAGAAAGGGACACGGAAAAAGAGGCGATGTTTTCGCAAGACGCCTTGTGGAATGCGATAGAGACCTTTAAGTACTCTATTGATGATGAAAAAAATTTGGAGACTACTACAGACGCTATGAAGACATTTTTAATATTGATTGTCAAAACTGGATAGAAAAAAAAATTTAAGGCTATTGCTTAGGAAATTAGGTGCGGGGGAATATACAACATTAGTAGACTACATTCTGCCAAAGAAGACAAACGACTTAACGTTCAATGAGGCAGTGACATGCCTCACGTACTTATTCAGTCCTAAGATTTCACTGTTTCACAAAAGATGAAAATGCCTCAATCTCGTGAAAGGCAAAAACAAGGACTATTCAACATTCGCAGCCATCATCAACAAACATTGTGACGAATTTAAATTGGCAGAGCTAACTCAAGATAACTTTAAATGCCTTATATTTGTCCAAGAATTAGTCGCTGCTAAGGACAGTGAAAGGCGAAAAAGAATGCTAACCAAACCCCAAAATGAACTAGATTTAACGCTGCGAAAACAATCAGGATTGCCAAAAATGCTTAAGTATTTAAAAAGACAGTAAAGACATTGAAGTTTCAGGAGTCGCGCAGATTCTACAAATACTTTCACGGCTTCTGCTCCGATAAACTTAGCTCATTGGTCCCTCCTATATATAAATTTACTCGAGCCACAAGATTAACAACTAGGTCTCACCCTTTTACTGTGAAGCTAATAAATTGTAAACGCAAATTCTACTCCATCAGCTTCTTTTCTCGCTCTTGCCGTCTGTGAAATTCCCTTCCATTTACTAGCTTTCCGGACAGCTACAATCTAAATGTAAAGTCAATAGTTATCTCTTATCTCACTAACCTGCATCCTCTCCCTCATACTCCCTTTTCCGTCCACTCCACTCTCATATGTATTCTCATGCTTCTTTTACCCACTTTCTGACACCCCTATAATTGACACCCCTATAGCTTGTCACTCTTTTTCATAACTTTCCTCCTTGAAATATTAAATAAGAAGATCAAACTACAATTAGATTCAGTTTCGGACTTAACGATAATAAACCTGCAAACATGGAGGAAACTTAATAGGCCAACCATAATACACACAAAAAAAAAAACTCGTGAAGTATGTCACAGGAAAACGGATCAATTTCGAAGGTGAAATATTCGTTAATGTGAAATTTCATGGAAAAACTAAAAAACTAAAAATATACGTTATGAAAAACATAGAAAATCTGGTGGGAACAGACTGGATGCAGAAGTTTGATGTATGGGATTTACCCATTAATTCTTTTTGGAAAAAAAATAGAGTGCGAGCCATCAGAAGCGACGAAACTGAAAGAGGAATTGCACAAACAATTTCCAGACGTATTTTCAAGTGGGTTAGGACGATGTAAAAAATTCGCTGCAAAAATCGAGTTAAAGCAGAATGCTCAACCGATATTATAAAAAAGGCGAAACGCACCTTTCGCAACAATAGACAAAATAGATAAAGAGCTTGATAGACTAGAACAAACTGGGATCATTTAAAAAAAAAGAATTCGACGAATGGGCGGCACCGGTAGTATATGTTAAGAAAAAATCTGAAAAAACCCGTGTGTGTAAAGATTTTTTCACTGGATTAAACAACAAGATAAAAGATCACCATTACCCATTGCCAAGCCCGGAGGAGATATTCACCAAACTTAATGGTGGGAAAGTATTTTCGAAAACTGATCTAAGTGAAGCGTATCTACAGGCCCCAGTTACAGAAGAGAGTACAAATATTCTATGTATAAACACGCAGAAAGGACTCTATAAATACAACAGATTACCATTCAGAATAGAGGTAACCCCGGCTATCTTTCAACAGACAATGGACACAATGCGTACGGGACAAAACTACTTATCTACACATATTAAGGAGGTTTTCAAAAAAAAATACAAGACTTTGGGTTTAAGTAAAAGAAAAAAACTATGATTTTTTTCTTAAAAGGAATAAAATATTTTGGCCACATTATTAAAGAAAATGTCAGAAAACCAGACCCAGAGATTACTGGCATTTGTACTACATAAAAATAGGTTGCTTGTATTTTTAGTATATAAAATGTATTGCTGGCATTGTTATTTTACAAAATGTATTGCTAGTTTTTTTTATTACATAAAATGCATTTTTTATTTCTGCTACGTAAGATGTATTGCTAGTATTTTTCCTACCTAAAAAGTATTGCTTGTATTTTTAGTACAAAAAATGTATTGCTGGTATTTTTACAATATAAAATGTATTGCTTGTATTTTCTTTACATAAATATGTATTGCTGACATTATTACTCCTTGAAAACGTATTGCTGTCATTTTTATTACAAAAATATATTGCTGGTACTTTTACTACATAAAAGTATATTGCTAGAATTTTTACTATATAAAATGAGTCGCTGGCATTTTTACTATATAAAATGTATTGCTGGTATTTTTAATATTTAAAAATGCATTGCTGGCAGTTTCAATTATAAAATGTATTGTTGGTATTTTTATTGCATGAATATATTGTTGGTATCTTTATTATATTAAATGGATTGTTCGTATTTCCTTACATAAATATATATTTCTGGTATTATTACTACATGAAAATCTATTGCTGGCCTTTTTACTGTGTCAATTCTACTGCTGTTATTTTTACTTTAAAAAATGTATTGTTAGAATAAAATGTTTTATTCGTATTTTTAATGCAAAAATATACAGCTCGTATTTTTGTTTTATAAAATATATTGATGGCATTTTTATTACATAGCAATATATTGCTTGTATTTTTAGTATATAAAAATAAATTACTTGTATTTTTACTATTTCAAACGTATTGCTGGTATTTTCCTTACATAAATATGTATTGCTGGCATATTTACTTCGTCAAAATGAATTGCTGGCATTTTTTTACATGAAAGATATTCCTGATATTTTTACTATATAAAATGTACTGTTGGTATTTCTATTACATGAACATATTTTTGTTATTTTTACTATATAAAATGTATTGCTCGTATTTTCTTTACATAAATATGTATTGTTAGTATTATTACTACATGAAAATCTATTGCTGACAGTTTTACTATGTAAAATGTATTGCTGCTATTTTTAGTACATAAAAATATATTGCTAGTTATTTTACTATATAAAATTTATTGCTGGTATTTTTACTATATGAAATATATTTCTGGTATTTTTAGTACATGTAAATATATTCCTCGTATATTTACTATATAAAATGTATTGATGGTATTTTTAATATATAAAATGTATTGCGAGGGATTTTACTTCATAATATGCATTGTTTGTATTTTTATTACATAAAAATATATTACTGATATTTTTACTACAAGAAAATGTATTTATGATATTTTTATTACATAGAAATATATTGCTAGATTTTTACTATATGTAAATATATTGCAGACATTTTTATTGCATAAAATATAATCATGGTATTTTTACTACATAAAAGAGTATTGCTGGTATTTTTACTACATAAAAATTTATTACTAGTTTTTTTACTACATAAAATGGTATTGCTGGTATTTATAATATATAAAAATATATTGCTGCTATTTTCACTATATAAAATACATTTTTGTTTTTTTTTAATGTATAAAAATATATTTCTGGTATTATTAATATATAAAATCTATTGTTGTTTTTAATATTACTTAAAAATATATTGCAGGTAATTTTACTACATGAAAGTATTGCTTGTATTTTTATTATATAAAATATATTGCTAGTATTTTTTACTACATCAAAATGTATTGCTGACATTTTTAATATATTAAATATATTGCTAATATTTTACTATATAAAAGTGTATTGCTTGTACTTCTATTGCATATATATGTATTTCTGGTATTTTTACTACATAAAATGTATTGCTTGTATTTTTACTACATAAAGTATGTATTTATAATTTAATAGCGTTTTGTTTTTAGTTGCGAGTTCACTATTTACCTATAGTTAGAACCCTAACAGGTGTTAATGCCCGAATCAGAGTGAGCCTGGTTACAGCAGCAATTAAGAGGTGGTTCCAGGCTCCTCAAAACCTCAACTCTTCCACTCAGTGACCTTGCTGCCGGATGTAGTTTATCGTTATACTCAGAACTAACAAGCCTTGAAAGTTTACACGCTGAATATTTAGAAGTCTGGATCTTTCTGCTTGCCTATATGTACAGTTCACACACAGGACTCTAGGCTTTAAGTGTCTTATTACAAACGTATGCGTTTGCTAAATCCCAGTCGAGAGTAGAACACCAAAAAAAGTTGTTTTTTTTTTAATTGTGTCAATAATGACGTGTTCGAGTGAAGAGCTTTAAGGCCTGTTTATTAATGGGCTTTTTTCACTTAAAAACATCTCTTTATTTCGTTATTGCCATTTTTTCTTAACGTAGAAATAAAAAAAAGATAGTATGCCTCCACATTAGCTCGGTCTCCAGTCGAGGTTGCGTCGTGTGTGTTTGGCTTTTTGTTCTATTTGATAAATATAGAAATTCGTGTATTGTAATCTTACCTTCAAATGCGTCAGTGTAAAGGAGGGAAGCAAAGGTTTTGTTGGAGCCTAAAATCGCTGAAGAGAGGCAAAGAGAGCTGGCAACGATGAGAAAAGATATGGGGAGAGATTAAGGTAGAGATTAGCCATGAGGAAGATCGAATGATTTTAGCGAGAGAGAGAGAGAGAGAGAGAGAGAGAGAGAGAGAGAGTGAGAAGGGAAAGTTTTGAGGATACATGAAATTTAGTGAAACTTAACTTGTGAAGATTTTAGAAGAGTTCCTTTAAAGAAAGAAAAAAGAAAAAAAGAAAGAAAGAAAGAAAGAAAGAAAGATGAAAAAATAAATGAGTGAACAAAAAAAAACAAGGCGTGCAAAAAAGAAACAAACAAGCAACAAAAGCCTAGAGGGGACCGAGGAAAAAGAGGAAGGAAGGAAGAAAAAAAAAGGAAGGAAGGAAGGAAACAATTTGAAGAAGGAAAAATTACTTAAACGGAGAAGATTGAAAGAAATAAAGACAAGAGAGAGCAAAAAGAGAGAAAAATAGAACCAATAGGCTACAGATTGAAAATTATATAATAAATGAGTGGGCCCGTTACGTCGAAAATGTCAGCAAAATATTTATATTGATATGCAGTCTAAAATGATTCATTCAGTCAGTTAAGTGCCATACATGAAACACGCTTGGGCGATCATGTCTCGAAAGAGACATGACTGACTGGGCAGAAGATTATCCTGCACTAGGTTGCCATTGCTTTCTGCGGTAGACTGGTTGCCAGCCAAGGCTATAGAACCCAATCTGTCCTGTTATTTAACCCATAACTGGAAGGAAGAGACGGATTAATACCTTTCCCAAGGGTATTTGCGCGTAAGTGAATGCAACGAATTTAACTGGAATTCGAACTCTGCTTCCCGCAATGGCAACATACTGCGAGATAATCTTCTGCCCAGTCAGTCATGTCTCTTTCGAGACATGAACGCCCAAGCGTGTATCACGTATGGCACTTAACTAACTGAAACAATGCCAACAGTGTGAGTGTTCTATCCGATAGCAGCTTCGAACGGACGTTCTACACGGTAACCAGAAAACAGCGTAAAGCCGTAAATAGATGCCGTTTATATATTTTTCCCTCTCTTCAGGGCTTAATCACAAGTGAGACCATATATATATATATATATATATATATATATATATATATATGATAATAGAGAGTTTTAATGTACGATATATTTATGGGTTAAATTGCTCAATATCAAGGATAGAGTGTATGTAAATATAAAAGTGGACAGTAAGGTCAACACCCAGCGGCGACAGTTTGTTATATGCTTAAACGCAAACTTTAAATGGCCTGAAGATTGCGTTTAACCTGGGTGTTGCCCTTAGTGTCAATGATAGAAGCTCCCCTCTCAGACTTCTTCAAGCATTCTGCATCCCAAATTGCTGCCCTTCTCTCTAAATAGATTTTTTTCGGAATGGAGAGCTTTAGAACCCCGGAAATATTAAAAAAAAAACCCAGTCATCCCTGATTCACCCCTAAATACCTTGGAGCTATAACTCGCCGAAACAGCTGCTTTAACATATATCGCAAGGAGTGATGTACTTTGACCCTCAATGCCTTTAGAAACGCCAAGTGTAACCACGCACAAGCAGTCCAGGACAAGGTTAAAAGAAAACAATTGAATCCCGTTAATTCTGAAAAATCACTAAAATCTTATGATGAACAGAAGTTGCTGTGTGTATAATGATAATTGTGTTCGTCAACAGAAAACGCGAAAAGTATTTGCTGATCAATCAATGGAAGGGTCTTCTCGATCGTAAAATGCTTCCTAACAATTTCTGAAGGTAGCTATTAATGGCGATCCTACAGAGTCCTAGAGGTTACTTCTCAGAACAACCGTCTTTTTAATTTATGTAAATTTTCTGCTTAAGAATGTAATATATTTCACGACAATATACAGGTGCACCTCTAAAACTCTTGATGGTCAGAGATGAGCAATTGATCTCTATTCAAACTACCCAATGGAGTAAAACTTACTAGTTACATTCAATACCTCGAAAATCAAACTAGTTACATTCCGTTATCGATAAATCAGTCTCGGACTACAACCAGTCACGATGACTAGGTGTCCCCTCGGGAAGGCATCTTGCCCTAAAAGACTATGACTCAAACTCACACCTGACCTCAGTTAAAAAAGATATTTTTGCAAGCATTTTTGTCGTAAAGTGTTCGATATCGGGATAGAGATAGTGCCTTAATAGGATTAATGTGGGTAAGTTTGTCACTTAATCGAGCAAAGTCATGCCATCTTGATATTTTGTGAATGCACCGTTACAATGTCCTTACTCCACTGGGGTGAGCTTGAAGCAGACTGAAGTTCAGTTCATGTTTCGATCCCGACCAGAAGCAAGTGGATGCGTCTAGCCACACTGATGAGCTGTGACACAGCGAAACAGTCTTGTATGTGGATGATTAATATATATATATATATATATATATATATATATATATATATACTAGCAGTATAGCCCGGCGTTGCTCGGGTGTAATGAAAGCTTTAAAACTAATCCATGGTCCTGGAACTCAGACTCTTTGGACGTTGGCACGAAAGACTAAAAAGCAATAGTTGTTTCCAGTTAAAGCGAAACCACACAACTGAAAGAAAAATGAATGGATGTAAGTCAAATTTTGATTTCCTAGTATTGATACCAAATAAGTTTTTCGTCGTAAACTGAATTTTGAAGGCTGAATAAGTCCTCTGAGTAAATGGTATCATGGCTAAGACTAAGAACTACAATTATACCTACTTAGAGCCAAACCCGAAGCAAAAACTAAAATAAAAGGGCTGAAAAAATACAGACTTATAGGCAGATGAACAGACAGACACACAAACATCTTGCTTTTTATATATATATTTGATCGATTTTCTGTATTATTGTAAGAACTGCAACCTTGAAACTTCCGATTATCGTTTCTTATGTCTTTGTCTATGAGTGTATCAAATTTGACTAAAACTGGACCACTCCTCCTATAACCCGATTTTTTCGATTATCGATTTTCGATATTTATCGGGGGTACCTCGACACAAAACCAAGCTAAGAACACTTGCAGACGCTTATAGTACAACTGTGTAAATTTTCAAGAAAATCGGTTCAGCCGTTTCGGAATCTATAGGTAACGGACACACACACAGACACACACACACACAAAATTCCATTTATAAGTTTAGATAACACTAAAATTCAAATTGAATTCAACCGTTTACACACGCACACTCACACAGACACACACACGCACACTTATATATACCTGAAATTCTAATTTTTATGTGTGCATATTCCTAGAATATAACATAAATAATGCATACCACCCCAACTAATTTAAGAGCACATTATACCTTGAAGGTCTGATGAGTGCTGCGCCCAATTTCATTAAAATTAGGCGAGAGCTTTTTTTTAACTCGGATCGTTTTGCTGGTTTTACTGCATTTTTATAGAAAATTTTTAACTCGGATCGTTTTGCTGGTTTTACTGCATTTTTATAGAAAATTCAGTATTTGCTTTTGATCAGTCGGTTAAGTGCCATACGTGATACACGCTTGGGCGATCACGTCTCGAAAGAGACATGACTGACTGAGCAGAAGATTATCACGCAGTAGGTTGCCATTGCTTTCTGCAGTAGACTGGTTGCCAACCAAGGCTATAGAACCCAGTCTGTCCTGCTATTTAACCCATAACTGGAAAGAAGAGACAGATCAAAAGGAAGAGACCTTTCCCAAGGGTATTTGCGCGTAAGTGAATACAATGGATTCAACTGGAATTCGACCTCGGCTACCCGGCTTCTCGTTCCGAGCCGATATCCACTGTACCACAACGCACATCCTTTTGTTTTTGCTTTTGATACACATATTTTAATCAATCCGCGTATATAAACAAACGCGCTCATATTATATTATGTGTGTGAAGAATAATAAACATTCATTATACATTATAACAACATTATTAAATAGATTTAAATATACATAGCATAACATATATTTATATAATTCACTACATTGCATTGGAATCTGTTTTATAAACATCTACTTGAAATGTGAAATGCGTTTAAGTGTTACATGATTTAATGATAAATAAATAAATAAATGGATGCATCCTGGTTTGATGTCGTTGTGTATTTAGAAGTAAGGAATAAACAAGTCTGTGTAATAAAAAATATACTTATTACGAGTGAGTCCGTGTCGTCGAAAATATTTATACCGATATGCCGTCTAAAATGACGGAAACATATATATTGACGTACCGACTACTGAATATCTTCTATTAAGACATAAAAGCAAGAACAAACAAAAAAAAAACAATAATAATCCAACCCAGCCCGGCCCGGTTGAGCGTGACAGGAGGGATATACACTACTGGTCATAAATATTATTCTTAAAAAGAATGATGTATTTCATACTATCTTTAGTATTTATTGCCAAGTGGATAATTTTAAATGAAAATATAATTTTTCTTTGTTAATGTTCCTCTGTTAGAATGTGCTTTTGTTCTGGTGTCTAGTTTTTGTGCTCTCTTCCCCATGCTAGTCTCTTCTTATTGGCTGGCCAAAGCAAAGGCTTCCTGGCTGCCTTGTAAAATTTTTCAAAGTAATAACAAAAGAACCATTTTATTTTCATTTAGAATTATCCACTTGGCAATAAATACTAATAATATTATGAAATACGTCAGTTTTTAAAAACTGGGGTTGCCTAATAATTATGGCCTGTAGTGTATATATATACGTATGCACCAAATCTTAACTTTCTCATTTCACTTTCAGATATATCGAGAACATTAAAATAACAACTTCCAATATTTATATATATTTTTAATCTCTCCTCTCCAAGCAAGGCGGTACCACCACTGATACGCAGGAGGCTACAGAAGAGAGTAAAAGTTTAAACAGGTGAGGAGCGAAGAGAAAGACGAACCAGTTACAGGTGGTGTCCGAGAAAAGGCAAGAGAAGGATAGGAATACAGGTATGATGACAGCTGCGAAGATAGAGTGAGAAAGGAAAAGAACAAGATACACGGTGTGATGTAGAAAGGACTAGAGCCAAGTAACATGTGAGGCGTCTACTCAAGGAGACGGTAGGATGTCTTAAATAGGTAATTGATTTATGACAATATATATATTTATTAATAAAATGAGATAATTTACTCAGCTTCTGCATGAGTCTGATTTCTGAGTTTCCTGAACAGCATTACGCTAAAACTTCGGCGGACTTCTTAATGGATTTCTTAATTATATCTTAATTAATTGTATACAGTCATAATCTTCTTAGAAAAACAAAAACGTTAGTGTTATTTTGACATAAGATTTTCTCGAACTAACTCTAGGAATGATGTAAAATTAATGTGTTAGAATTTAACTTATACTTAAATCATGTACAATATAATACTTTACACTAAGCTGCGAACCTCTGATGGTCACTCCTTGATGTAGTCTAATGCCTCTGACAACAATGCCGTTGGGAGTTCTAAACTCCTGGTAGAGACACCCTTAGTAGCAAGCTCGAAGATGAGGACCCAGACTAAGCAGAACCAACCCTCAAGACTCTAAACGTGAAACAAGAGGATGATGATTACTACAGATACAACGGTTGAATCAACAGATGAAGAAAGCTACGCATGACAGACATACTACAGAAGGCGTTACTCGAAATTATAAGTCAGTAGTAGTCCGTTGCAATTTTATAACAGGATTCAGCATGTCTCATTCTATATGTGCCACAAAGGAAAGCCATGAAATCAGTTTGTGGTTCACTTAATGGCAGGTTGAGGTCCACCATAAACAAAAATATGTCGTCAGCACTTTCTTCTACACTGATTTTCTTTCACCCCAACCTACTCTTCTAAAGCCGCAGTATAGATGACGGAAGCAGGTTTTGGTGAAACTTGAAGGGTCTAGATCTGAACCTATACATTGGCGGTGAATTTAGTCATCAATACGATTATCATAAAAAAAGCGACAACAAAGAAAAAGTGAAATTCTTGAATATGAGATTAAGCCGACGATGATGACGACGAATATAAATGTTCAATGTTTATGGAATTGCAATTTTTCTCTTTAAGTTCTTTTATTTTTAATCATTTTTTTCTTTATCCTTTCACCCAAAGCAAGGCGATACCGCCACTGATGCGCAGGGGGCTACGTAAGTGCTGTGGATTCTGGGTGAAAAAGACCACACAAACTAATAAATAACAAAAACAGATATGGAGAAGAAAATGTAAGTTATTGAACAAAAATATACAAACTGGAACGCGGATTAGTCATTTCAGAAATACTATTAGTAGAATAATATATACAGTCTTAAAGTGAAAAGTATGTCCGGGTAACTGATTCTAGATACAACAGCGCACGAACTTACAACTCAACCAAACTCTCTCTCACCTTACAACAGTATTTACCAACCTTCCCACGCAAGGCTAGATGTGACACAAGGTCTATTTATTGTGGGTCTTCCCGGCCATATAGCCAGGCCAAAATATGTCTATTTTTCCCACTCTCACCTTATAACAGTATTTACCAACCTTTCCACGCAAGGCTAGATGTGACACAAGGTCTATTTATTTTGGTTCTTCCCGGCCATATAGCCATGCCTAAAAATGTTTATTTTTCCCACTCTCACCTTACAACAGTATTTACCAACCTTCCCACGCAAGGCTAGATGTGAGACAAGGTCTATTTATTGTGGGTCATCCCGGCCATATAGCCAGGCCAAAAAATGTCTGTCTATTTTTCCTACTTTCACCTTACAACTATATTTAGTTGTCTCTCCCAGTAAGGGCAACATGTGACACATGGTCAGTTTATGACTGGGATTTCCGGGCTATATGGCCCGGCCAAAAAATGTCTGTCTATTTTTGCCACTTTCACCTTACAACTGCCTGTCTCTGTATAGGCAGGATTATATGTACACTCAGGCAATTCCATTATTGTATACAAAAAGAGGCGATGCCACAACAATAACTGTAAAAGTTTAGACAGAAGGAGAGTGAGGATAAAGATGAACCAGTTACAGGGGCGTGTCAGAAAAAGTTTAACAGAAGGATGAGAACTCAGGTGTGAAACCAGTTGCGAAGATAAAGAAAAAGGAAAAGAACAAGATATACGGGGTGACATAGAACTGGAGTCAGGTGGATAAGAAATGGGTATTGACATTGCATTTAAATTTCTGGAAGTTGTAGCCGTCAGGAAAGCATGTATATAGAAGAGACTTCCACAGACGGGCACCCCAAGAAGGCGATAGGCCACCTGGGATTTACTATGGGTGAAAGAGAATTAGAAAAATTTAGTTAAGAGTAAGGACAATAAAAGAATGAATTTCTGAAAGCCAAAAGATAGCTATTAAATTTTTGAAGATCATAAGTAGCAAGGAGGTTATGAAATCGGAAGAGAGTTCCACAGAAGTTCGAAAAAAGAAACTATTAGCGCAGAACAGAGGGTTATATCGAGCTAGTTCAGCAGTAACATTTTTTTTTTTAATCATATCACCCCAAGCAAGGCGGTAACGCCACTGATGCGCAGGGGGCTACGTAATGGTAAAAAGAATGGAAAAGAGAAAGCCGGAAACCACATCCTAAACAGGAAACAAGGGATGAGCCTCTTCACCTGTTCAATAGATGTGGGTGGAGTGTGAACCGGGCGATAGTTTAGTCTATCTACTCCAATTGAAAAAAAAGAATAATAAAGGAAAAGAGTGAAAAGATTGGAAAAGAGAAAACCGGAAACCGCATCCTAAACAGGAAACAAGGGATGAGCCTCTTCACCTGTTCAATAGATGTGGGTGGAGTGTGAACCGGGCGATAGTTTAGTCTATCTACTCCAAATGAAAAAAAAAATAATAAAGGAAAAGAGTGAAAAGATTGGAAAAGAGAAAACCGGAAACCGCATCCTAAACAGGAAAAAAGGGATGAGCCTCTTCACCTGTTCAATAGATGTGGGTGGAGTGTGAACCGGGCGATAGTTTAGTCTATCTACTCCAATTGAAAAAAAAAATAATAAAAAAGGAAAAGAGTGAAAAGATTGGAAAAGAGAAAACCGGAAACCGCATCCTAAACAGGAAACAAGGGATGAGCCTCTTCACCTGTTCAATAGATGTGGGTGGAGTGTGAACCGGGCGATAGTTTAGTCTATCTACTCCAATGATGAGACCTAGTTGCCAATCCAGTATTACGCTTAAATTCATAGTTTCGACAAGAAGAAAACAAATCTACAACTTTAGATTATCATTTTTCTTTGTCTTTTAATTCCTAATTAGA
This sequence comes from Ascarosepion bandense, assembly GCA_037127315.1. NCBI lineage: Eukaryota > Metazoa > Mollusca > Cephalopoda > Sepiida > Sepiidae > Ascarosepion > Ascarosepion bandense. The sequence goes on along the minus strand of JBBBDQ010000927.1, from coordinate 6,732,468 downwards.
TGAGGATGCTATAGATCCTCTTTATGCTCTTTCTTTGACAATTCTTGTAAAATGTCAATAAATCACTTCAACAGTTTGGTCACCCTCATCCTAAAATGCCTATTTAATTCATAATGAAGGTATTATTGTGAACTTAAAAATTAAATTAATTCTGTATCTGAGCAGTGTGTATAAACACTGTTTAATATTAAATATGATTGCAATTGCAGTATCAGTTGTATTTATTTTAGAAAAATTTTGTCATTGGTCATTCATAGTTGATGATTGTGATGTTTAATATACATGAAATAATGGTGGCAAAAGAAATTGTAATGAAGAGCTGTAACAATAGAGATAAAAGTCAAAATGTTATTTCAGACAAGATAAGAAATGGCAATATTATAATGAAAGTAGATTGGTAGCTTATGGATTTGATGAACAGACAGCCAATCTCTAAGATCCACTGACCTTTCTTTTTTCTTGAATCATTTCACCCTAGGCAAGGCTATAATACCACTAACGCACAAGGGATTACTTGGAGTGAAAGAAAATGAAAAAAAACTTTAGTAAGGAGAATGGACAATAAAAGAAAAGGGTTTAAGAAGACTGTAGATAATGATTGATGCTGCTTTTAAATTTTTGAAAATTGTAGCAAGAAACTACAAGAGATCATGGATAATAAGTGTGAGAAAAGAATCTACTACAATAGAAATTATGGTTATATCTTTCAACAGTAAAATGGTGAGACCTAGTTGCCAATCCAGTATTACGTTTAAATTCATAGTTTCGACAAAAAGAAAAACAAGCTCATCAGAACAATTGCCATAGAAATATTTGTATAAAATACAGAAGGAAGCTAAGTTGGTGAGAAAGTGACTGGTGTCGTGGTGCGAGATGAGGGTCAATTACATTTTGTTATTGGATTAAAATTTAACATTAAATTCACAATATTCTATCAAAATGAATGCACAGCTTCTCGTGGATTCATTTCCAGAATAACACCATAATTCAAAGCGTGAACATGTGCTAATATGTAATTTTGGGAAAGGCTTCAATCTTCTATAAAATATGTTTAGATTAAACTTTCTTTTCAGTAATTCATGGGACCCTAAATATATTTTCTTAATTTCTTCCAAAAGCCTTCACAAAGACCAACCAAGTTTTCAGTAAGCAAAGAACAGTAAATTTTTAACATTTCGGACCCCGCAAATTACTTTCGGACAAGCAGTATAGTTTCCGCTTCACCAGGTCTACAGCTGATATGCTAACGACCATCACTGAGTACGTATACCAGGCACTCGACAGGAATGGCGAAGCCCGAATCGTTGTCTTGGATATCTCTAAAGCGTTTGACAGAGTTTGGCATGCTGGCCTTCTATGCAAACTGCGGAGCTATGGTATAGCTGGACATTTGTTTGAACTAATCCAGTCATTCTTCTCTAACCGAACAATGAAGGTGGTATTAAACAGACATGCCTCCCAGAACTACCATACGAACGCAGGTGTCCCTCAAGGCTCTATCCTAGGTCCTACGCTCTATCTGATATACATTAATGATCTCCCTGATTCTATAAGATCCCAAGTAGGTATGTACGCCGATGACACCACAGTTTACTCTCGCCTCGACCAAAAATCTGATGTAGGCGATAAAGATAACCTTGCAGCCGAGCTTGAAAAGGACCTCCAATCCGTAGTGGACTGTGGTAAGAAATGGCTCGTAAGCTTTAATGCTTCTAAAACAAAGCTACTATCAATCAACCATCATAGACAATCGCACCTATCTCCCATTAGCATGGAACAGGCTTGCCTCCCAGAGAGTAAAGCACTACGCTTCCTTGGTCTCACACTTTCGGCGGACCTCAAATGGAATGACTATATCGAATCCATTGCTAAATCCGCTGCTATGAAAGTCTGTTCTCTGTGCAGGGCCTGGAAGTTTTTTCCGTCTAAATCTATCCTGCACATATATAAATCTACCATCCGCCCGTGCATTGAATACTACTGGTCGGGTGCCCCTGCTATTCTTCTCGCGCTTCTCGACAAGGTACAGCGGAGAGACTGTAATGTGATTGATACTGACTTGGCAGACGGCCTGCAGTCTCTCTCTCACCAGCGCGACGTGGCTTCCCTGTGTCTCTTCTATAAATACTTTCACGGCCTCTGCTCCGATGAACTTAGATCACTGGTGCCCCCTAGATACGAATTTGCACGAGAAACTAGATTGGCAGCTAGATCCCACCCTTTTACAGTGAAACCGATAAAATGCAACCGCAACTTCTACTCCAACAGTTTCTTTTCTCGCACTTCCCAACTGTGGAATTCCCTTCCACACGATTGCTTCCCCGACGGCTACAATCTCCAGGAGTTTAAATGTAAGGTCAATAGACACCTCCTAACACGCTAACTTGCATCTATTCTCTCAAACACTCTCACCATCTAACCAACCCTCATTCTCGGTACCCTTTCTATCTCCCTCCTTCTAACATTTCCTATATCTAACAATCCTTTCCCATCACTCCCTCGACCCTATGTAACCCCCTGCGCTGCAGTGGCAGTGGAATGCCTTGCTCGGGGTGAAACGATTAAAAAAAAAACTTCATAATCTATTCCAACTTTACGTGTTCAGGTATAATTATCGGCCTTCAGTAAAAATCAAATTTTATCTCGAATAGAAATTCGTTAGTTTGTACATTTTCTTGTGCCTAGTAAAATCGAGAAGAAAAGACAGCTAGCTACATACAGACAAACAGACTGGGATAGATAGATAGATAGATAGATAGATAGATAGATAGATAGATAGATAGATAGATAAAATGGCCGGTCACTCGTATTCGAGGATACCTGTCTACCTGGGCGGCTAAACCCATTGTAGACGCCTGCTGCGACACACTTGTGTTTGTTCAACACCCACAAAGTTCACCTGTGGTTTATATTCCAACTTTGCTGGGCGGACATTAGTTACAGTTTCTGTGAGAGAGTGCGTTATCTAGAATGAACAACAGTATGAACAAAGCCAAGACGCCCAAACCCTCGGTCACGATTTCTTGTGTCTTCGAACTAGCCTAACCCTCGACGGCTCCTCAAAGTAAGCCGTCTACTCAATTTCACTCACAAGGCTTCGGTCAATCCGTGGTATGGTTTACAGACACTTTCCAAAGGTGCCGCACGCTAGAATCGCCACCTCCAGGCCTATAATATCATGGTCACTTTCCTGACAAATCAACCATGGTGAGATTCGAACCCAGACTTCTTGGTCAGAATGCGTATGTTCTAACCACTTGGCTAGATTTATAGATATATAGGAACGGGCAGAGATAGATAGATAGATAGATAGATAGATAGATAGATAGATAGATAGATAGATAGATAGATAGATAGATAGATTTGATTATGAATAAAAAAGGAAAATAGTTGTGAATATACTTAGATAGATAGATAGATAGATAGATAGATAGTACACTAAACTTAGAACTAAATCCCTACACATGTACGGAAACAGCTACGGACAATCTGAGGTAAATAAGTAAATAATTTCATTATAAATGATTAGCTTTTTCTTTTGTTGTTTTACAGATAAAACATGTGTAGATTAAGGTGACAAAGATAAGCGAGTTGCTCTTACCGATGACGTTCACAAGAGAAAACTAAACCGAACTATCAAATAAAAAAAAAGAAAAAAAAAAGAAAAAGCGAAAGGAACAACAGATTACGTGATAGCGGCAAAATGTTAGTAAGTTTGCTTTGCACCCATCTATTTCGGGTGAGCTATCTAATACCCAAGCTTCATGGGTTTTTCCTTTAATTTTATGGTGGTATAATGAATTACCGAACCTTGTGAACCTCTTCTGAAGCGAAAATGATCAAAACAATTAATTCGCTTGGGTTTCAACCATTGTGCAGAAAATAAGAGTCTTCAGTACTTGATCGTCCTCTGGCTCTCCTGAGAGATCACGTGAATAAGAAAGAAAACGAAAAAAAAAAAAAAAAGATAATGACGTGTCTAGAGCTGGTGACGCTGTAGTTTTTTTCAAGCTGAATGATCTTCAGAAAACAAATACAGTGGAATAAAAAAAAGCTCACATTTATTTCAAATGTTGTTATTGTATAGAGGGGGTATCTATAGTTTTACTGTTTCTAGTGGAGAGTCCGTTCTAGTGAAGATATTGTTGGATATTGTTGAAGATTAACGGAATTTGGCCTTGTTGTAGATAGCCCACTATAAGCCATAAAATGATTATAAAATCAAAAAAAGAAAATTGAGTTGAAAAATAACATTTTATACATACACATATCAATTAATGTTTTTACAATTGAAATAATACTTGGAATATAGTTCAAACGGAGGTTGAAATGTTCATGGCAATAAAATGAGGAAAGAGAATTAATGCTTAGGAATGTCTTTGATGTAGTCGCTCCTTAGGTCAGTAAGTAGTTTTGAGGCAGGGAAGAAGGAAAGAGGTAAGGGAAGCGAGAGTAGTAAGCCACTTGACTTTCGGTCAAGGGAGCTACTAATTATTCTCTTCTCCTCGGGTCGGTCTGCCTGTCGAAGCTTTCTGTATCTGCTTTTTATATCTTCATTTTGGATCACAGCGGATCACTTGAGATTTCACACTTGTATTTGATTCTGGGCTTCCCATTGGCTGATAAATAAAATTCGTGTAGGCTCGCGAACTAGAAATTTAATATTTGATTAATTTTTAGTTTTCAACCGGAACATCTGCGAGGAGCCGGCGGCGCACGGACGACTTTTGGTCATTTGCTTTTTGGTCGTGAAAGCGCTAACATCCGGTCCATCGCTTTTGCTAGGTATCACCACAGTTGGCTAAGACTTGTTTAGTTTGGGCTCATGGTCACATCACCCTGAATACACCGGTGCTCGTTCGATCACCAAAGCTGGTCTCTTATTCACGTTAAAATACCATTAACTTGATCTCAACAAGTTTCCAAACAACATGGCTGTAGTGACACTGGAAAATTAATATGCCTAATTTGCATAAGTGCAAGAGAAAGACTATATAACTTGTCACTGAGAATAAGTATGAAACTTAGTGACTGATCTATATATATAAAAGGCAATCTGTGAGTCTGTGTGTGACTGTTCCCTATGCACGCCTACATTTTTTAAGGTACGCCTTTCAAACTTTTTATGGACACATATCTACAGGGAACCAGATAGATACATACTTTTTGAATTTAAGTTCAGCAATTTTCCCTTTCGCACTTTTTGGCCAATGGTGCAGATTGTTTACATTTGCTCCGTAAAATATCTAAGATCTATGATGGTTGCTAGATTACGTCACAGAAATCAAATCACACGTGTCAAACGCGACTAAAAAAATGACCCTTATATTTAATTTTTATTCCGACGCTTTAAAAATTCATTTAGTCAACAAAAAAAAATGTGAATATTTTCCCCCGTAATTTTGAAAAAAAAAAAAAATTCTGAACAGACAGAGTAATAGTTTTTATATTTCAACATCTTAAAATATTCTTCAAAAATTTCTGAACTGAGAGCATAATTGTTTTTATATTTGTAATTTCAGTAAAATAAAATAAATACTTTTTATTTTTATGTTAAATTCATTTAGTCAACAAAAAATGTAAATATTTTCCCCCGTAATTTTGAAACAAAATCAAACGCAATGTTGTTTACAATGTGACACAAAACATCAAATCACGTTTTCACAAAGCAAAACAAAAAAAATAGATTTTTTTATGGAATCTTTAACAATTTTTAAAAAATTTTTATTTAATTGTTTTTTTATATAACCGATTCCTTTTTTTTTTTTTTTAAATCATTTCACCCCAAGCAAGGCATTTCACTGCCACTATTCGGCATGGGGCTACATAGGGGAAGGTAAAGAGAAGGAGTGGTTAGACATCGGGAATGTCAGGAGGAAGATGACAGATGAGTAAGGATACCGAGGATGAGGGTTGGCCAGATGGGAAGAGTGTTTGATAGAATGGGAGCAGATTAGTGTGTTAGGAGGTGTCTACTGACCTTACATTTAAACTCCTGGAGATTGTAGCCGTCGGGGAAGCAATCGTGTGGAAGGGAATTCCACACGATTGTCCTAAAACTAAAATGTTCTGAGTTGCACGGGCAACGCCGGGCTATGATGCTAGTTAGTGCTAAACGTCACTCCACATCAGTAGCAACAACGAAAGAGAAAAATAAAAGCCCGAAAGGACAGAGGAAGAAATTACTAAGAAATTGTTAAAAAATAACAATAATAATAATATGAAGTTATATTAAAATAATAATAATTCCCTCTTCTCTTCTATAAATATTTTCATGGCTTCTACACTGACGAACTTAGGTCACTGGTGCCCCTCCACAAGAATTTACTAAGGCAACCAAACTGGCAAAAAGGTCCCATCCTTTTACAGTTAGATCAACCAATGCAGGCGACAATTCTACTCCTCAGCTTCTTTTCTCGCTCTTCCCGCCTGTGAAACTCCCTTCCATATACTTGCTTTACTGACGGTTACTACCTCCAGGAATTTGAGTGCAAAATCAATTCCCATCTCTTATCTACTTAACTCCAGCCCTTTCTACATCACCCCGTGTATCTTGTTCTTTTCCTTTCTCTCTACATTCGCAACTGTCTTCATTCCTGTGTTCACATCCTTCTCTTGCCCTTTCTCTTTCACCCACTGTAGCTGATTCGTCTTTCTCTTCACTCTCCCCCTGCCTAGTACTTTAACTCTCTTATGCAGCCCCCTGCACATCAATGGCGGTACCGCCTTGCGTGGGGTGAAATAATTAAAAATAATTTAAAAAATAATAATGATAACAATAAAGAAGTCTTCACTGGTAATAAGAAGATGTAGTTCAAAAAATGGCAAGTTGGAATATCTGGGTATTGTGTCATAAGAAAACAAATCAATACTCAAACAGAATTACTAAAAACGATTGCTTCCCAGCCTTTTTTTTTTGTTTGTGTTTTTGCCATGCTCTACTTAAGCATATCTTTAAAATTTTAATACACCTTCCTGTGAGATATAATTGTAATTATTGAAAATGTGATTTCCTATTCACGTGGAGTAAGCCAAAAAGACCATTAACTTGGTCTGAACAAGCTTCCAAAGAACATGGCATCCATGAAAGAGAAAAATAAAAGAATAAAAGGACAGTTGACGTACTCAGGAAGAAATTGTTATATATATATATATATATATATATATATATAATCGGACGAGTTTCAATCCCGGCCAGAAGCAAGTGGATGTGTCTAGCCATTTGTATGTGGATTACTACTATATTAAGCTCTCATTACGATTGAGCTCTCTCGAGAAGAATATTTTAAAAACAGTTTTCACTTTTGCGATGTATGCGTGACTCTTCAGAAATGAACTGAGTTCTTTCGGTGACTGGGGTGTGTATACACTGCTTATATACAACACGTTAAAATTTCACTTCTCTGATTCCATGCGTCTATGGCTTAATGGGTAGCGACTCCAACTGACACCAAAATCAGTCGAGTTTCTATCCCGGTCAGAAGTAAGTGGATATGTCTAGCCACACTGATGAGCTGTGACACAGTGAAACAGGCTTTTATGTAGATGACTAATATATATAGTATTAAATTAATACTATTACTGCTCTATCTCGGTATCGAGCACTTTACGACAAAAATATTCTTACCAAAATATTTTTTCATCAATCAGTCAGTCTGTTAAGTGACTGCGGTGGCTATTTCACAGGACCTCTTCTCAGTAGTCGGTTAAGTGCCTCGAAAAAGGCATGACTGGCAGGGCAAAGTCCCTACCCCCGCAGTACGTTGCCATTACTTTCTGCGGTAGACTGGTTGCCACCCAAAGCTATAGAACCCAGTCTGTCCTGCTATTTAGGCCATAACTGGAGGGAAAACCCACAGATTTACACTTTCTCCAAGGGTATTTGCGCGTGAGTGAATGCAAAGAATTCAACTCAAATTCGAACTCTGCTCTCTGATTTCTCGTTCCAAGCCTATATTCACAGCACCATAACGCATATCGACTGAAAAACAACAATCTTATCACTAAGCATTATCACATCTCAACACGATATATATATATATATATAGTGTTGAGTTATATATACATATACTAGCAGTATAGCCCGGCGTTGCTCGGGTGTAATAAAAGCTTTAAAACTAATCCATGGTCTTGGAGCTCAGACTCAGCCTAAAGAATATTTGTGTGAAGTTTAGTGAGCATCTGATAAAAATTGTGGATTTGTATAAAGGACATACAGATAAACAGACACACATACAAACATCTTGTTTCATATATATATATATATATATATATATATATATATATATTATATCGATTTTCTGCACTATTGTAAGAACTGCAATCTTGAATCTTCTGAATATCGTTTCTTATGTCTTTTTCTATAAGTGTATCAAATTTGATTAAAATCGGACCACTCCTTCTATAACCCGATTTTTTCGATTATCGATTTTCGATATTTATCAGGGGTACCTCGACACAAAACCTAGCTAAGAGCACACGCAGACGCTTATAGTACAACTGTGTAAATTTTCAAGAAAATCGGTTCAGCCGTTTCAGAGTCTATAGGTAACGGACACACAGACAGACACACACACACACACACACAGACAAAGTTCCATTTAAAAATAGGTATATATATATATATATATATATATATATATATATATATATATATATACGTAAGTACATACGCAATTGCACATGTTCATAAAAGCAAATATTTTTATGTATGCATACTATTTTTTTTTAATCATTTCACCCCAAGCAAGGCATTCCATTGCCACTATTGCGCATAGGGCTACATAGGGGAAGGTAAAGAGGAGGAGTGATTAGGTGTAGGAAATGTCAGAAGGAAGGTGATAGATGGGTAAGGATACCGAGGATGAGGGTTGGGCAGAAGGGAAGAGTGTTTGAAAGAATGGGAGCGAGTTAGTGTGTTAGGATGTGTCTATTGACCTTACATTTAAACTCCTGGAGATTGTAGCCGTCGGGGAAGCAATCATGTGGAAGGGAATTCCACAGTCGGGAAGTGCGAGAAAAGAAACTGTTGGAGTGGAAGTTGCGGTTTCATTTTATCGATTTCACTGTAAAAGGGTGGGATCTAGTTGCTAATCTAGTTTCTCGTGCAAATTTGTATCTAGGGGGCAGCTTTGATCTAAGTTCACCGAAGCAGAAGCCGTGAAAGTATTTATAGAAGAGACACAGGGAAGCCATGTCGGGCCGGTGAGAGAGAGACTGCAGGCGGTCTGCCAATATATGCCCCATATGTATGAACTCGTACAGACACTAATACTCATTAAAACTCACTTTAAAGAAATTCCAGCCCGGTCAGTTTAGAGTGGAGGACCACTTGTAAACACCCGCTAGTGTAAGCGAGCATCTACAGTCTCAGAAATATGTTTCGACTTTAATCAACCCACAAATGGGTTGATTAACCGAAAGAAAAAAACAAATCCATCAATAGCTTTATTTGGCGGCCACAAATATGTGAGGATCGAGCTCCAGTTGTGGTCAGCTAGAATTTTTTTGCCAAGTTTTTACGAATGATAAATTACATTAACCAAATCTGTTGGCCAGTCTCCGAATGCTCAACAGCTCACCGATTAACCATTCTTACTGGCACGACATTGAAAGAAACCCAATTAAAATATTTATACGGAGGTCCATTTAGTTTAACGGCGACAATTGGTAGACAATTTCAAATAAAAATAATAAATAAATTCAGTATAAACACGGTGTCCATAAAGTTCGTGTGTACTTTAAACTCATAAATTATTTAAAGTACACACGAACTTTATGGACACCCTGTATTTACTACATTTGCAAAACATAAGATTAGAAATGGTTTATCATGTTAATACAGCCTCCCTAAATAATAGTACAAGAAAACCGAGAGCACAAGAATAAAACAAAGATTGCAGCGGCATTAGGTTACCAATTCGTTGCGGTAGTCATTCGTTTGTAGCGAAGTTGTTTCATTTGTTAAAATGGAATAATTTCCGGTTTGTCAGAGAGAGGGAAAGTGAGAGAGAGAATTGTATTTACGTAATAAGTGGTGGTGGAGATGTTGTTGTCTCATGAGGTTTTTACAAAAAGTTATTAATTAATTTATTAATTTTTCCACAATAGGAGTAGATAGATTCGCTTATAGCCCGGTTCACACTCCTCCATGGTCTTTTGAACAGCTGTAAAGTTTTATTCCTTATTTCTTGTTTAGGACTGGTTTTCCGGCTCTTTCTAAAAATCTACTTCATCTATACGCCTAAATTCTGAAATTAATATTTACTAAATATTTATTTATTTATTTTTTAATAGGAGTAGATAGGTTTGCCTATTTTCCGTTTCACAGTTCTCCTCGGTCTTTTGAACAGGAGTAGAGGTTTATTCCTTGTTTCTATTTAGGATTGGATTTCCAGTTGCTTCTAACATCTTATTCTCTTTCACTCGCACTACCAACATTGCATCAAAGTGGTAGTATTTCCTTGCTATAAAGAAAAATGTATTTGGTCTTTAAATATCCCACGATACTAACCAGGATTTAACGACAAAATGGCCTTCAATCAGTTTCCGGTTCTTCAAATCATTCGAAAAGTTCTTTGTCTCCGCGTATGAACATAGAAAAAAACAAACAAATTAATAATTATCACAACATATAGGATTCCTCAGAAGAACCAGAAGAGTCACGTGTTCAGAACGAAGGTGAGTCAATTGTCGGCAGTGGTCTAAACTGGAGAAAGTGGGCTTCACCATGTTAAAACGCCCAGAACACGTTACATAATGAGCACACCAATAAACTATTACCTGAAACTCAGGTTCTGGCACACGACAGATAAAGAAGAATGGTGGACAGCACGTCGAGGCCCGACCGAATTCTTCCAGGTTTAAGGACTAAATATTCATAATAATAATTGTTTGAGTGATTGATTTCAAGAGAATTTCATAGTCTTTTAACTGAAATTTCAAAGACAGTATCTAGATATTTTTAATTCGACCGCATGTGATTCTATCCTCCTAGAATTTTGTATCTCTGTGTGTTGAATTGTGTAATATGTTATCTTGAACGTCAGAAGTGATTGACAGGTATATCCGGTCGTGGTTGATGTCAACAAGGGCAATAACAAAAGGAAACACACAAAGAACAACCGGCTTGAAAGACGATAACCGGCAAGGGGATGATTGCCAGATAAAACTTAGTCAATGACAAGGTTGGTTGACAGACATATCCGACAGTAGATGACGTCAACAAAGCAAGAACTCTAAAATGCAAGAACTGCGTGGGAGTTTTCAGACTATATGAAGTCAAGAATTTTTCGCTGAAGTGAGAGAATTCCTGCTATATATATATATATATATATATATATATATATATATATAGGCTTTGAGAGTTGAAAAAGAAATCACTCGACCGGCGGTCGAGATCGCGGGAAAATTTACTAGCCCCCAAATCATTTTAATCGACAACTCCATTTTTTAATAGTCGTCTTACGTAAACATAGCGTGGATCGCTGACGGAAAACAAAAAATAAAAATTTTAATTTAAATTTCAAACGTATTAGAAAGGATCTATTTTTTAAAATAATAACAACAAAATTTGGTATTTCTTCGTAATAATAGCATAAACATTTTGATGATAAAACTGTTTTTATTAAGTTTAACATCATGATTTGCTTTTTTTTTCGTTTTATTTTTGGAGGGGTGCAATTGAGTAGAGGTACCTAAATTCGTAGTTTCTTTCTTTTGCTTGACTACAACTGCCATCTTATAGATGATAAAAATAAGAAATCTGATTTTCCCAGCGATTTTCTATAAAAAAAAAAGTTACTTGTATAATTTGTTTTTCGGTGCCTGGTTCAAAGAAGTATGCGTTTTTGTTTTCTTCTTTTCTTTCGAATGTTCGTTTTTACTTTTCGTAAGCGGGTAGGAAAAATAGATGTTGAGTCAAGGATAATATTTTCCAAATGTATTTCTAAAAATCTGTGAGCGTCTTTAATCTGGGCGACAGAGACATTTTGGCTCAACTCAACTCTAGAAATGTTAATTAAACGAATTATTAAATAATTCCATTTGTCAGATGTTGCTCTGATGATTGCGGGATGTCACTGTCTTTTATTTAACCAGACATTTCGACGTAAATCAGGCGTCATGCATAAGACCAAAGAATTCACTAATGTCATTGTAGGTCATTCTAAGTAACTTTTGAATCTTTAATGGCATACTTATGGGTTGTAAAAGGAATCAGATTTCCTTTTTATATATCTGAAGGGACACGTTTCATTGCGAGATTTTTAATCGACCGCAGGCAAGTAAAGCAATAAATTTTAATCGCCCATTAAGTTTTTAATCGACTGAGTCGATCGGGCGAGTGAAATCTAAAAGGTTATATATATATATATATATATATATATATATATATATATATAAAACAATTTTTTTAGTAATTTATTTTTCAGTACGTCAACTGTATTTTTTCTTTTTTTTATATCATGCCATGTTCTTTGGAAGCTTGTATAGACCAAGTTAATGGTCTTTTTAGGTTTTCTCCACGAAAATAGATGTTCATTTTCAATAAATATTATATGTCACGAGTGGGGTATCAGAATTTTATAAGTGCTTAGTTTGGGCATAGCCAAAAAATGGTTGGCAAACAGGTGTACTCTCAGGGAAGGGGTTACCTTGAACGTCTATTGCGATTTAACCTCGCCCAAGACCACAAATTGAACTCTTACATGAGAACACGCACATAAGAACAAGATTGGTGACTCCTCAAAATAAGTACTGAAGAATTCTGATAATCACAATTTGCTTATTACACATAAAAATAGTATGTTATTTTCTCTCGTTAAAATAAATTTAACATTTATACACAAAAAACGAGAGACCCTTTTTCTCAACAAGAACCACTTTTCAATGCCTCTAGCTCCTATCCATACAAAATTTTCACTACAATGAATGGCAACCACGGGAAGGACACGCTGAGAATTCTGTTTTCTACAAAGTGTTGACCACGACATATAACACTCAACCACCACGACATAAAAAGGCGACCATACATAGGACATTGCACTGCTTAATAGCATACTCAGTCAGTTAAATGCCATACGTGAAACACGCTTGGGCGATCATGTCTCGAAAGAGACATGACTGACTGGGCAGAAGATTATCCCGCAGTAGGTTGCCATTGCTTTCTGCGGTAGACTGGTTGCCGACCAAGGCTATAGAACCCAATCAGTCCTGTTATTTAACCCATAACTGGAAGGAAGAGACGGATTAATACCTTTCCTAAGGGTATTTGCGCGTAAGTGAATAGCATACTAGACAGCACAACTGTCATCTCTCCCAGGCTTTCCAGAAAAAGGTTGACACAACGTCGACTAACTGAAGATATAAATGAATGAAGATAAAAGGTCATTTTATCTTCATTCAACAAGAACCACAAACACTTCTGCAACTTCGATTTATTGATACTGGAGATAACTGACACTTTCAAAACAAATCGACATTAAAACCAGATAACTTTTAAGTTCTTACAAACACGCGTCGACACTCGGTAAGTGAATGCAACGAATTCAACTGAGATTCGAACGCGGCTCTCCGATTTCTCGTTCCGGGCCGATATCCCCGGCATCACAACGCACAAACCTATTTTCAAGATAGTAGATATTCTTTGCCCAGAGATTTTGACTGATGTTCTCCTAGTATAGTTACCATATAAACTACGGGTGGATTCTCTATGTGCAGAACAAGCACTAATGTGACTGAGTAGCTGTCTACAACAGGAATAGGATAGCCGCACTAGCAGACGGATGTGCTCGGAAAACGATTCATAAGGCATAAATATATATTATATCACATACACACACCAGCGCACGCACACGCACGCACATACACACACACACATATATATATACATATGTATAAAGAGAGACAGACAGACAGACAGACAGACAGTGACAGAAGTTATAAATATGAAAGAAATCGCCCACAGATAAAAAGAACAAACAAATAATTATGTAAGCACCAAAATAATAATTAACAACTCGGTTCAAGAACCCCCAAGAGAATTTATCCGCCTACAAAAGCCGAAATAAGATAAGGAAGTAAAGATTTTTGATGACTTTGGACTAATTCCAACGCTTGAGTCTCCAATATCGGCTGACATCAGCTGAATATGAGAGGAACACGCACTCGAATGCATTTTAGGTAGATGCAAAAGTTTCTGGTGTAACTGTTCAATCATCGACTTCTCTTCCCTGGTTTTCTGTGTCTACACAAACGTTTTTGGTAAATCAGATATTTCATCCTAACAGAAATATTCTATGTCTGATCCAGTGAATTCCCTATTTTGTTTGCTGGAACCTTTGGTCTATACAGGAAGTCTGTAGGTGGCAACTCCAGAAAATTCGTGCCATGTAAAAGTACGCCTTTCCTAAATCAATTATGGTTTGTTGAGTCAATTTGATATGAAAGAACGGGCGTTTTCATGAACTAAAATTACCTGCCGATACTCAAAAAATATTTCTTCTCCTTCAATGGCTCTTCCAAAGGACGAAATTACTTCAGTAGAATATAATAATAGTTTTACCAGAGTATAGCAATTCTACATAAAAGTCTTCTTAAACACAGAAGATAAAAATAATGATTTTCCACTAAATACGGAAGATAAAAAATGTTATCTTTCAGGAAAATACATTTGCTATGCAAAGAACAAGTTATTATTTTCTTGGTTCTCATTTTTGTATGTTTTTTTTTTGTGTATGTTTAGCGGTATATCAACACCTTATGGGTAATTTAATGCCGAAATTAAATTTTACAGACATGTTTGAGCAAGTGGATGGCAGGGTTGGGTGGGGTAACAGAAGAAAGCGTGCTAAGAGCCACTAGGGATAGGGAGATGTGGAGGGCCATGATCACCTAGGTCCTGAATAGACACGGCACATAAAAGAAGATTGCTGATATTTTTTATTGTAAAAATATGCAGCTGGTATTTTTCTATAAGCATTTTTATATTTTCATTGTGCTTTGAACCCAAGTTTGGGGGGGGTTAACAAATTGACCATAGCTAGGAACTTAACAGGTGCTACCACCCCGAGTCACTGTCCGAGGAACTGAGAACAACAGCAATTGAGGGGATTCCATGCACCGGAAAAATTCCCGATCGGAAGCCTTGCTGCAGGATGTAGTTTATTGTCATATCCAGGACTTGGTTCTCGATTTTTGTATTAAAAACTGCTTTTAATCGCCAGTGTCTAATCATGTCTCAAAATTACATTTCTGTATCAGAGGAGAAAATTAAAGACAAGAATTTAAATGCGAATCAATTATCTTCCTTTTTTCTTTTTCTTTTTCTTCTTTTTGTGCTGTGTCCTTTTAGGACGTTGGCAGTCATGACCCACCAAAAATTGCCCGTCCTTTGTAGCATTAAACACATATTGTCTTTTTGCTATCTCTCCTAAAACTTGTTCCGCCATTCATTTGCTCAAATTCTCTAGGAAGGTTAACCGCTGTTTTTCTCTGTTCTTCTTGTCTTCAGTATGTCCCGTGTGTATCAACTTTTCTAAACCGTCTTTCCTCATTATATGCCCTAAAAATTTCAAGTACCTCTTCCTGGTGTTAATTATGAATCTCATTTTTGTTTCTATTTTCTCTACTACTTGTTATTTGCTCATATTCTCAGGATTCTTGTGTAAAAACAAATTTCTGTTGCCTCTAGTTTCTTCTTCATTTGTGAATTGTTGTCCAGTCTTTACTGGTAGGACTTATATAAGTAACCGTTCAGTGTTCTTTTTATTTTTATTTTGTTTTCTTAACGAAACCTTTTTTTCTGTTTTTAATACTTTGCTTAGATTTTTAGAAGGTATCTCTCACCATCCCAATGCTCTTTTAGATTTTGGTGTCACACTTTCCGTTCTCTGTTACACTACATAGATTTTTAAATTGTTGTATTTGTTTAATTTTGGTATCGCCAATTTGCATGTTGGGCTGTCACTTTTGCTAACAATCCTACATTCTGTCTTCTTGCAAATGATATTTAGTCCATTCTTCATACTTTTCTTCACTGTCTCTACTTAATGTTAGGTATAAGTTTCATTTTCATTACCATCCTCTCAAAAACGTCGTCGTTGCTCACATATTCGGTCCATATTATCATCAGCATCATTCTGTAGAATCCGATTTCGGTTGCTTCAAGATTTTCCTTCATCTTCATCTACTGCCATTTAAGATGTGCGTTGTGGTACAGTGGATATCGGCTCGGAACGAGGGGGAGTCGAGTTCGAATTCCAGTTGAATCCATTGTATTCACTTACGCGCAAATACCCTTGGGAAAGGTATTAATCCGTCTCTTCCTTCCAGTTACGGGTTAAATA
Source organism: Ascarosepion bandense (assembly GCA_037127315.1). Classification (NCBI taxonomy): domain Eukaryota; kingdom Metazoa; phylum Mollusca; class Cephalopoda; order Sepiida; family Sepiidae; genus Ascarosepion; species Ascarosepion bandense. The sequence continues at coordinate 6,716,122 of JBBBDQ010000927.1, read as the reverse complement.
GCAGGACAGATTGAGTTCTGTAGCCTTGGTCGGCAACCGGTCTACCGCAGAAAGCAATGGCAACCTACTGCGGGATAATATTCTGCCCAGTCAGTCATGTCTCTTTCGAGAGATGATCGCCCAAGCGTGTATCACGTATGGCACTTAACTGATCACGTACCACCCCGGTACTCTTTTCTCTGTTTCCAACGAAATTTTCCTGTCTCTCAATACTCTGCTTAGCTTTCTTCTCGCTTTCGCATGCTACCTTCTGTAAGAGGTTCTGTATTTATATAGGACATATCTAACAGTCCAGTATTCTTTGCTTCGTTTCCAACAAAATCTTAATGTCTCTCAATAAACTACTTATCTTTTGGAATGCATCCTTGGCCATCCAATGCACCTTCGGGTCTTAGTGTCGCACTTTTCCTTCCGCTGTTAGAACACTTCCCAGGTATTTAAACTTCTGCACCTGTTTGATTTTAATATCTCAGATCTGTAATTGGATTTTTGGGCTTTTCTTTTTGCTCATGACCATGCATTCAGTTTTCTTGTGGTTTAGATTTTTGACTTTTCTTCTCCCTTTTCTTTATATTAAAATTATGTTGCATGACATTGATTGAAAAGAAGGTGGTAGATAGTAAAGATTATGAAGATAAAGAAAAAGAGAAGACGATTGACCCTTGACTTGAAAAGGTCAAGATTAGAGTGTTCAGAGAATCACTTGCGCGACAGTTCCACGAAAATGTAGTTCTTGGAAAAAAAAAGATGTCAGTAAGAACTTCCTTCTTACACGGAATACAGAATAGAAGTATCATAGAGTGTCTAGCCGTAAATGTCTGAACTGGTGAATACACCACATCCTTTCACTTCTCATGTAAATAGTGATAAATTTACAACGTTGTGTCTGTTGGAAATATGTTTTAGAATAGAAAATAAATATTCCCGAACAAGACTGCTTCAGCAAAGATACTTCATTTTTGGTCTAATCTGTCTTTCGTATAGATACAGCATGGAAAATAGATTTTTTTATGAATTAATCTTAAGCAAGGCTATAATTCCACTGAGACACTAGAGGCAACTTGGAGTAAAAGAGAATCACGTAAACATTAGAAAGAACCAGAAACAAAATCCTAAATAAAAAACAAGGGATAAACCGCTACTCTTGTTCAAGAAAATCGGAGAGGAGTATGAATCGAACGATAGGCGAACCTATCTACTTCTATTCATCGGACGATAGGCGAATCAATTTACTCCTATTCATCGGACGATAAGCGAATCTATCTACTCCCATTCATCGGACGATAGGCGAATCTATCTACTCCCATTCATCGGACGATAGGCGAGTCTATCTACTTCTATTCATCGGACGATAGGCGAATCTATCTACTCCTATCCATCCGGCGATAGGCAAACCTATCTCCTCCCATTCATCGGACGATAGGCGAATCTATCTACTCCTATTCATCGGACGATAAGCGAATCTATCTACTCCTATTCATCGTAAAGTGACAAGAAGAAATGACTGTTTTTCAAGCGTCTTCAGCAATTGATTGATTGTATTAGTTCCATCCTTTCAATGACATTTCACTGCCAACTGAGTAACTCCAGGGGAGATTTCTCGTTCACACTAGTGTAATAAGGTCGCCCCTAATTAATTACCAAGTTGCATTAAAGGCCTGCAAGCGGTTGTCTTGATATTCGGAACAGCTGGATACTTTTCGGACCGTTCTTTTATATCGCAGCGGTTTATAGCTGTTTTTTTTTTTTTTTTACAAATGCCCAGAAGTGAAAGGTGTCTTTTCAATCTTTGTACTATACCGTCATAATAGACATTAAACCTTTGAAGTTTAGAGTTGATGATTGGGTGGTTTTGTTATATTTACGATATTCGTCGTATTTTAGCTTGAAGCAACCGAGCTCAGCTAGTGACACAAAACACAGAGTTTTCGAAATCACTAATTAACATCGGATATCGCTGAAGGACAGACATAAGACGACAGTTATGCTATTTCAAGGCGCCATGTAGGATTGCAATTTTTAGTCCCGCCTTTTTGGTGAAGTTTGCGCTGAAAAAGAAAACGGTTTTGAAGTTCCTGTGCGTTTGTTGTCCTTTCGTTGGAACGTGTCTTGGAACTTAGCTTGTTGGTCGGGGTGGAGGTGTATTTATATCACATGGTCAAAATTCTGTTTCGTGGCTGAGGTAGTTGTGTTTTCATGAACTGTTTCAATAAGCACATTTAGAGATCAGAAGAAAATGTCGAAAACTTGAATGCTTAGAAAATTGGCGCAGCACAGTCTTCCTACTCAGATATTAACCCCCCACTTTTACTTTTGATTATTATATAGCGAATGATCAATGGAGCTGAATAGACTAAAATATATTGATAGATAAATAGATATGAACAAATTGAGATAGTTGATTTTCTAAGTGCCGCTTAAATGTGGCCGAAACTTTGGGGTACCCAGTGAGGATCATTTGTAACAGGTTCTAGCAAGACAAGCTTGCTAACCATTACACCACGCCGGGGTGCCGAGATAGATAGATAGATAGATAGATAGATAGATAGATAGATAAGAAAATAGACTAGATAGAGATAGATAGATAGATAGATAGATAGATAGATAGATAGATAGATAGATAATGAAAAGACTAGAACAGATAGATAGATAGATAGATAGATAGATAGATAGATAGATAATGAAAAGACTAGAATAGATAGATAGATAGATAGATAGATAGATAGATAGATAGATAATGAAAAGACTGAGATAGATAGATAGATAGATAGATAGATAGATAGACATAATAAAATAAACTGAGATTCAGATATTTCAAGTATTTAAAATTGCCATCGATCTTTATTATTAAATGTAAAAATAAACGACTGTATATCTCCATTTTTTATAATCGTTTCACACCAAGCAAGTTGGGGCCACAACTGGTGCGCATGGAGTTACAGTGAGAGAAAAGAAAAGAAAACACAAGGTAAAGGGGATGTCGAAGAATGATAAGAAGAAAGATGGGAAGCAAGGAGATAGAAGATGGCAATTGTGGTTGAATTTAAATGTTTGGAGATTGTAACTGTCAGGGAAGCCAGTTTACGGGAGGGAAGTCCACAGACAGGAACTGCGAGATTTTAGATCATGCCTATAAAGAAATTTGTCTAAGGAAAACTGAGCATATAATTTTAATCACATCAAAATCATTTTTGTTTAGTAAATATTCATATTTGAGTAGGCGCCACATTTATTTATTAAACGGTATACTTGTTTTTACCTACCGACCTGAATGTTTAAGTAAACTTATAAAAGAAAAATTTTCTCTCTTCAGCAGGAAACAAACCAGTTTCTTTCAGGGTAGAGAGAGAGTGACGTTTAGTCGGGTACGACTTACCGCTTGGCCTCGAAAGAACAGACGCCAGACCATTTGAAGTAATACATGTCTTGGATTAACAAAAATGCAAAGATAAAATAATTAGAGAAATCTTTGAGGAGAGAAAGTTTGTCTGAATGTATGAAATTGGCTTCTTCTGACCATCTATTCCTTCTTTGCCAAACGGTATATATATATATATATATATATATATATATATATATATATATATATATATATATAAATGCAAACTTATGACTGTACTCGTTTCGAAAAGCCCTCCGCGTATATACGCGGAAGGAAAAAAATGGTTGTAAAAAAAGAAAGAGCTAAACACATGAACATCAGGCAAAACTATTTGGACCGATTTGGGATATATATATATATATATATATATATATATATATATATATATATATATATATATATATATATATATATATCCCAAAAGTCTGCCTCCCTCTACCGAGCGGCCATAGCTCAGAGGTAGGATCGCAGACTGACGCAAATTCGGTCGGGTTTCGGATGTCTAACCGTACTGATAAGATCTGTCTGCGGATGATTATATATACAGTACTGTGCAAAAGTATTAGGACAAGAACTATTTTATATTTTATGAGGCATATTGACAGAAAATAAAACATTTAATTAAAGTAATTTTATTTGATTTACTCAACAAATACTTTAACAAGAAAACAATACTTGTGACTAAATAAATTTAATATTTAGTTTTTGCTTTGATCACAGCCTTCATTCTGTCAGACATTGACATCACAAGCTTCTTCAATGTATCTAATTGTATCTTCTGCTAAGCAGCTTGTATTTATTCCTAAAGTGTGTCTTAGGAAGTAACATTAGATTTATCAATTTTTTATTCAAAATATACCATAAATGTTTAATAGGATTGAGATCAGGGCTTTGTGGGGACCAATTCAAATTCCGAAGCCTTTCTTCCTCTTCCTTTTTAGTTAAATAATTTTTAAAAAGGTTTGGCTTTTCACCCTATAATTGAATTTCAGTGAGGTTTTTAGGACAATCAAACCTGCTCTAATACTTTTGCACTCTACCGGTAGTGTGAAAAAGTGTCAGGACAGGGGTGATTTTAAACTTTATTTTGAGGCCTCATAAAAGATAAAGTAGTTCTTGTCCTAATACTTTTGCACAGTACTGTATATACACAATATATATATATATATGATAAGCTTTATCCAGAAGGAGTTTTCTGTTTTAATAATGTTTTGATATTGCTTAAAAATTTTTGTGTCTCTTTTGAGATTATGTTTTTGTTAACTTTCTCGTATATGTTGTCATCATCAATGAGGTCTTTCATTTTTTTGTTGCTACATGACATCCCAATTCCTCGCAGACATTTGACAGCCCTAAAAGAATTTAAAAAAAAACAAAACAAAGATATGCACATATCTTCTTCCGACAAGAGTGGGGGAATCGTAATCACACACACACACACACACACACACACACACACACACACACATATATATATATATATATATATATATATATATATCCTCACGTGTATATTAATTAATTATAGATTCCGCATGTACTCTTAGTAGGCTTAGAGATAGGCGTAACTAATGTTTGGGCGAAAGTTTTCGAATAAGAAATTACAATAATGAAACCCAACTATTAAATCAAAGGAATGAATTAGTATTTAAATATCTGCATCAAGATAAATTCATAATTCCATAATATAGGTTTACCTCCGTTACCTACTATACTTCCATTCTTTCATTTCTCTCTAAATTTCCTAATGCTGAAGACCCCAAATTAATGTTTTAAGTTTAATATTTAGTCTGTTTTTTTAATATATGACTGTTTCCCTTTAAGACAAAAACTTTCCTATCTTCCCTGATCCTTATCTTGTGCTCTTTGTTTGACCGAAACCTCCACTTCCGGTACGAAACCAGTCCGCATTACGGGATTGACACGACAGACTACATATTTGTCTGCTGAAATAGTCTCTTCCCCATGTAAGGTGATTCGAAGTTTTTTATTTAATAAATATTTGCTCTGTAATTAAGTAAGAGCTCGTTTTGGTTATCATCTTTAATATTTTATAATTTTTAATATTATATTACTAGGATTCAATTGGATTATTTACCAAGGAATGTTCCCTTACCACGGACTGTTTTTCATATATATATCTATATATATATATCTATCTATATATATATATATATGTGTGTGTGTGTGTGTGTGTGTGTGTGTGTGTGTGTGTGTGTGTGTGTGTGTGTGTGTGTGTGTGTGTGTGTACGCTCTCACCACACCCTGATTGATCACTCTGGAAGAATGGTAGATTTTGAAAAATAGTAGCTACTCTAGCATCTACGCATCGTTCATTCAGTAATGAATTAGAACCCTCTTAGCTACTCGCGTATGTTTACATGGTATATCATACGCTAAAAGTCTGCCTCCTTCTACCCAGCGCTCATAGCTCAGAGATAGAATCGCCGACTGGTGTCACTTCAGTTGGGTTTCAATCCTTGCTAAAAGCAATCGGATGTCTAACCGTACTGATGAGCTGTGATACAGCGAAACAGATCTATCTGCGGTAGCAATCTTTTTTTCAACATGTTTCGTTAAAGACAACCTTCAAAAAAGATTTTAATCATATTTTTATTTAATTTTTCCGGTATTCTTACATGTTTCCTTTTTGTTGGAAATAAGGAATGTAAATATGGTCTATAATTACTGACTTTCTAAGCGTTTTCAGATACTTCACTGGCCATGTTATTTTTCTAATGTCGCTATTTTAGCCTCATATTTTTTTTACTGCAATATAATTTACTTGATGTTTTTAAAAACGAGCATTCTTAAAATCTATCACGTGACGTGCGCGACTGGACATCGCATGAGCATCTCTGTATTTTTTAAAAACTTTCAAAATTCCATTTCCACTGTTAAATAATGTAAGGTTGATGGTAGGAGAAAAATTCTTTGAGATAATTTGCCCTTCTTATAGCAAGGTGTCTTTGATATTTTGAATTAAATAGTATTTTTATATTTTCAACCAAACTTTTTCTTAAGGGTTCTTGAAAATTATGGGTCAATAAATGTTTCTTTTATTGCATTTTAGTTGGATGCGCCTTTCTTCGTGGCTGAGGAGTAGAGCACACTGAATATTATATATATATATATATATATATATATATAGAGAGAGAGAGAGAGAGAGAGAGAGAGCGAGAGAAGGAGTGTAGCACAGTGGACAGCGAATAATGTTATATTTTCTATTAAAAACGGGAATATATATTGTCGTGGACCCCGTTAAGAAGTTCAGCAAGAAATAATATACCAACCAAAATAAGAAATAATGATATATATATATATATATATATATATATATATATATATATATATATATATATTAACACAGCAAAATACAAATACTTGGAACTCTGTTAGTAGAACGAATAAATACGGGTTAGGAAAGTAATACTATAAATGGGACTCGCAATGGTAGTACGGTAGCAGTCTTGGCTATCTCTGCCTATCGCTATCTCCTGATCTGTTTATGCTGATCTCCTGCGGATCTCTCACTCTCTGAGCTCTGATCTTTTGATCTCTGATCTCTCTTTTCTTGTGAGGGGAAGTATATGTAGTTGTAGGAAGTGTTAAATCCGTTGTAATGGGTGATGCCACCACGACACCCACCTCCCAACATATTTTTTTCTCTATTTAAGGAGTTTTAATATCTCTTTTATGATTTATCATCAACGGTTCGGTGAACTTCCTTTTCCTACCATATTTTCTAGTTTCCGGTACTGTTTCGGGTCTTTGTAACTCGAATGTATCAAAGATACCAAATGTACCCTATGTATTTAATTTCTTTTTGGAAAATGTCGCATTTTTATCCTTTAGTTTTGAATCATAGCTTTGGATTCGGATGAATACTTCTTGAATGTGTTTCGCATGTTGTTCAACTCTCTTGTTCTTTCTTAATATGTCTAGATATGATATGGCGAATTCTAATCCAGTTAATATTCTATCCATCGTTTGTTAGAAAATCGCTGGTGCTACTTTAATTCCAAAAGCAAGCTTTTCAAGTCTATACAATCCCTTGTGTGTGTTGATGCATAGTAGCTCAGAGGTTTCCTCATCCACTGGTATCTGTAAATAGGCACCGCTTAGATCATCAATTTTTTAAAAGTATTTACCGCCATTTAATCTTGTGAAAACTTTCTCTGGGTTGGGAAGCGGGTAGTCGTAATCTTTTATTGCGTTGTTAAGCCTAGTTAAAAAAAATACACGCAAACACGAATTTCGCCTGATTTTTTCTTAAAATATTCTGGCTGAATTCTACTTTCGTTTCTATCCCTGTTTCTACAAGCCTATCCAGTTCCTTATTAATTTTTTTCTATTCAAGCAAACGGAACACTTCTTTTCTTTTTAAATATTGGTTGTGCGCCATCTTTCAATTCTATTTTTGCTGCCACCTTTTTACATCTACTCAATCCTGGTGAAAATACGTCAGAGAACTTTTCTTTTAATTTTTCTTTTAATTTCTCTGCTTCTGTAGGTTCACTTTCTACTTTCTGACAGAAAGTGTTAATAGTTAAATCCCATAAGTCAAATTTTTGCATCCAATCGGTGCCGAAAAGTTTCTTTGTATTTTTTAGAACGAGCATTTTGAGTTTTTTTTAATTAAATGATACATTCGTGATTACCTCTTCTTCGAAGTTTATTCTTGTTCCTGTTACTGATCTTACAATTTTGTTTGGATGTAGCATAGTGGGATTATTCAGTTTTCTCCATGTTTGTAAACTAATGATAGTCAAATCGGAACCTGGATCAAGCTGGAATTTAATCTTATTTTTTGACATTTCTACTACTCCGTATTTTCTTCTGTTTATTCTGTCCTCATCTTCCGTTCTGACAGCTCTTAACCTGCTTCTATTTCCAGTTCTAGTTCTGCAATGCGAACTTTTGTGTCCTATTCTGTTACATGCTGAATAGGTTTTATAACGATACACATTTATAACACGTACTAGGAAGAGGTTTCTTTTAAAATTTATAACTGTTTGGATTTTTTGTTTGGGGAGAGTAAAATTGTATATTTCTGTTTTGACTTTTCTTTGGGGAGGGTTGCAAAAATGTCTTTCTGTTTACTTTTCGTATATGTGCAATGCCCGATTCTTCTATGTTCCTTGAGTCTTTTTTTACGCTTAAGCATCTCTGAAAATATTATGCTAGTTTCTGCAACGTTAGTTCTGGCTCGTTTTGCAGTTTTGTCAGAATTCTTTTTCTGAGTCTTTTGTTGATACTAGTCTTAGGACAACAATTAAACACTTGAAATTGTCTGACGAGAACTGTTAGTTTAAAATCGTCGTAGTGTTTATTTACAATTGCTGCGAATGTGGTGTAGTCTTCGTCGTCTTTCTTAGTTAGGTTGATGTATTTTCACGTTTTATGGAAAAATGAGGTCTTCGGGCTGAACAATTCTGTTAAGCATTTCACTGCTTCCTCGAAAGTTAATTCGTTGGTCTTTTTGGACAATATGTAGTCAACGCACTTTGTTTGTTCGGATGTTTCGAGTTTCCTTAATAACAAACTCAGTTTCTTTATGTCTGACTATGTCTCGCAGTCAATTTTATAAAATTCCTCGTATCTCCTAAAGTAGTCTTCGAAAGTTTTATCCTCGTCAGGAGAGTATTTGATATTTTCAATTGAGTTCCATATCGCGTTCTGAGAAAATGTAGACCCTTTTACTCTCTTCTGTCCTTTGTTGTTTATCACTTTTAGTATTGATTCTTGTAATTACAACTCAGCGTAGATTTTTTTTAGTCTTCGTGGCTCCTTGTCGTGTGGGACGCTGTATTTCCCTTTTTCTTTTTTTTTTTTTTTATCTCTCTGCGTGTATTTGTTCGCCATTTATGGGCGACTGACGTAAAAAAACGTATTTTTTCTTTTTCAATCCTCTCCTCGTGATTTTGTTCGATTCTTCGTCGCCACTTAAAAGACACAGACAGGAAACTACAAGACCCCCTACAGAAGGTAGCTGAAGAGAGTGACATGAAAAGACTACAAATAAAATGCAAGAAAACCGAATGCGTGGTCATCACTAAAAAGGGAAGCCCAATATGCCAAATGCAGATGGGGGATAGTAAAATCGAGCAGTTACAAAAATTTGAATACTTGGGAAGTGTTATAACAGAAGACGGACAGTGCGACACAGAGATCCGAAGGCGAATTGGCATAGCAAAGGAAGCATTACAGAAGTTAAGTAAAGTATTAAGAAACAGGACAATTTCGCTAGAAACAAAGAAGAGAGTACTGGATTGCTATGTGTTGTCAGTTCTTCAATATGTCATTAAATGCTGGACAAAATCATCAAAGATGAAGGAAAAACTTGAGGCAACTGAAATGTGGCTCTACAGAATACAAATTTACAAATTAATACTGAGCATCGGGAAGAGACAGCTGAAGTTCCTGGGACATACAATAAGGAAGGAGGGCTTGGAGAATCTGATACTCACAGGTCAGATAGAGGGAAAATGAGACAGGAGAAACCAGCGGATAACATATTTGAAGGACCTAATCAAGTGGATGATTAGACGAGGGTTGTGTGGTGTAAGAATCACCAGGGATAGAGAGGCATGGAAAGCCATGATCGCCTACGTCCTGAAAAGACATGACACATAAAAGAAGAAGAGTTGTGCTACGACTAGTACTACGCGCAAAGAGATGAGAAACATGACAGATTGGAAAAATGATTGACATATCAACTATTATAATGATATATGAGGCCTCTTCATCAATTAGGGGCCAAATTCTTCGTTCTGTTTTTCTCTAGTTTGTTGCTGAACTAGTTTATATCTGGATCTTCAATAAGCATTAACTCCCTGAACACACTTCCACCCGCCGAACACCACACACCGAACACCGCTTTCACGGGGAGGTAACTCACTCTATTAAAAAGCCGGAAACATGATTCATTGCTTCCAACTATCAATGTTACCCATTACAACAAAATGAACAAAAGAAAAATTATTTATGTTGAATGTGCAACACGGACGATCCGCCTCTCTCAGTGTTCACCGACATTGGCAAGTAACATTAATTTCACATAATTTTAACAGCTGCCATTACTCGCACCTACACATACACCTAAGCACGCACAGTCTCGCACACACACATACACATATGCACATACACAAATATACACCCACCCACCTACATATTTGACAGTGGTAGGTGCCTCTCTATAGAAGTGCTTCAAAAAGCTCATTTGAACTCAACGCTTCTTTCTTGAGTTGTCAGATAAATGTTATTTGAATTAACATGAAAAATATTTACACCGTATTGTTTTATTTATTTAGTGCTACTCTCCCTCTTTTACTTTTCTCTATCGCTGTATATTATTGGCTGATTTGATAATATTGTTGATGAACCAGTCAGTTAAGTGCCAAACGTGATACACGCTTCGGCGATCATGTCTGACAGTAGGTTGCCATTACTTTATACGGTAGACTGGTTGCCAGCCAAGGCTATAGAACCAAATCTGTCCTGTTATTTGACCCATAACTGGAGACTAATTAACACCTTTCCTAAGGGTATGTGTGCGTAAGTGAAAGCAAAGAATTTTACTGGAATTCGAACTCGGCTCCCCGATTTCTCGTTCCGAGCCGATATCCACTGCATATCCTACAATGATGAATAATAAGATTAAAATAAATGAAGGAAAAAGCGGAAACTTTATTTGAAAAGCCGGTGTTTGATAAGCTAACAAGTGAATTTCTCTCGCAATTGTTATAGTAACAGTCGGAGAAAAAACAACAACTCGGTGGTCTATGGTTTACGTCACTCCTCCCTTTATTTATGCAAAGAATAAAGTGTGAAAAACAAGTCGAACAAGATTCTTTAATTTGAAATCGTCTGACCATTTCCGACCGCAAGAAAATTCGAGGTTGATAACTGAGAATACTACAACTAGTATTTTCTGATCGCTTTTATAAAACGAATGTAGGCGAAGTGGACGGGTAATTTTCAGCAAGTCGGCTTTTTCTATCAATGCAAAAATTTTGATTCACGCATAAACTTCAGACTATGAAAAATATCCATTTAGTCGTCGACAACCAAGCGTTAACCATGTTGTGGCGAAATCTTCGTCGCAATGTTGTTGTTTTTGTTGTTGTGGCCTGATTGGGACCGGAATTAAGACACGGAAACAAGAAGGTAGGTTTAAACAGTGTATTAGAATAGCCAAACACTATCTAAAATAATGTGTTATTAATCAGCAAAGTGAAGTGTAAGTCCAGACGGTATAGTTACTTTGCGTCTTGACTGTCACGAGACTGTCACAGCTGCGTCCCCGGAAGTCACTCTGGTTATTATTTATAACAGGAGGAAGAGTCCATTCCTATATTTGGGGCACCATAAAAAAAAACTCCAAAAACGTAGTCCAGAAATAAATGTACGTTTTGCAATAAATACAAGTTTGTAATAAATACAAGTGGGTTCATCTGCACGAATCAGCAACAACAGATTTATTTTTTTATCGGTTATTTGGCACCGTCGTTAAACACCTGACTGACTGACCAGTGAACGTCTACCGTAGTTCCAGTCGTTACCATCGTAGAAAACTAAAATCTCACTAATTTATCACTTACTTTATTCCAGGGGTCTCAAATTAAAGGAAATGAAAGGGCTGTTAGGTGCCGAGGGAGAGATACATGGTGGGACACGAAACCTGTGGACGAGGTTTAAAGTGGGTCTGACGACAATCAGTCAGTTAAGTGCTATACGTGATACACGCTTCGGCGATCATGTCTCGAAAAAGACATGACTAACAGGGCAGAAGATTTTCTCGTAATAGGTTGCCATTTCTTTCTGCAGTAGACTAAGTGAATGCAACGAATTCAATTGAAATTCGAACTCGGCTCTGCGAATTCTTGTTCCGAACCATTAAGTATTTTGTTAATAATTTATCACTAATTTATGGCTCATAGCAACCCTCGATTTACTCCAGGGGTCTGAATTTCAAGGAAACAAAAAAGTCATTACATAGTCTTTTATAGTTTGTTTTCTAAGATTATTAATCCTCTACAACGTTAATTTATCGTTTTATAATATTGAGTGATTTTTTTTTAATTGTTGATAAATAATCACATTAAATTAAATGAACGCAATCATCGACAACCAATATATAACAATTTTCTCGGACGGGACACTAGGGCAAACATATGAAGCACCCAGTGAGGATCAAACTCATTACTCAGTTGCAATTAATTTTGGAGGGCGGGCAACATTAACTTTTGATTAACGTAAATCAGATGAAAACAATTATTTTCCGAAATTCATCACCAGTTATATTACGCATTAACATGAGATATTATTCTCATGTTAATTTTTTAGTCTACTCTTCAATGCTGGCTCAAGGCATGTCGGAAGAGAGCGCTTGGAGGTTTTCCCGCAGTAGATTGCCAGTTCTTTCTGCGGTAGACTCGTTGCTAACCAAATTTATATAACTCAGTTTGTCCTGCTATTATCTCTCTTCACGCTGGTTTTCAATTCAGAGTTTACTTCTCCGAGATTGGTCGCCAACCAAGGCTACAGAACTCAGTCTGTCCTGCTATTAACTTTCTTAAAGCTGATTTTGAATTCAGAGTTTATTTCTCCCAGACTGGCTAAAACAAAAGACTATAGTACCTGGTCTGTTCTGCTATTAACTTTCTTCAAACTGATTTTGAATTCAGAGTTTATTTCTCCTAGACCGGCTGACACACAAGGCTGTAAAACCTGGTCTGTCCTACAATTCTCCCACAACTTGCAATATTAAAACTGCTCATTTTTAGCATACATTTATAATATATAATATAAATTATTACAATTATTTTTGTTCATATTTTATGTATATTTTTTATTTTTTGTTTCACATTAGCACTTTAAAAATAACAGAAAATTAAGTGATTAACACTTCGACTATAAATATGCACAAAAATCAACTTCCCAGACTTTTGAACAGGAGTCTATGTTTCTTCCTTGTTTCCTGTTTGGGACTGGGTTTCCGGTTCCGTCTAAAGTCTGTTTCAAATCTATACTCCTAGCACTTGTTCTTTCCTATGTTAATAGAATTCTACACTATAGTTCTAACGTTTCAGCCTAAATTCTTACATTGTATTTATTATTTAGAGTAGACAATTTCGTCTATAGTCCTGTTCAAACTCCAGGATCCTTTGAACAGCTGTAGAGGTTTATTGCTAATTTTTTTTAAAAGATTAGGTTTCTGATTCTGAAGTCTACTTCAACTTACGCTTAAACTCTGAAATTTTATTTACTAAATATTTTTTTCATTTTTTCTCAATTAAAGTAGATAGGTTAGTCTATCATCCGTTTGAAAATTGATCCTGTTCTTTTGAACAGTATCAGAGGTTTATCCCTTGTTTCCTGTTTATGATGGTTCCATCTTTGAAAGTTTTCTTAGCCACCACCACCACACACACTTATAGTAACCCATTGGATCTTTGTAAAATTATTCGCCTTGCTTGGGAGGAAATGAGTGATAGAAATTATTGAATTTAAAAAAAAATTATATAAATAGAACTTTGCCTGTGTTATCTCTGTGTGTGTGGCCGTTACATATAGACACCCAAACGGCTAAACCGATTTTCTTGAAAATTTACACAGTTGTACTATAAATGTCTGCGAGTGTTCGTAGCTAGGTTTTGTGTCGAGGTACCCCCGATAAATATCGAAACTTGATAATTGAAAAAATCGGGTTATAGAAGGATTGGTCCGATTTTAAGCAAATTTGATACACTCATAGACAAAGACATAAGAAACGATATTCAAAAGTTTCAAGGTTGCAGTTCTTACAATGGTGCAGAAAATAGATAATATATATATATATATATATATATATATATATAAAAGGCAAGATGTTTGTATGTGTGCGTGTGTGTGTGTGTGTGTGTGTGTGTGTGTGTGCCTGTATGTCTGTATTTTTTCAGCCCTTTTATTTTAGTTTTTGCTTCGGGTTTGGCTCTAAGTAGATATAATTGTAGTTCTTAGTCTCAGCCATGATACCATTTACTCAGGGAACTTATTTAGCCTTCCAAATTCAGTTTACGACGAAAAAAAAATTATTTGATATTAATACCAGGAAATCAAAATTTGACTTACATCCATTCTTTTTTTTTTTTTTGCTTTAACTGGAAACAACTATTGCTTTTTAGTTTTTCGTGCCAACGTCCAAAGAGTCTGAGCTCCAGGACCATTGATTAGTTTTAAATCTTTCATTACACCCAAGCAACGCCGGGCTATACTGCTAGTTACTTAATAAAGAATAAGTGTTTGCACTTTTAATTTTATAAAAAAATAAATCCAATAAAAGGTTCACCTGGAGTGGAAAATGACCAAAATGATAAAGTGAAAGATGAGAACATTTTTAACATTTTTGTAAATATTAATATTTTTCATTGTGGTTTTCATTTGTTCATAGAAGAGGGACTTGTACTGTAGTTTCCTCTACAATTTTAGTTTTGCACAAAACCAGTAACGTGGATTACCGAGGATCCAACTGCATTCAATAATAGCGCTGTTCATTAATTCAAAATTCATGCTGTTGCGGACTCCGGGTGAGAAACCGCGCAAAATAATGAACGACAAAAACAGATATGGAGACAGAAAAATAGGTTATATTGAACGTAATATACAAACTTGAACGCAGGTTAGTAAATCCTGGAATACTATTAGTAAGAAATAAATATATACAAGTCTTGAAGTGAAGTCGTGGAAATAGTATATCCGTGTAGATTATTCTAGCTGAGTGGAGCTCAGAGCTAGTCTGACTTCTGATGCGGTAGTTTCTGGGTAAGTTCGGTATCTTTCGGTAACTTATGTATGAGTTCCGGTACTCCCCGATAACTCTCTCTCTCTCTCTCTCTCTCTCTCTCTCTCTCTCTCTGGCAGCTGCTGTTCTTTCTATGGCAGGAGTATATGTATACTCAGTCGTGTCCATTATCATATACAAAAGGGAAATCCTACAACTCATGCGAATATGCAGATTTCAAAATTTTGCGAATAGATTATGTCAGATGAAGTCCTATCTACCCTATCGGCCCAGTGGTTAACAATCTTGTCTCGCTAGAGTCATTACAACTGCGATGTGAGTTCGATCTTTACTAATTGCCCATACTTTTGACCTTGCGCCACATCTAAGCTATGCTTAGAGAATCACTATCGACTCTAAACAGTTTTAATGCTATCTACCATAAACATTGGTGGCTCGGATTGAGGAATTGGAAAGCTGTGTTCGAATTCCAGCCAATTTCACTACAGTCGCTTACGTGCTAATAATACCCTGGGCAAAGGTATGAATTCAAATCTTCACCCTTCAGCTATCGATAAATATTAGGGAAGACTGGGCTCTATAGCCTTGTGTGGTAACCAGTCTAGCAGTAGAAAATTCCGAATCAAACCAGCCTGGAGAGGGATGGGCTGCGTCAGGCCCTCTTGCCCAAGACACACCGCTTCTACTGTGTGTACATGTGGTGCCTCTACGAATAGCAATACAAACTTGGCTCTATAGCCTTGGTTGGCAACCAGTCTACCGCAGAAAAAAATGGCAACCTACTGCAGGAAAATATTTTGTCTAGTCAGTCATTAATAGACATGATCGCCCAAGTGTGTATTACGTTTGGTACTTAACGGATTGACTGAGCATAGGCAATTTTAATGCGACGTACCCTAAGCAATTTTAATGTAATTTTAATGAGCCTTTAGGGCGTAGGCGAGCCTGGCTCTCCACAGGTTCTCTATCTTTATTCTCTGTAAACGTTTATAATTTTTTCTTTTCTTCCTGTATTTATCTTTATATTAATAATAATAATAATAATAATAATAATAATAATAATAATAATAATAATAATAATAATAATATATCGAAACAGTTGTAGGTCGGCTGCAGTCGAGATTATCAAGTCATTGGAAACTCGTTCCTCTTGTTAATAGCTGCATAGTGTGTACTTCACCAGGACTAAATACGGTTTGAAATTCAAAGTTCTCTTTCTCCTAAACTGGTTGCCATCCAAGGCAACAGAATCAAGTTTGTTTGTTTTTTAATTCAAGGTTTCTCGGTGAGATTCATTCATTTTCTAAGTGCATTAGGGCGAAAAAGGATACAGCAGACAAGACCAAAATTCGAATTTGATTCACTGATTCTATTTTCTGTGGAAATAACTGTTACGCCCCTTGTACAACGTACGCCAGAAACATAGTTATGATAAAATGCAAAAGATTTACTTCGGAGGAAATTTTTTACCCATTTATGCACAAAAGTTTTCTTCAGAACATAGGTGATCGTGGCGTCTACTTAACGTATCTCTCAATAAATTCCGGGATTAACTAATAAAACAACAGATCTTAGGCAAAATTCAACTTTATTCATCAGTATAGTCTCCGTCTAGGGTGATACACTGATTCCAACGCTTCCCAAACATTTCAATGCCTTTTGTGTAGAACGATTTGTATCTGGCCTCAAAATACGCCTCACTTTCCGATATCACTTCTTCATTAGAGTCAAATCTCTTTCTCTGGAGTATTCTTTTGATGTCTACAAAAGCCAGGAGCCGCTGGGGCCAGATACAGTGAATAGGGTGGATGCAGAAGCAATTCAATCTGCATTTCATGTAGTTTTGCCATCTCAGTCGATTCACTATCTATCTATCTATCTATCTATCTATCTATCTATCTATCTATCTATCTATCTATCTATCTATCTATCTATCTATCTATCTCAGTCTGTTCACTATCTCAGTTAAATATATATCTATCTATACATCTATCCATCTGTCTATCTATAGATTGATTATTCCTTAAAAAAAAAGTAAACAATGATATGGTGTTTGCTAAAACACGCGTATATACGCAAAATATAAAAAGAAATATTGTCGGATTAAAAATAAACGTCATCAATTTCTTAGTAGACGAAAGGAAATCGGGTACGAAATAAAATAACGTCAGCAGATATGGAATTTTGAGTAGTCAGTCAGTTAAGTGCCATACGTGATACACGCTTGGGCGATCATGTCTCGCAAGAGGCATGACTGACTGGGCAGAAGATTATCCCGCAGTAGGTTGCCATTGCTTTCTACGGTAGACTGGTTGACAGCCAAAGCTATAGAACTCAATCTGTCCTCCTATTTAACCCATAACTGGAAGGAAGAGAAGGATTAATACCTTTCCCAAGGGTATTTGCGCGTAAGTGAATACAATGGATGCAACTGGAATTCGAACTCGGCTCCCCGGTTTCTCGTTCCGAGCCGATATCCACTGTACCACAACGATTGGCTTTAAGAGAAGATCTGAACGAGAGAAGGAGCATTCTTTAAAAAAGAGAGTAGATATGGAATTTTATGTATATATAGATTTTCGAAAAACTTTGAACGACAAAGGGTGCATCCTTAAAAAAGATTTAGTAGATATGAGATTTTGAGAAAATGTCGGTATTCGTAAGGTCAGAACAAGAGAGAGAGAGAGAGGACATTCTTGGAAACATCAATGGATATGGGATTTTCAGTAGATATAAGTAATCGAGAAAGTGTGAACGAGAGAGTTTGCATTCTTAAAAACAAACTAAGCAGATATGGGTTTTTCTGAAGATATAGGCATTCGAGAAAATCTGAACAAGAGATTTTGCATTTTTAAAAGGTCAACAGATCTGAAACTTATAGTCTTTCAAGAAGCTCTGAAAAACAGATAATGTATTTTTTTACAAACGTAAACAGATATGGAATTTTCAGCACATATAGGCTTTCAAGAAATTTTATGTAGATGTAGGCAATCGGATGGATTCTTTGAAAAAGTTTGCAGATGTGAAATTTTCAGTAGATTTGCACATTCGATGAGATCTGAAAGACAGAATGTACATTCTTTAAAATAGTCAGCAGATTTGGAATATTTAGTAGATATCGGCTTTTTATAAGGTCTCAGTAAAAAAAAGGGTGCATTTTTTAAGATTACTGAAGTTATGTAATTTTGAGTATATATAGGCTTTAGATAAGGTCTGAACGAGATAGGTCGCATTCTTTAAAATGCCTGAAAACAAGTAATGTTTCGTAGATATAGGCTTTCCTAGCAGTCTAAACGAGAGAGGGTGCATTCATTAAAAATGGTAACAGATATGGAATTTTGATTATATGTAGACATTCGAGAAGTTCTGAATGAAAGAGGGTGTATTCTTTGAGAGAGTTTGCAGATATGGAATTTTGAGTAGATTTAGGCTTCGAAGAGATAGAGCGTGCATTGCTTACAAAAGTCATCAGATATTGAATTCTTAGTAGGTATAGGTTTTCGAGAAAAGGTGAACCAGAGAGGGCGCTTTCTTTAAAAAAATATATGCAGTTATGGAAATTAGTGTAGATATCTGCTTTCATGGAGGTCAGAACAAAAGTGTGTACATTCATTAAAAAGTCAACAGATATGGAATTTCGATTATATATAGACTTTCAGTAATTTCTAAACGAAAGACGGTGCATTGTTTGTAAAATATCGCAGTTATGGTATTTTGAGAAGCTACAGGCTTTCGAGGAAGCCTGAACAAGAGAGGGTGCATTGCTTTAAAAAGTCAGCAGATGTGAAATTAATATTAGATATCGGCTTTAGAGAAGACTAGCAGTTTAGCCCGGCGTTGCTCGGGTGTAATGAAAGCTTTAAAACTAATCCATGGTCCTGGAGCTCAGACTCCTTGAACGTTGGCACGAAAGACTAAAAAGCGATAGATGTTTCCAGTTAAAGCGAAACCGTAGACTGAAAGAAAAATGAATGGATGTAAGTCAAATTTTGATTTTCTGGTATCGATATCAAATAATTTTTTTCATCGTAAACTGAATTTTGAAGGCTAAATAAGTCCTCTGAGTAAATGGTATTATGGCTGAGACTAAGAACTACAATTATATCTACTTAGAGCCAAACCCGAAGCAAAAACTAAAATAAAAGGGCTGAAAAGAATACAGACATACAGGCAGATAAACTGACACACACACACAAACATCTTGGCTTATATATATATATATATATATATATATATATATATATATATATATTCTGCACTATTGTAAGAACTTCAACCTTGAAACTTCTGAATATCGTTTCTTATGTCTTTGTCTATGAGTGTATCAACTTTGATTAAAATCGGACAACTTCTTCTATAACCCGATTTTTTTAATTTTCGATTTTCGATATTTATCGGGGGTACCTCGACAAAAGACCTAGCTAAGAACACTCGCAGACGCTTATAGTACAATTGTGTAAATTTTCAAGAAAATTGGTTCAGCTGTTTCGGAGTCTATAGGTAACGGACCCCCCCTACACACATACACACAGACACAAAGTTCCATTTATAAATAAGTTTAGATCTGAACGAGAGAAAAGTTTGCATACATGGAATTTTGAGTAGATATAGTCTTTCGATGAGATCTGAACTAGAGAGGATGCATTATTCAAGAAAGTTCACAGATATGGAATTTTCTGGAGATATAGGATTTCGAGAAGGTATTAACAAGAGAGGTCACGTTATTTAAAAAATCTGCAGAGATGTAATTTTTAGTAGATATAGACTTTCCTGAAGGTCTAAACAAGAGACGGTGCAATCTCTAAAAAAAGTCAACAGATATGGAATTTTGAGTAAATATAGGCATTTGAGAAGGTCTAAATGAGAAAGTGTGCATTCTTTAAAACAATCAACAAATATGGAAGTTTTAGGAGATATAGGCTTTCGAGAAGGTCTTAACTAGAGAGGGTACATTCATTATTCTTTAAAAATGTTAGCATTTATGAAATTTTGAGTAGATATATACTTTTGAAGAGATCTGAATCAGAGTGGTTGTATGCTTTGAAAAAGTTTGCATATATTGAAGCTTGAGTAGATATAGACATACTAGCAGCTCTGAACAAGTGGTTACAAACTTTAAAAATATCAACAGATATGGAATTTTGAGAAGATAAAGATTTTCGCGATAGTGTGAACGAGAGAGAGAGTGCATTCTTTAAAAAAGTCAACAGATATGGAATTTTCAGCATATATATGTTTTCAAGAATTTCTGAACGAAAGAGGATGAATTCATTGAAAACATTTGCAGACAGATTTTTGAGTAGATGTAGGCAATTGAGAAGTTCTGAACGAAAAGGGGTATTCTTTGAAAAATTTTGCAGATATGGAATTTTCAGCAGGTTTAGGCCTTCGATGAGATCTGAACGAGAGAGAGTGAATTCATTAAATATGTCAACAGATATGAAATTTTAATAAAATAACAGCATTCGGAAAGTTCTGAATGAGATACGGTTTATTCTCTGAAAAAGATTGTAGATATGGAATTTTGAGTAGATATACAATACCGGCCATAATTATTAGACCACCCCAGTTTTATAAAAGAAATAATGTATTTCATACTATTTTTAAGTGGATAATTCTAAATAAAAACAGAATGGTTCTTTTCTTATTATTACTTTGCAAAATTTTACAAGGCAAGGAAGCAAAGATGAACTCGTCCAAATCACCCTAAATTTTCTTCATTCTTTCGTTGATGAAACTGCAATATAGGTAATTATTAAATATTTATAAATTTATTTGATGCTCATGTTATTGTGCAGTATTAACAAAAGAACCATTCTATTTTCATTTACAATTTTTCACTTGGCAATAAATACTATAAAATAGTATGAAATACATCTTTTTTTAAAACACTGGAGTGGCCTAATAATTATGACCTGTAGTGTAAGCTTCGAGGTGATTTGAACAATAGAGCGTACATTGCTTAAAAAATCACCAGATGCGAAAAATGTTTTGTGTTTGTAGTTATAGGCTTTCGAGAAGGTGCAAATCAGAGATGGCGCATTCTTTTAAAGATTCAGCAGATTTTTGTAGGTATCGGCTTTCATGGAGGTCTGAACGAAAGTGTTTGCATTCATTAAAAAAGTCAGCAGATAAATAATTTTGTGCAGATATAGGCTCTAGCCAATGTCTGAACGGGAGAGTGTGCACACATAAAAGTCTGAACGAGAGAGCTCACTTTCTTTAAAATAGTTTGCGAAACTGGAATTTTTTGTAGATATAGTATTTCCTAAAACTTTGAACGAGAGAGTGTGCATTCTTTAAAAATGTCAATAGATATGGAATTTTGAATATATATTGTATTTCAAGAAGGTCTTAACGAGAGTATGCATTGTTTAAAAAAGTCAACACCTATAATATTTTGTTAAATATAGGCGTTCCAGAATTTCTGAATGAAATTGTGTATTCTTGAAAAAAATTGGGGATATATAACTTTGAGAAACTTTTGAGGCGATCAGAACGATAGAGGGTGCATTGTTTAAAAATGTCAACAAATATAAAATTTTTATTATATATAGGCGCTCCAGAATTTCTGAACGAGAGATTGTTTATTCCTGAAAAAGGATTGGAAATATATAACTTTGAGTAGCTTTTGAGATCAGAACGATAGAGGGTGCATTGTTTAAAAAATGTCAACAAATATAAAATTTTGATTATATATAGGCTTTTCAAAATTTCTGAACGAGAGATGGTGTATTATTGAAAAAAATTTGGAGATATATAATTTGAGTAGCTTTTGTGGAGATCAGAACCATAGAGGGTGTATTGTTTAAAAAACGTCAACAAATATAAAATTTTGATTATATGTAGGCTTCCAGAATTTCTGAACGAGAGATGGTGTATTATTGAAAAAACTTTCAGTAGCTCTTGAGGAGATCAGAACGATAGAGGGTGCATTATTTAAAAAGTCGGCAGATATTTATTTTTTATTACATACCGGCTTTCGAGAATGTCTGAACGAGAGAGAGGGTTCATTCATTAAAAAAGTCTGTAATAGAGCATTTTGAGTTGATATAGTTGTTCGATGAGATCTGAACTGGAAAGGATGCATTCTTCAAGAAAGTCTGCAGATATGGAATATTGTTAAGATATAGTCTTACGAAAAGGACTTTAAGAGAGAGAGGTCGCATTCTTTAAAAGAAATCTGCAGATATGTAATTTTTAGTAGATATAGGCTTTCCTGAAGATCTGAACGAGAGACGGTGCATTCTCTAAAAATGTCAACAGATATGGAATTTTGAGTAGATATAGGCATTTGAGAAGGTCTAAATGAAAAAGAGTGCATTAAAAAAAAACTCAGCAGATATGGAATTTTTAGTTGATATAGTCTTTCTTGGATGTCTGAACGGGAGAGTGTGCAGTCATTATAAATGTCTTCATATATGCAATTTGTTTAGATCTGAAAGAGTGTGGGTGCATTTTTTAAAAATGTCAGCAGATATATAATTTTGTGTAGATATAATCATTCGAGAAGGTCTGAACGAGAGTGGAAGTATTTTTTTAAAAAGTCAATAAATATGGAACTTTGAGTAGATATAAGCTTTTTGAAATGGTCTGAACGAGAGAGGGTGCATCCATTAAAGAATTCATTAGATATTCAATGTTCAGTAGATATAGGCTTTCGAGAGTTTGAACGAGAGAAGGTTCATTTAAAAATATTGATATTGAGCATCGTGTGTCCGCAATATATAACATTAGTCTTTTAAAGCACGTGTATCCACAGATGTATCGTT
Organism: Ascarosepion bandense; assembly: GCA_037127315.1. NCBI lineage: Eukaryota > Metazoa > Mollusca > Cephalopoda > Sepiida > Sepiidae > Ascarosepion > Ascarosepion bandense. The sequence goes on along the minus strand of JBBBDQ010000927.1, from coordinate 6,693,183 downwards.
TTGAGTCATAAGAAATAATGTCGGATTGAAAATAAAATCTATCAATTCCATAGAAATTACTATCTCTCTCTCTCTCTCTCTCTCTCTCTCTATATATATATATATATATATATATATATATATATATATATATATATTAATTATGTGATATGTGGTTCAGTGGATATCGGCTCGGGACGAGAAATCGGGGGTGCGGAGTTCGAATTCCAGTTAAATTCGTTTCATTCACTTACGCGCGAATATCCTTGGGAAAGTTATGAGTTAAATAACAGGACAGAATGGGTTCTTTAGCCTTGGTTAGCAAACAGTTTGCCTCAGAAAGTAATGGTAACTTCAGAAAAATCTCCTTTTTAGTCACTCAAGTCTCGAGAGCGACATGATCACCCAAGCGTATATCACGTATGTCACTTAACTGACTTTGACTTTACTATATATAAGAGAAATCGTGTAAAATCCTTTGCAAAATAAAGACGGAAGCTGATGATGGTTCACCTGAAATAGGCCTAAACTTCCGATTTACCATGAAATAATGTATCTGCCTGAATTTTTCTTATATTTGCTCTATATGTATTTGTATACATATATATATTGTGCTCTCTTACAGAGTTATCCTACCGCTGTATGTACAGGATACTCATTTGGATTCTTCTATACCCACACAGCATGCAGATATATATATATATATGTATATATATATATATATATATATATATATAACCATCTATATATATGCATGTGTGTGTGTGTGTGTATGTGTGCCCGTTTGTGTGTTTGTATTGTGTGTGTGGGAGCCACAAAATCCAAAATGTAGGTACTATTAACAAAATACATGCTAAGTGGCCAAATGAAAATACAAAGAAGTAAAAAAGAGAAAATTTCCGAAAAGAAAACCAAGATGTGCAACATCAGAATGGTAAAATAAACACATTAAAAGAAAATGGTAAAATGGTAATGCAGACACCTACCTAAGCAGTGATTGATATAGAATTGCACGTAGGTCATTAAGCCAAAACAAAAACGCTTCACAACATCAAACCTTAAAAACGGCAAAATTCGGTTCGCTATTTAAGTTTCACTCACCCGCAATCATCAGGCGACCAGAACGTAAATTTAAAAAATGCATTTATGTATATTTTGTAATGCAAGATATATAAAAATTAACATGTATCAAAAGAAAGACATAATCACTAATTGAGTAATTGGAACATGTTTGACATAAATTGCTAAATCTGCTGCTAAGAAAGTCGGTTCTCTGTGTAGGGCCAGGAAATTTTGCCCGTCTGATACAATCCTGCACGTAAATAAATTTACCATCCGCCCGTGCGTTGAATACTGCTACCATATCTGGTCGGGTGCTCCTGCTATCCACCTGGAGGTCCTTAACAAAATGTCTAATGTAATCGATCCCGGCATGGCAGCTCAGATACAGTCACTTTCTCACCGGTGCAATGTGGCTTCTCTGAGTGCTTTCGACAAATATTTTCATGGCTTCTGCTCCGATGAACTTAGCTCACTGGTGCCCCCTATATATGAATTTACTCGAGCCACAAGGTTAACAACTAGGTCCCACCCTTTCACTGTGAAACCAATAAAATGTAAACGCAAATTCTACTCCAGCAGCTTCTTTTCTCGCACTTCCCGCCTGTGGAATTCCCTTCTGTTTACTTGCTTCCCCGACAACTACAATCTCCAAGAATTTAAAAGTAAAGTCAATAGTCATCTCTTATCTCACTAACCTGCATCCTCTCTCTCATGCTCCTTTCCCCGTCCACTCTACTTTCATCAGTATTCTCATCCTTCTCTTACTCACTTCACGTTCTCATAACTTTACTCCTATGTAACCCCTTGCAAAACAGTGGCAGTAAAATGACTTACTTGGGATGATATGATTATAAAAAAATTGTCTATACTATTATAATGTGGGTATAAAGTGGGGGATCAATTCTACATTACAATCAATATAGTAACTGATCCCTCACTTTATGGCCACAATCACCCTTTTCTTACCCACTTCCTGACACCCCCTATAACCTCTCAGTCTTTTTCATAATTTTCCTCCTATGTAACCCCCTGCAAAACAGTGGCAGTAAAATCATCAAACAATTAGAAAAGCAACTGAGACAAAAACATTAAGTGTCTTTAAGAATTCTGCAAAAGAAACATTGAAAAAAAAAAACAGAGTTTTTTTATCAATTTCTTCTTCAAAAAGTCAAATAAAATTAACATTTCATTCAAGCATAGATTAACCAGTATTTGCAATTACATATCACAACTTATCAAGCATTTCCTCGGTATATTTTGATTAACATTTGCATGTGTTTATATGAAAAGGTTTTTCATAAACTCTTGTGGTCCTGGGCATGACGATAAACTGCACCCGGCAGCAAGGTCTCTGATTGGGAGGTTGTGAGGAGCACGGAACCACCTCTTAATTGTTGTTCTTAAATCCACCCTGACCCAGAGTGGCAGCTACGGGCAAATAGTTAACCCCCAAGCTCGGGTCAAAAGACTATGAAAGTATACAAATATACTTTTATAGATATATATACATAAAAAAGAGATATTCATGAAGGAAAAAATATTACCAACAATATATTTTTGAAAAAAAATTATCAAGTTTTCTAAAATAAAAAAGAATAAAAACAAAAAATGTCGTTAAAATTTGACTAAATCAACCTTCTCACTTATTGATGTGGTTTTAGGAAATGGTTTCCGGTTTCTCTTTTCCAATCTTTTCACTTCTTTTTCTTTTTTTTTTTCAATTGGAGTAGATAGACTAAACTATCGCCCGGTTCACACTCTACCCACGTCTATTGAACAGGTGTAGAGGCTCATCCCTTGTTCCCTGTTTAGGATGTGGTTTCCGGCTTTCTCTTCCAATCTTTTCACTCTTACGTAGCCCGCATTGCTGATATGATTTAAAAAAAAAAATAACCGAACATTAAAAAAAATACCTTAAAAACCCACCTTTTTGGCATTAAATAACCCACAGAGATTGATATGCCGTTAAACAAAACTCAAAACAAACTCTTGAATTTGGTTTCATTAGAGAAAGTTACTATGAAAGGATTTAGCAGCGATCAAAAAATTCAGTTTATGAAACGTCAAAAGAATATGGCGTTTAAGGTAATAGAGAACAAGTTATGTTTAAGGTAAAAAGACCGAGTTCTTTAATTTATTTTC
>JBBBDQ010000927.1:6425000-6685000 GCA_037127315.1 Ascarosepion bandense | reverse complement strand
TGCGTACAGAGTGAGAGAGATAGGGTGAAAGAGATTTCCTATAAATACAAAAGTCTCTTTCTGTTAAAATTTGGCTTCTTTCAGGAAGAATATCAATCTTTCTCGCGTGTCAACGAAATAACAAAATCTGCGTCGCTTAATTCTTATTCCATAAGACAATATGAAGAAAATAAATAAATAAAACTCTTTTTCGTTTTCGAGGTCTGAATAGAGGTTAATGAAAACTCAGCAGCCTCGTCCCGACGCTTCTATCATCCAATTTCGTATGTTAGAAACATTATCAACGACAAGTTTTCTGTCGTCTGCTATTACTATTCGTTACTTACATAGCAATATACCATTTGCCTTTTTATTCTTTCAGTTTCAATTACGAACAGAAGCTTCTTCACTATTTGTCTGTCTTTAAAACTATTCTGATCTCCCGCCTCTCTTTCTGTATCTCATTCTACTATCCTAGCTAGTTAGCTCTCCTCATCATCTCATATCTCATAGCTGGAAAGATGAATCTGTTCACAGTTATCTACCTACATCTAATCTATCTAAACTTATTTATAAATGGAACTTTGTCTGTGTGTATGTCTGCCTCTGTGTGTGTGTGTGTGTGTGTGTGTGTGTGTGTGTGTGTGTGTGTGTGTTCGTTATCTATAGACTCCGAAACGGCTTAACCAGTTTTCTTGAAAATTTACACAGTTGTACTATAAGCGTCTGAGAGTGTTCTTAGCTAGGGTTTGTGTCGAGGTAAACCCGATAAATATCGAAAATCGATAATCGAAAAAACCGGGTTATAGAAGGAGTGGTCCGATTTTAATCAAATTTGATACACTCATAGACAAAGACATAAGAAACAATATTCAGAAGTTTCAAGGTTGAAGTTAATTGATTGATTAAAAGGAGTGTTATACCATATGATTTTTCGGTTCCTATTTTTGCTTTTTGAACTCCTGAATTTTTCCCTAAAGCTAATTGTTTGATGATTGATATCTGCTATCTTTAAGGATTTTATCGTAAATTACCTTGTGTTTATCAAATATTTCTTTACTGGATGAGTGTGTGTTAATGCGGCGTTTTATCGATGATGGGATGTGTTTGATAATAGATGGTGGGTGGTTAGAGTTGGGGTTTATATATATTGGATTTGCATTGTTCTTCAATATATATATATATATATTATGGACCCTCCCGTCTATTTCGACGTATGAGTGTCTAACTTAGTTAGACTGCTACACAGAGAATTGTTTAGAGTGGTGAAGGCTTGTGTAGCACCATCCACACTTTTTGGAACTGCTGATAACAAACAATCGGTGCAGAAGTCTGCCACAGATCGCATGAACAACAGACCTCAGTTATTTAACCCATAACTGGAGGGAAGAGACGGATTAATATCTTTACCAAAGGAACCAGTGCTCGACTGGAATTGTAACTCGATTTCCCTTTCCAAGCCGACATCCAACGCACCACAACGCACATCCGTCAATAACAGTACCTGGTATTCACAAACGGTCACCCATCTAAGTACTGATCAGATTCAACGTTGCTTAACTTTGGTGATCGAGCGGAAACCGGTGTATTCAACGTGATATGACCGTTATACATGACCGTTATATCTATATATATTGAAGTTTATTTCATTATTTCAGTATATATGACTAAACTATGAATGCGAAAAAAAACAAACACACGCTCTTCTCTCTCTCTCACTCTCCCTCACACACACACACACACACACACACACACACACACACACACACATACTAAATTCAGATAGCATCCCCAAAAGCAATAACAAGTACTAGATGGCCTGTAGAGTAAAAATCGCTGAAAACAATTTTAAAGTATAAAGACTCGTCAGTCAGTGAAAAAAGAAATCTTTACAGACAAGGAAGACGCCAGAAGAAACTTAACGTGCCAGTGTGAAAAAAAAAAACACAACTCGCACACAAAAATTATTTTACCTGGTTGGTCACCACTTGACTTATCTATTTATACATGATAACTTGGTCATCAGAAAAGCAAACGGATCTCGATATGTGAAGTCACAAGTTTATTCGCCTGAAGAGAGTCAACTTTAGACTCGAAACACATCTAGCGCCACGAACACCATTATGGACACTTAATGCATCATACAAAAAGCAAATAATAATAATAATAATGCTACTAACAATAAATCTACACTTTAAACAAAACATTCACGGCTTCTCGCACTTTTTATTCTATATATATATATACTCAGTTATGATCTGAGATTAAGGACAGGATGGTTAAATAAAATAACGAAAAGAGGAAAACTGTATTTTAAATCGCCTACGCGTTTCGTTCTGTGATGGACTTTATCAAGGCAAAAAGACGAAATGAGCTTTATTCTAAATTACGTATCTATAAACAAACAGTTTTGGCAACCAGAAAGACGCTCACAAATCGTTTCAAAAGATTAACAGAATATTTTAGTTTTTAGAATTTCTTCATGTGTAGTGCAAAGTCACGAGATATTGAAATGAAGGGAATTCGACCGTTTTCTTTGAACTTTTTATTTTGTATATTAGTCTGTTTTAGTATAATTTCCATAAGTAAAGGTGAGATTGGGAAAAGTCCGGGGCGCAAATTGATGTTTTGGTAGTAGTGGATGGCGGCTCTCTCGAGGACGTTTCTTCTGAATAAACTGTTTACTCTTTTTATTAGTGTGTCATTTTTAATATATATATATATATATATATATATATATGTGTGTGTGTGTGTGTGTGTGTGTGTGTGTGTGCAGGATTTAGCTTTGGATTGTATGTAGACATTCCAAGAGAGAGAGAGAGAGAGAGAGAGAGAGAAGAGATAGAGATAACTTCTAAAGTTATTATGGTGGCTATTCATATTTGAAATAGATGCACCATTCTTAGTTTTCCTTTAGGCTTTGTTTACTTCGTCTATCGAACTACGCGTTCGAAAAAATGTGCTTTTCAGGAGATACGAATATATTCACCATAATGTTTGAAATAAAAAAATTTTCGGAAAAATAAAAATAAGTCTATAAACGTAATAGACACTGTTTAAGGTAAAATAAAAAATGGGGCGTCTATCTCAAATACGAGTACGCACCGTAATAATAAGTCTGCAGTAATAATAATGTCGGTTTAAATGAAAATGCATTGTTTAAAAATATACATACTCTCCTACACACAAAATGTCATTTTTCTTCATAATTCGATTTCTGCTATGGTTGCACTACCTACCAAGTCTGCAGGAAGACCTAAGACTGGCCGTGGTTTGTTGTTATGGCTACATTTCATGTTTTTTCATATCTCCCTAACATCCTTAGCGTTACATAGGCAAAGTTCTCCTTAGTGTGTGGGCTGTACTTAACAAGAAATTTTTTTATATATCTCTTAAGCTGGGGTTTCCAGGGATTCTTTCAATGAGTTGTTTTGTTCCATTTTTTATCATTACAAGTGCACCTGCTATAACTGGTACGATTCTTGTTTTCAATTTCCACATTTTTTCTATTTCAATTCCCAGGTCTTTATATTTTGATAGTTTTTCAAATTCCTTGATTGCTATGTTACAATCCGTTGGACAATTAATAGGCAAGTTTTTTCTTTTGGGTTTTTAACAATAATGTTCGGTCTGTTTGCTTCAATTTTTCTGTCTGTGTAGATGGTGTAATCCCATAGAATGTTGACATCTTCTGTTTATGTAGCTGATGCTGGACGATGGTCATACCAGTGTTTGTTTACATATTTTCCAAAGTGTTTGCACCTTGTCCAGTGTAAATATTGCCCCACTCTATCCTGACGATTTTTATATTCATTTGGGGCAAGTACAAAACACCCTGAGGTTAGATGATCTATTGTTTCTTGGTATTTGTCACAGAACCTGCATTTTGGATCCATATTATTATGTATAATATTTTCCTGAAAGTTTCTAGTGAAAAGATTTTGGTCTTGCACAGAAAGAATAAAGCCTTCAGTTTGAGACTTTAATCCAGATGCACGTAACCATCGATGAGTATTAACCTTATCAACATTGGATTTATTAGCCTCGTTCTGAATATTGGCCATGTAGATGTTTGTTATGCTAGCGTTGTTTCATCTCTTCAAGAGCTTTATCTTTGGCTTTCTTTTTCATATTTTTGCCGCAATGTGGTTCTTGGCTTCTGTTTGGCTTTTCTATAGAATCTACTAAATTTAAATCTTGTTTTTATTGACTGCCTTCTTTCATTATTGAATATGTTTTCTTTCTGTGTTCATGTTGTTTGACTTATTGTATCATCCAGTCCTTTGTTGTTTCTATGTACTTTAGTAAGCCAATAGCTGTTGTCTTGTATGACAATTCTAGCTGAATAAAACCTCTTCCACCTTCTTTACGGGGTATGTATAGACGGTCTACATCAACATCTGGCTGGTGCATCTTATGATTAGAAAGAAGCTTTCTTGTCTTAGAATCCATTCGTCTGATGTCGTTTAGAGTCCAATTCAATATGTTGAAGCAATATTGGATCACTGGGATGGTAAGCTTATTAATGGCCATAATTCTGTTCTGAGAATTCAATTCAGTTTTTAATATCAGTCGTAGCCTTCTATAGTACTTTTTACGCACTATTTCTTCTTCTTCTTCTTCTTCTTCTTCTTCTTATTATTATTATTATTATTATTATTATTATTAATAGCAGTATAGCCCGGCGTTGCTCGGGTGTAATGAAAGCTTTTATATATATATTATCGATTTTCTGCACTATTGTAAGGACTGCAACCTTAAAACTTCTGAATATCGTTTCTTATGTCTTTGTCTATGAGTGTATCAAATTTGATTAAAATCGGACCACTCCTTCTATAACCCGATTTTTTCGATTATCGATTTTCGATATTTATTAAAACCTAGCTAAGAACACTCACAGACGCTTATAGTACAACTGTGTAAATTTTCAAGTAAATCGGTTCAGCCGTTTCGGAGTCTATAGGTAACGGACACACACAGACACAGACACACACACAGACAAAGTTCCATTTATAAATAAGTTTAGATTATTATTATTATTATTATTATTATTGCTACTACTAATACTCCTCTTACTATTTTAAATGTTATACTTATTGGATACACATGTTTGAGTAGACATCTCTGCTTGTTAAACTGTGTAAACTTACAGGCATTCAAGATTTTTAATAAAGAGAATCAGCCTTCCGGCATGGTTCGAACTTACGTACGTCCTATTAAGCTAGTCACCGTTAGGCACTAATACAGGGCATTAATGAGTTATAGGTATAATTACTTATAATTAATTCCGGATTTTAACTTTAATTTTAATAATTAATATCAGATTTCTTAGAAAAAATAACTAGAGTGTATGTTAGTTATCTGTCCAGAAATACCACCCAAATAATTGTAAAACATTTGTGTCTTCAACTAGCTCAGAAGGAGAAATCGGAGAGCCGAGTTTAAATTACAGGTGTATTCACTTGTGAACAAATACCCTTGGAAAAAGTATGAAATCTCTCTTCTCCCTCCAGCTATGGGCTAAATAGAAGGATAGATTTAGTTCTATAGCTTTGGTTGGCAGGATGTAATGATAACCTACTGCGAACGTAATGGCAACCTACTGCGGGAAAATCTTCTGTCAAGTCAGTTAAGTCTCTTTTAAGACATGATCGCCGAAACGTATATCATGCATTGCTCTTAATTGACTGATATGAGGGAGATATTGCTGTCACCCACATTCTATATAATTAACATTCTTAGATAACGATTATTTATTAGACAATTACATTTCGTTTGTAGCGCTTAATAATTTTATATATATATATTGTGTATATACAGTACTGTGCAAAAGCATGTAGACAACAACTATTTTATCTTTTATGAGGCATCAAAATAAAGTTTAAAATCATCTATGTCCTAACACTTTTACACACTACCGGTAATGTGTAAAAGTATTAGGACAGGGGTAATTTTCCTAAAAACCTCACTGAAATTCAAATACATGGTGAAAAGTCAAACCTTTTTAAGAATTATCTAACTAAAAAGGAAGAGGAAGGAAGGCTTTGGCATTTGAATTGGCTCCCACAAAGCCCTGATCTCAATCCTATTGAACATCTATGGGATATTTTGGATAAAATATTGATAAATCTAATGTTACTTCGCAAGACACACTTTGAGAACAAATACAAGCTGCTTGGCAGGAGATAACATTAGATACATTAAAGAAGCTTGTGATGTCAAAGCCTGACAGAATGTAGGCTGTGATCAAAGCAAGAGGCTATGATACTAAATATTGAATTTATTTTGTAACGAATTATTTTTTTCTTGTTAAAGCATTTGTTGAGTAAATCAAATAAAATTAATTTAATTATATTATTTATTTTCTGTCAATATGCCTCATAAATGATAAGATAGTTTTGTCCTAATACATTTGCACAGTATTTAGACAGCAAATTCTCTTTTAGGCATGCCACATTAAATACATTGCAAACATTATATATGCTTTTTTTTTAAAAAATAAAATCTGTCTTACCCTCGGATAATCTTTGGTTTATTTTCATAGAAAGATGTAAGAAAGGCTATGTAACTTTTACAGTTGATTTTATTATCCGTTTCTCGATATTCGCAGGTACTTTCACTATCCTTCCGAGATAATCGAGGAAGGAAATTACTGGAAAGTAATTGAAACTCACCTGAAGCGAACTCAATTTGTAATGCTCCTCATGTCAATGACATTTCCACCGGGCCTGTCTACGGCATATGATTACATTGAATTTCTTTTCATGTGTCCCTCTCGAATTTATATTTATTTAGGGTCATCAGGAGAGAATGTTCACCATTTCGGGGCCTTTCTCTCAACGGTTTCACTTGCACACCGGCCCCACTCACTGATGTGAAGCTGCATTATAACGATATACTATTGTGTTGGAGATATACTAGCTAAAATTCTAACAGTGAAATTAGACTTACGAAAAAAGAAACGGCAAACCCCACGTTCTGAGAATGCAACGGGAACCTTTATACGCATTTATGATTAGTCATGTCATGCCGTCATGTTCGCTGAAACGCTGCAAGGAATATTTCTTTTTTCCATATCCACATATAACTATTTCAGTTAGTTCTATTAGACGTTTTATACTTTTGACCCTGTTACGCCCTTTGATGCCAATTTGGCCAAGAAATTGGTACAGAGTGCCTTCAAAGAGACCCCTTGTTTCAATTTCCACTGCTCTAAAAATGACATTATACCCTTCCTTTACCAGCTGATTTTATATTTTCATATTTATTAGTTTTATATTTTTAGCTTTGTTCTATCTGGCTTTCATATGGTACTGTTAATTCAACCAGAATGGTTATATAATTTACTCTTGATAGAACAGCAATATCTGGTCGCATTTTGGGGTAATCATTATACTAACCAGGAAGGTCTGCAGATATTTCCGAAATACCACCAGAAATAAAGAGATTTTTCCGGGTATAGCTTGAAATTTGCATGTTTACTTTGAACCAACGTATATAACTCCCTCTGCAACAAATTTCTGGGTTGAATTAGATAACTCAGACTTCATATATTTCTTTATAATTTTGACCAGCTCATCCAAAATACAATTGTGTCTCCAGGTATATCTTCCATTGACAAGAGCTATTTTACAGGAACTAAGAACATGTTCTAATGTTTGTGGGCTTATGACCATATCACGTTGAATACACCGGTTTTCGCTCGATCACCGAAGTTAAGCAACGTTGAGCCTGGTCAGTACTTAGATGGATGCCCGCTTGAGAATACCAGGTGCTGTAAGCGTTTAGTGACGGATGTGCGTTGTGGTGCAGTGGATATCGGCTCGTAAAGGGAGATCAGTGAGCCGAGTTGGAATTCACTGCATTCACTTGGGCACTGGTGCCCTTTGAAAAGGTGTTAATCCGTAACTTCCCTCCAATTATGGGTTAAATAACAGGGTAGGACTTGGGGACCCTTCTCTTAAAAACAAATCCCAATGAATCTTGATACTCAAAAAGAAAAGTATTACTAGATACAAAACTTATATAATAACAATAAATCGCTGAAAGAAAAAGGTATTACCAGCAATAAATAAATAAAATTTAGTTGGCAATAAATGACCCGCTGAGGTGTTGATATGCCATAAAAGTAAAACAACCAAACCAAACCAAACTAATGTTTGTGGATTTTCCTTACACAGGGAACAAGTAAGATTGCTCTCTTTCTTCCATTTAACAAGATTGTTCTTAGATGGTAGCAGGTCATATGTGGAACATATTAAAAACTCAACCTGAGTGGAGCCGTCTGCCAAATGTCCTTCCAAATAAAAGTTTTATGCAGTCTCCTTCCAGTTTATCCGGTGGCCTTGTTGGGATTGTTGTACTCCTTTTACGAGTCTTTTGTTATCTTCTTCGTTCATTACATTTTGAATGGCCATGTCTCGGCGATCTTTCCCAGAAGTTTTCGACCACTATTGCCTTTCATTTAGTCTTAACCCTTATTTCCCTGCTTGAGTGTATCCGATGACCTCACTGAAAGCTAGATTGTCTTTATCGCTTTTTATCATCTGTCTGACCTTCCACTTTCTCTCTGTTATTAATGTAGGATTTAATGCTTTTACTGCTTTATCCTTGCAGTCATCCAACATCATTTGAAGTCTGATTCGTCCGGATTTATATTCCTCCACAATTGATTTAAATGGCAACTTTGGCTTTGTTTTTCTGCGGTACAATGCAATATCAGACAAACCTGGAGGCAAACCCAGCCATTTTAGGATATATTTGTTTGTCTTGACTCAATTGTACTCATTTCAAATTCGTATACAAGTAGGGACCATAGGAACATTGAAATAATTACATGCTCTAAGCACCATAGCTCGTATTTTCCTTTTAGAGGACAAAGATCTATCTTATGGAGATCTTCTTGTAATGATCTGGATGTTTCTTTTACTTTGTTGGTATCTTTTAAGGATTGATCATACCACGGGCCTAAACTTTTCACTGATTTTTCTGATACGATAGGGATTCTTTGACCACCTACTACAAAATTTATGTTTGGATTCAATTTTCGTTTTCTAAGAGAAAGACTTCTGGATTTGTTTGGTTTAAATTACTACAACAACTTATCAGGTCATCCATTAAGCTTAATATCTTACGAGTTGAACTTACTTTTGACGAGAGAATTGTAGTGTCATCCATGAATCTCTTCACTGGTGGCATTCGACAAACTCCACCAAGCTCAACATCATCCTTGCTGTTTGTCACTTAGAGAATAAGCAGTATTGCGAGAACGAAAAGTATTGACGACACTGTACATCTCATCGCAATTCCAACTTCAAGTCTACTCCACTTAGTCGTATAGTCTTATGTAGGAAAAGGCATGAAGAAACCATCAAAATAAGTTCTTAGCATATTAGATATTTCCTCATGAATATGGTACATTTGCAATGATAATTGTATCATTTGGTGTGGTACTGATCCGTAGGCATTAGCCAAATTCAACCAAATGACATCCAAAATTTTTCTTTTAATTCTTTGATTTTTGAATGGTCTCTCAGATCATGTTTCCATGCTCTAAGCAACCAGCTATTTCTGGAACACCACCCTTCTGTTCTGAAGTATCAATATACTCGTTATCAAGAAGGTATTTGGTCAACCACGATTCCAAAACTGCGAAAAATATCTTTCTTTCCGCATTGAGAAGCGAAATTAGCCGAAATTGACTGATGTCCTTGGAATTCTTTACTTTGGGTATATAAACCCATCAGCTATCATCCACTGTTGGCTGATATGGTAATTTTTCCATGCTAAGTTAAAGTTAGTATATAACCATTTAAAAATTGTAGGACATTTTTTTTGTATAAAAGGAAAGGTATTCCGTTAGGGCCAGGTGTAGATTTATTCCTACTTATTTCTTCGCGTGTGGGTGGGGATTCACGTCAAACTTCACTTTAGAAACAGCTGGCCAAAATAAATTGCTATTATGATCTAGAGGAATATGTCGTTCGGGATCAGAGTACATATCTCTTAAATGTTTTTTCTAGAATATTTTTCTCTATTTTAAGCACTATCGAGAAATGGACAATAAAATGAAATGTAAACATTAGAGCGCATTTCTTTAATTATCCGTGAGTACGAACGGATTTTATTAGAAATAAGCAGACATAATTGCAATTTATTTAATCTAACATATATATATATATATATATATATATATATATATATATATATATATATATATAACCATATAATTATGAATTAAAAATACATTGCGACACGGATATTTCTATATTTCGAGATTGCAATGTTAGATGTTAGTTGTGAAAACGATTTAAATTGAAATACAAGAAACGATACGTTTGCTATTTATGTATGTGCGAAGACATAAAATTCATGTGTGTTCCTTTTAACTAATCAGAATAAAGATTCATTTTGAAATTTGGCCAGTAGTTTCTATTTTTAGGGAACACCTAAAGAGAGAACTTAAAATCATAAAACCTTGGGTCTTCTTTACCTGAATTTATAGATATATATGATTTGTTTGAACGTTATTTTTGTTAGATAATTGTATTTGAGTTGATATTCTGTTTTATAATCAAACGGTATATATATTTATTTCTGCCGTCCTGATTTCTTAGGATAAATGTTTATTACGAAAATATGTATCACTCGGCAGGATTCGAACCCACGAGCCCTATCCACATAGGGAAGCCACCAATGGATCTGGAGTGCTCTAGACCTCTCGACAGCTCAAACAAAGTCAAACCAAACCTATACAATACAATTTCGATTTACCGTAAATAACCATATCTGGTCTGAAATGTTTCGTAATGTTAACATGTTAACTGAAATTAATTAGTGGATAGGAGTCGCGGGTTCAAATCCTGCCGAGTGACACATATGTTCGTAACAAAAATTTATCGTAAAAAAACCAAGCCGGTAGAAATAAATACATATGCTGTTTGATTATAAAACTGAATCTCAAGTTAAATACAATTATCTAACAAAAATAACATTCAAACAAATAATTTCAAATTGTCGATTGTTTATATCCAATTTCGTAAATCTTCATTAATTGCCATAATATATATATATATATATATATATATATATATATATATATATATATATATATATATGAAGGAAAAACATATATATATAAAGGAAAACTCAACACGTCATTTAAATCGATTATAAATTATAATTCATTTCAATAAGCTAAATTAGCTCATTTCATCAGATCATATAATATTTGTTCCATTTGGTACAAATTTTTTGCCGGAATAAGCATTTTCTTTCACTGAAGAGAGAAATATAAGAAAAAAGAAAAAGAAAAAAGAGTCAGGACAGAGATATTGGCGTCATCCAAGTTGGGAGTATTCAGACCAGTCGTGAAGATGTTGACCACCAAGTCATTAACCGCCAACTTCTAATTACATGGATGCGTATGTATGTATAACCCCACAAATTAACACACCCATATACACTAACTTATATTCACATCCACACATCCACATATGTACATATAAATATGACTGTGTTTATGTTTATACATACCTATAGACTTACATTTATTCATGTGCACATACGAATCTTGCGCACGTACACCCACATATATTTTAAAAAGACAGGATTTCCTCGCGTATAAATAGTGCTATATATATATATGTAAGTATGCTAACAATTCTCACACATACTTCCAAATTACGCATATATTTTCATACTTACATACATCCTCACATCCATATGTATATCTATTCAAAGATGCTTCCGCATCCACAGATGCGTGTGTGCGTGCGCACATATAAATGTATTCTTCACACACACTTTCATCTATTAATATCCACATAAAATTATTATGCTCACACACTCGCAATTTTATGAGGATCGCATCTACGCACACATGTACACACATCCATATATATATAAACAGCTATTTATTACCCGTATGTATAAAGAAAATGTACGCCTGTGTACACACATCCATCTACTTTTAACTCCCAAACGAGGTGGTATATTTCACATTTCATACATCTTAACAAACATTGCACATATATATCCATATATACCGGCATATATCATTCGGATCTTGATAGTAACCTGTAGTTGAATGACCAATCAGTCAGTTAAGTGCCATACGTGGGCGATCATGTCTCGAAAGAGACATGACTCACTGGGCAGAAGATTATCCCGCAGTAGGTTTCCATTGCTTTCTGCGGTAGACTGTTTGCCAGCCAAGGCTATAGAACCCAATCTGTTCTCCTACTTAACCCATAAATGGAGGGAAGTGACGGATTAATAGTTTTCACGAGGGTATTTGCGCGTAGGTGAATGCAAGGAATTTAAATGGAATTCGAACTCGGATCCCCGATTTGTCATTCCGAGTCGATATCCACTGCACCACAACGCGCCTCCAACGCACAGAATGATCAATACATGAAGATATAATCAGTTCAAGAATGCACAATCGACTACATCCAAGATTAACACAACCTCCATATAATCAGGTGTTTTCATATACTGGAAAAACGTATACATAATTAGATCCACTCTTATACATGAAATACACTTATACTTAGGTACCCCCTATACACACAATAATACATACAATAATATATATAACACAGATATTTATAACTCTACTTGAGAACATGCACATAATTAGGTGCACCCATATACACGAAAACATATCTAACCTTACAGTTAGGTGCACCATTATACACATGAAATATTTATATCGAAATCATTATAATAAAATCATTTACAATCACACAGTTCAAGACAGAACATTTTAACTTCGTACACCAATAATATAAAGTCATTGTGTACTTATATTGGTATGTCAACCTATTGCATGGTAGATCTCTATCCTAACTTCTTTGGTCCGTAAAATCCTCCAATGAATGATCCACACAAAATATGAAAGAACTGGTAAGTGCGTCGGAATGGGGATAATTCTAAGATTGTATGTGTTAGACAGTTTAAATTTATTTTTATGGCGGTATTTGAAAATCATTTCATTTCTTTGACTTAATAATTAGCTAGATTCTCTGAATTTGATAATTCTAATCTTTTCGTCTAAGCATAAATTGCATCTGCTTCTAAAGCTATTGGGGGTTTCAGATTTCCCTATAATATTCCATTCAATCTGAGGGGAAAGATTTCTGTCTTTTAATTTTTTAAGGTATGCCGGTATATATGAAATTATATATGTTCAATGTTTGTTAATACGTATGAAAAGAAAATATACCACCTCGTTTGGGAGTTAAGTGTACACATGCGTGCATTGTCTTTATGCATAGGAGTATATAAAAGTTGCTCATATACTTACATAATTATATATATATATATATATATATATATATATACGGATGTGTATACATGTATGAATGAATCCGCTTCTCATAGTAGTATGAAAAACACATTTATGAGCATATATAAGTATGGATGTGAGGATCTATGTAAGTATGAAAATATATGCGTAATTTGGGAATATGTGTGAGAATTACTATCAAAATTATTTATATATATATATATATATATATATATATATATATATATATATATATATATAACACTATTTATACGCGGAGAAATCCCGTCTTTATGAAATGTATATATGTGAGTATACAAACGCAAGGTCCGTATGTAGACATGAAAAAGTGTAGGTCGGTAAGTATGTATAAGGATAAACAAAGTCACATTTGTAAGTATATGTGGGAATGTGCGCATATGTGTATATGGAAATAAGTTACTGTACATGGGTGGATTAATTTATGGGGTTACATCTATCCATGGAATTAGAAGTTTCTTTAGAGGCCAACATTTTCTCGACTAGTCTGAATACCCTCAGCTGATCTAACCCCAATGCCTAAGTCCTGACTCTCTTTTCCTTTCTCTCTTTTCCTTCTTCTAATTTTATTTTCATTTTTATTTCTTTATCTTTCTCTTCAGTTAAAGAAAATGCTTATTCCGGTAAAATGTTTTGTACCAAATGGAAGGAATTTTGTGTGGTCTGATGAAATGAGCTAATTAAGCTCATTGAAATGAATTATACTTTATAACCAATTTAAATGATGTGTTGAGTTTTCTTTTATAAATATCATATTGCTCTGGATAACATCCATTGAGCTCGCTATATAAATATAACACTTAATATTTTATATTAAGTTAATCTTGTTGGATTATTTTCACCGTTTACGGACTGGACATCTATACCTTTATATATATATATATATATATATATATATATATATATATTTCTAGTACATATATTTTGGCAGCATCTTTTCTGTTAAACACGTTGTATTAAACGATAGAGACAACTTAATCTTGCAGATTTTCTTTTGTATTTTCCCATATTTTCTAATGAAATTTTCCAAATTATTTGACCCTGACGATGAAGGATGACGTTCGATAGAACTCTGTTAACATATGAACAATATTTGTATAAATATAATTTGGAAATAAAAACCGTCATTAGAAAATATGAGAAAATAAAAAATAAAATCTGCAAAACTAAGTTGTCTCTATCATTTAATACAACGTGTTTAAAAAAAAGGATGCTGCCAAAATACACGTATTTTAATATATATATATATATATATATATATATATTAATGTTTATTGACTTACAAAAATTAGCTATTTAACTTAAATACTAAATTAAATACATGTTATAAATATTCAAGTTGACTGTGAAGTCAAAACGTCTGTGCTTTTTTGCAACACACTGTATATATGTTATATATATTTTATGTGTGTGTGTGTGTGTGTGTGTGTGTGTGTGTGTGTGTGTGTGTGTGTGTGTGTGTGTTGGATTAAAAATAAATCTACTAATTCGTTAGAAATTGTTTTGTTTACGCTCCAGATACGAAACAGAGAAGATAAGGGAGGTTTGAGAAAAAAAAAATGTCCGAAGAAATGTGTTTTGCATTTTTTAAAATCAAAATAGAATATTGCTGGAATGTTTACCCGATGTGACCGAGCGGTCTAAGGCACTCCGGATCAAAAAGTGGTTTGAACCCTGCCGGAGAGCACATTTAGGATTTCCCGAGTGCACTCGCTGTAATCCACAGTTTGAAATAAAACTTGAACGTCTATTTCAAAAAGGGATATCCACTAAATTTGATGTTTTAAATAATACTTTTTTAAAGATCATTTTTAGTCGGTACCTGTATTAGTGCTTAGATGTACGTTGTAGTGCAGTGGATATCGGCTCGAAACGAGAAATTGGAGAGAGGAGTTCGAATTCTAGTTGCATTTGTTGCATTCACTTACGTGCGAATAGATAGATTGATAGATCGATAGATAGATAGATAGATAGATAGATAGATAGATAGATAGATAATTTTCTAAGCACCGATTAGATGTGTAACAAGGCCGAAAGTATGAAGTACCCAGTGAGGATCGAACTCACTACTCAGTTTTAACAGATTCTAGCGAAAGAAGCTTGCTGACCATTACACTACGTCGAGGTACCCAAGATAGATAGATAACCGTATATATGAGATGCAAATTATCTCAACTAAATTTGCATACTCACTACCAGTTTGATTATTTTTTTCTCTCTTGTAGCAACACTTATTTAATCGGCGGTACCCGTTATTAACTCTTTCTCTGCCGCCAGGTATAATTGCCCCGAGATCTTAACGCCAGTTACACAACAATATATACATAGATATCACAACGCAAACTTTGCATATGTGTTTAATTAATTTTCTCTCTCTCTCTCTCTCTCTCTCTCTCTCTCTCTCTCTCTCTCTCTCTCTCTCTCTTTCGATCTATCTATCTATCTTACTCTCTGTCTCTCTAAAACGAAATTAAAATAAAAGTAATCTGTCTGTTGCTATATCTTCCTGTCTATAACGCTGATCGACTACACATAATCACCAACATTTAATTATATGTAATTCCGTAGACAAAGGACGCTTGGGTTTTAATACTTCACGCGGAGTATTGTTGGAATAAAAACTTATGGGCCCTTGTCGAGTTTTTTTTTTCACCTATTCAGCCAAATATTCATCTAGATAGTTACTGTTTCGTGTCTTCTTCTATGTGCCGTGTCTTTTAAGGACGTTGGTGATCATGGCTCTCCACAAATTCCCGCCCTTTGTAGCTCTTAGTAAATTTTGTCTTTTTGTTATCTCTCCTAAAACCTATTCTACCACTCATTTATGTTAACTCGTTGGGATGGTTAAGCACTGTCTTACTCTATCCCTCTTGGCTTCAATATGTCCTTTGCGTGTGGATTTTCTTAGTCCCCTTCCACAAGGTTCGCAAAAATGTGGTTTTCGCCAAGACCTATAGAACTCACACGCTCAAAACCATTTTTATCCATTGATATGAGAAAACGGTTGCACTGAGCTAACAGTTTAAATATTTCTTAACAAATGTGGTGCCAGAAGTTCTAATAATACTCTTCGAGAAGTATTAATACCCAAGCAACTTCTATATATGGAGTTGTATTAAACTAGCAGTATAGCCTGGCGTTGCTCGGGTGTAATGAAAGCAGTCAGATTTCGATTTCCTGGCATCGATATCAAATAAGTTTTTTCGTCGTAAACTGAATTTTGAAGGCTAAATAAGTCCTCTGAGTAAATGGTATCATAGCAGAGATTAAGAACTACAATTATACCGACTTAGAGCCAAACCCGAAGCAAAAACTAAAATAAAAGGGCTGAAAAGAATACAGACATACAGGCAGATAAACAGACGCACAAACAAACATCTTGCCTTTTATATATATATATATATATATATTATCGAATTTCTGCACTATTGTAAGAACTGCAACCTTGAAACTTCTGAATATTGTTTCTTATGTCTTTGTCTGTGATTGCATCAAATTTGATTAAAATCGGACCACTCCTTCTATAACCTGATTTTTTCGATTATCGATTTTCGATATTTATTGGTAGTACCTCGACACAGAACCTAGCTAAGAACACTTGCAGACGCTTATAGTACAACTGTGTAAATTTTCAAGAAAATCGTTTAGCCGTTGCACACACACACACATATACACACAGAGACAATGTTCCGTTTATAAATAAATTTAGATATAGGTGATTATGTGTAGCCGATCAGCGTTGTAGCCAGGGAGCTATGTCATCGAAGAGATATCTTTTTATTTTAATTTCGTTTTAGATAAACAGAGAGTTTGATAGATAGATAGATAGATAGATAGATAGATAGATAGATAGATAGATAGATAGATGAGGAAAAGATAAAATTTTAGTACGTTTTTCTTTATTTCTAACGAAATATAGTATGTTCCTTTAGCAGTAACTAAAACAATGTTATTGGTGAAAACTTATTGATTTCATTATTGGATCATCTTATTTGAGTCATGCGAATTATGTGTGAAAAATAATATCACCCAAATGTCCACCAAGGCTTCATCGGCACACCTCTACTCGATTGTCAAAGTTTTTCATGACGTCTCTGCGTAATTGTTCCTCGATCTCAACAATACGCCTTATTACCTCATCCTCCGCTGTAGAATTGATGTTGGCTTTTTGGGATAGACATTACTTTTGAGATGACCCCAAAGGAAAAAAAATCTAAAGGTGTCAAGTCGCACGATCGTGATGGCCAGTTGACATCAGTGTTTTGAAAGATGATCCGACCTGTGAACTTTTCATTCAGCAAGGTGCTGCATGTGGGGCCGTCCTGTTGGAAGTACAAATATTCGACATCCATAGCTTTCAATCCAGGTCATAATTGCTATGACCATAATAGCATGATCCAATAATGAAATCAAATTTTAACCAATTATTTACTGCTTACTTCAAGACGTTTTTTAGGAACACACTAAATTTATGTTCCTCTTTGCTCAGTTTTTGAAATGTATCATTTGATTATCCAAGTGCAACTTCGTATTTCAATGTCGCATTTTCCGTCTTCTGTTAAAACATTTACTAGACATTTAAACTGCTGTTTCATTCTTGGTATCCTCATTTAAATTCTCGTATAGAATTCAGCACACTAACCCGTATTTTTGTCCTAAATAATCCAGTACTTCCATCTCTTTATGTGCTTTTAATTGTGGGGTAATATGGTACAGTAGCAGAAGAACACACCGAGTGCCACTCCTGGTATATAAGAAATAATAAGACTGAGGCTACTATTCATTAATGATCACTAGAATTGAAGAGTACGAGATTAGGAAACGTTGCTGAATCTGACGTGCCTCAATTTATGCTTCCAAATTCGGATGATTCAGCCGCACATTGGCGTAAACAACGTGAAAAATGCCGCCATCATGCGCCTTCTGTCAACGATTAAGAATAATTGTTGTAGCGCAATTACATGAGGAATATTGTCTTGGCATACACTGGGAGGGGCCACTAGGTATCATGAAGATATGTTTCAACATGTCTAGGTACTGTGGCTCGTGTCACAATTTATGATTACAGTGCAATTTATCCTCTGGTGGTTACGCCTAGATGTAAAACATACCGTGTCACAAATAAAAGAAGATAGATTGGTAGATTGGTTCATGGAACGAAGGTATGAGTTTTCTATTTTAAAGTATCATTAACAATTACCTGACCTCAGATCCCATTGAGCATCTTTTGGATATGGTATAAAAGGGAATTGAAATCCTGGAAGTGCAGACAAATATTCTGGAATTGCTGGAGGCTATAATAACAGTTATCGACTCAGCTTTTGAAAGATCGCATCCAGAACATTACATACCTACGTCGGAGGTACAACCCGGTACTAAAAAAAAGTATAGAGAATATATTTGCTTTGATAAAGTCCTTCAAAGGACGAAAACCGTATAAGATAAGTTTTCCATTAGCTTTATTGTTCTTTCACAAATATATTCTATCTAGCGTGTGTGTGTGCGTATTTATAGATATATATTTATTATAAGTTATAGTTTAGGGCATGTACAAATTATACTTTACTAGAAAAGTGTACATTTTGTTTCGACATCGAAAAAAAATTTCTCATCAGGTAGTTAAATGGAAAAAAACCAAGACATAACGTGGAGTATAGTGAAAACAGCCAAGCCTTACAACGGTGGCAAAATATGTAGATTGTGCCAGGAATAAAAGCTATTCCAAACAAAAATGAAAGAACAGAAATTATGACCAAGTGTCAGTCAGTTAAGTGCCATACGTGAAACACGCTTGGGCGATCATGTCTCAAAAGAGACATGACTGACTGGGCAGAAGATTATCCCGCAGTAGTTTGCCATTGCTTTCTGCGGTAGACTGGTTGCCGACCAAGGCTACAGAACCCAATCTGTCCTGCTATTTAACCCATAACTGGAGGGAAGAGACGGATTAATACCTTTCCCAAGGGTATTTGTGCGTAAGTGAATGCAATGGATTCAACTGGAATTCGAACTCGGCTCCCCGGCAAGTGTAACGATACTAAAATACTTATTAGGTTCATACAATCATGGATGAAAACGTTATAATTTCTTGAAATTTTAAAAATTGCGCATTCAAAAATTCCCTGCCACGTGAGTGTTAAAAAAAAACACCGTTAAGTGAGCGTTCGTTCTTAAAACAAAACGTTAAACGGTAAAATCAGTTATTGCAAATCACCTGAAGACACTATATAGTAGAAACCTAGGTCACGTAACAACTCGTTTACAAATGAAAAATATTCAAAAGTTCTACAATATAATTGTATTGAACACTTTTTAATACAAATGTGCACTGGTCTAATTTTATTATGATCAAAAACTAAGTATTAAACAATATATATATATCAGTAAATTCAAATAAAACTTAGTAGGGAAATAGCCATTTTCAACATATCATTTTAAGGCATGCATTCTTAGACACCTTAAAAACTGGAAATAAGGAAAAATTCTAAATATAGATAGATAGATAGATAGATAGATAGATAGATATAAACAAGTTTTGTCAAATTAAACTTACCAGTTGCTTTTGCTTAATTTCTTACTGTAATTTTCCAATTTTTAGATTAAGATAGTCTTACGTCAAAACTTAACATATGACAGCTCGAGTCGTTACTCAAGTTTCACGCAATCGTGAAATTTCAAACAAGTAGAACGCATATATATATATAGTCATCTGCATAAAGATCTATTTTGCTGTATCACAGTCCGATTGCTTTTTAACCCAGGATTGAAACCCGACCGAATTGGCGTCAGTCGGCGATTCTACCTCTGGGCTACGAGCGTTCGGTAGAAGAAGGCAGACTTTTTAACGCGTATATCATTATACACGCCCAATAGCCAGAGTGCTCTAATTCATTATTGAATGAGCGATGCCTATATGCCGGAGTAGCTACTGTTTTCAAAGTCTCCCATTCTTCCAGAGTGCCCAATCAGGGTGTGAGAGCGTAAATACTATAGTCATCCGCAGACAGATCTGTTTCGCTGTATCACAACTCATCAGTGCGGTTAGACTCCGATTGCTCTTTAACCCAGGATTGAAACCCTAACGAAGTGGCGTCAGTCGGCGATTCTACCTCTGGGCTATGGATGTGCGTTGTGGCGCAATCGAACTCACTACTCAGTCGTAATTGTTCCAAAGAAACTAAGTTGGCTAACTATTGCACGACGTCGAGGTGCTCAGCCATGCGGGAATGAATACCTACCGAGACGCGTGCTGGTCAGAGGCCCAGCAGCGCATCGACCCCATCTAGTCTCGGCGCTAATGATAATAATAATAATGAAATAGATACAGTTAAGTGGTATTGCAAGGAAAACTTCCTAACCACTACTGTTACTCTAAAGAATGCATTTAATATCTCACCGCATCCGAAAATCTAACCCATACGTATTACCGCCATAGACCCAGCTCTCCTTCGTAGCTCTAAGCAATATCTACCTTTTTGTTACCCTTATTCATTTGTTCTACCATAGATTTACGTAAGCTCATCGGGTAGGTTACTCGCTTCTTGACTATGTCGCTCATGCGTCCAGTATATCCGTCGAATTTTCCAGATTTTATTTTCTTATTATGTGTACCAGAATTGTCAAATCTTTCTGATTTTATTAATAATTTTCCCTTTTTTTTTTCTGTTTTCCTTAGAACTTCTTACATGTCCTGTTTAAGATCTTTTCAGCCTTCTGTAGAACCACATCTCTGCTATTACGCCATCTGTGAGAAAATTATTCATTATTTACTCTCAGCTTTTTTTGTCTTTTTTTTGCCTGGTCGACTCTGCCTGTTTTTAAGAAAAATGAATGCATAGTCACCAGCAAAAGGAGAAACCCAAAATGCCAACTACAGGTTGAGAATACTAAAATCAAGTAGCTGCAGAAATTTAATTAGCTGGAAATTGTTCTGACAGAGGACGGAAAGTGCGACACTGAGATCCAAAGGCACGGTGGCATGACCAAGGACGCATTTCAAAAGCTAAGCAGGAAGATTTCATTTGGAACAAAGAAAAGAGTACTGGGCTGTTATCCTTCTATCTAGCAGTGAATATTGGAATATTTGACAATCTTCTCAAAGATGTAGAAGAGACCCGAATCAACAGAAATGTGGTTCTACAGAAAGATGCTGAGAATGCTATAAACCGAACATGTGAGCAATGGTTTTGTAGAGAATGTAAATTAAAATGAACTTATACTTAATGTCAGAAAGATACAGATGATGTGTCTAGGACACGTAATGAGGAAGAAGGGTTTGAAGAATCTGATACACACAAGGCGGATAGCAGTAAAGAGAAAACAGCGGGTGACTTACTTGATAGGCTTAAATAAATGGATGACAGAGCAGGAATTGGAAGAAATAACAGGACAGGGCAACAAGAGATTGGAAGATGTGAAAGGCCATGATAGTCCACGTCCTGAAAGAACACGGTACATAAAAGAAAAGAAAAAGATATTATATAGCAGTTCAACACTCTTTTTTTGTTTCTTCTAACGAAGTTTTCCTGTTACTTAATTTTATTATATCGTTATGTCAATACGTCTTCACATTCTTCGTCATGTGTTAAGACACTTCTCAGATATTTCAATTTCTGTGTTTGTTTGATTTTGATATCTCTAATTCGTAATTCGCATATTAGACTTACTAAAACTAGTATCTTCTATCAAACTACAAATAATGGCTAGTCCTTTCTTCCCGCTTTATTTTATTGCCTTGTTTCGGGGTTCATGTAATTTTCTTTCTTTGACTAACATCAATACAGTGCTATAAGACATCAGTGTGTACAATTGTATAAATGTTTATATCTGTTCATCCACAGAAAATCTGATTAAGAACGCTTTTTCAGAGAGCGTATTTTATTTACATATACGTTTTCGTTGGAAGTGAGGCGATCAGAGTGTTTCATAATTAATTTATACGGTTTGCTCTTTTGATAAAAGATATCTGATGCGACTTGTGAGGTTATTAACATTCCATCATCATCATCATCAAACTTCGTACGAGTTGATGGTGTCAATGGCACGCACGTATGCACGACAAAATTTGATTAAACAAGGTAGTGACTGCAAACGTTGGTAATTCCAATTGACAGTAACCCTCAGGTTTATATGATGATGCCTATGAAAGAGACTTACACTTTTCCGGAATAGGAAAAGCATCAATAAGCATAAGTATCTTCGGGAAAGCATTTTGAACATACGTAAAATTGTCAGGCAGAAAAAATGGCTTTTTAAAAATGAATATGTGCGTTGTGGTTCAAAGGATATCGGCTTGGAATGAGAAGTCGGAGAGCCGAGTTCGAATTCCAGTTGAATTCGTTACATTAACGTACGTGCAAATACCCTTGGAAAAGGTATTAACCCATCTCTTCTCGCTATGGATTAAATAGCAGGACAGATTGGGTTCTATAGCCTTGGTTGGTAACCAGTCTACCGCAGAAAAACATGGCAACCTAGTACGGAAAGATCTTCTGTCTCATCAATCATGGATCCAAAGAGATAATCGCGCAAGCATTTGTCACGTATGGCTCTTAACTGAGATGGTTTGATTTAATATCTATTGAAAAAAATAGTTCAGAATTTTTTTGTTTATAAAAAGCACTTTCTTACTTGTATTTATGTTTAATTAATTAGGTGTTTGTAATTTTATCTGTTTTTGTTGATTTATTTATTTATTTTAAGTTATTTGGCTACACAGGAAGGTTCCCTCCGGATTGGGTGCTAGGAAGACCGTTTACAAGGTTTTTTCTTGTATTTATCTTGCGTTTATCTTCGGAAGAGCAGACGAATGTGCGTTATGGTAAAATAGATATTGGCTCGAAATGAGATATTGTTGAGCCAGGTTCAAATTCCAGTCGGTTTCATTACATTAAATTACGCGCAAATACTCTTGGGGAAGAGTATGAACCCAAGCATTTATCACGTAAGACACTTAGACGCCCCAATTGACAATGTCATTTCTCCCGGTTTGAGGATAAGTCAGACCGTTACGGATATTCAATGGAACAAGAATCTTAGCATCTCTTTTTGGGTGCCCTATTTTCACGAGATCCAATGAAGAGTTCGCCATACAGTAAGGTTGTATCGTGGAGGAATGACAATGCACAGATATAAGTAAGTAACATGTTTATTCACGGTAGACGTCCGTGTAGAGTGGCAACAACTCGTGAGCTGAGTAGACAACGACCATGCTAGTCGTCAGCTGCCGACTCCGCTGTCGATACTCAATATTAGTCCTTTAAATATTGTGAACTGTATGTCACGTGTTCGAGCTACGTCACAATAATGATCTTGGGTAGGCGTTGGTCATTCAGCTTGGAGACATGTTCTGCCTAGTATAACAGAAGTTTAACAACTTCCTTGTTTGGGGAAATCAATGTTGCAGATGAAGTCAATCCAGTGGCTGTTGAGGGTTTCGTGAAATCAGCGCTTTTAGAAACGTTCAACAAGTGGTAGGTGGTGACAATAGATGACTCACAACACTGAGGTGGCCAGGACAATTTCTTTCTTTTTTTTTTTAATCATTTCACCCTGAGCAAGGCAGAAATGCACCGATGAGCTGGGGGCTACATAACTGTAAAAAGATTAATTAGAAAAGAGTGAGGAGTACAAACTAGTTAGAAAGAAACAATAGAAAGCTGAGAATGCAGGTGCGATGACAGATACATAGGTGGAGAGAAAGTGAAGGATATACGGGGGTGGGGAGAGAGCTAGAGTCCAGTGGTTAATAGATGAGTATTGACATTGCATTTAAATTTCTGGAGGTTGTAGCCGTCAGGAAAGCAAGAATATGGGAGCGAGTTCCACAGGCGGGAAGTGCGAGAGAAGAAGCTGCAGGAGTATAATTGTCATCTGCATTTGGCGAACCTGACTGTGAATGGGTGGGACCCAGTTGCCAGTCTGGTTGCACGTGTAAACACCTGTTGAGGAGGCACCAGTGACTTAAGTTCGTCTGAGCAGAAGCCATGAAAGTATTTATAGACCAGACAAAGGGAGGCCACATTTCAACGGTGGGAAAGTGGCTGCAGTCGAGCCGCCAGATCAGTGCCTATCACATTACATACTCTTCTTTGGAGCCTGTCGAGAACACTGAGGAGAACGGCAGGGGCGCCTGACCATAAATGGCAGCAGTACTCCATGCACGGACGGATGGTTGACTTGTATATATGCAAGATGGATTAAGGCGGAAAAAACATCCTGGATCGACATAGTGACCCAACCTTCTTAGCAGTAGATATAAACAGACCTACGTGCTGCTTTCAAATGTTTGTTGTTCCAGAATAGTTTATATAACCTGCTAAATGCACCGTCTGCTTTCACCAGCCTGCAGTCGATACTTTTTGTCGATCTTGGCTTCTGATGAAATTATAAATCCTAGGAAACTGAATTGGTGCACTGTGTTCAGCTTAGTCTCGCCGTTTGGAATGTGTGGAGTGATATTCTTCCTGAGGTGCAGACTGACAAAGAATTTCGGCCTTCTATAAGCAGACTTCGAGACCGAATAGTAATTTTGTTTTTAACAAGTCTGAGTGAGAATTGGTAATAGCTTTATGGTTTAAACTGTGAGCATGATCCAGTAAAGGTTCAATGTTCAATGTCACTTTTGCTGGAGTTAGCCGACAAACTCTACTCTTATAGATTTTTTCAGCTCATATATCCGCAACTAAAATGACTAATAAGATTTTAGATACATTTTTTAATCATTTCAACCCAAGCAAGGCAATAAAGCCACCAAGACACAAGGGGTTACAGAATGAGAAAGAATGTTAGAAAGATAAAAACATAACTGAGGAGAAGGAACAAATAAAAGAACAATTAAGAAGACATATGATAACTGCTGACATTGAATTACATTTTTTCAAAATCAAGTTGATCTGGAAAGCAAGACGCTGAAAAGAGAGCGAGAGGGGAGAGAAAGAGAGAGAGAGAGAGAGAAATCTACAAGTGAAAATTGCGAGAAAGAACCTGTTAACATTGATCTTCAACTGTAGTATTTCAACTGTAATATAATGAGACCTAGCTGTCAATCAATTACTGCGCTTAAATTCGTGAAGTTGACGTACCAAAGAGGAAAGTTGGTCAGAACATTTACAATGAAAATATTTATAGAAAAGACACAGGAAATCTACCTTACGGCGTTAGAAAACTGACTGAAACCAAAATACCAGGCCAGGACTGATAACATGAGAATGAAGAAAGGATTAACAACGTTCAAAACATTAATTTAAAACAGTGCTCAATATAGAAATAGAGCTATGAATATTTAAGTTTGGTACCATCATTATTAACTACGTGATGACACATTGTTTTTTCGATGTCGAAACAAAATGTACAACATGTACAAATTATAATTTGTACATGTTTTAAACTATAACTTAAATATATATATGTTCTAAACATGTTCTAAACTATAACTTAACTATATATATATATATATATATAGATAGATAGATAGATAGATAGATAGATAGATGTATGTATGTATTATTATATGATAATATATATATATATATATATATATATATATATATATATATCATCATAAAACGTTATCGGCTCTGGCCTATCTACCAAAATGCAGATGATGACACTCATGATGCAAGAAGAAACATCTATAAAAATACAAGCCATCCCTCAACGAAACAACATGAAAAACTTAAGACACACACAGACACACGAAATTCAAACGCGATATAAACACACACACACACACACACACACACACACACACACACACACACACACACACACACACACACACACACAATTGAAATTGTATTCTCAAAACAATAAAAGAAAAAGAAGACCCGTAGAGTAGAATTGAATCAAAATCGCTATAAACAATTTTGAAGTATAAAGACGTATTGCATGTCAGTGAAAAAATTTTTATAGTCAAAGAAGGCAACAGGAGAAATTTAACGTGCGAGTGTTAAATAAAACTCAACACACACGCAAATATATGAACTTTCTGCTCTACTTACCACTTGACTTATCTATTTATACACGATACCTTGGCCATCAGAAAAGCAAACGGATCTCGACATGTGTAGTCACAAGTTTATTCACCTGAAGAGAGTCAACTTCAGACTCGAAACACGTGTAGCGACACAAATACCATTATGGACACTTAATATATAATATAAAAACCAAGTAATATAAATCTTCACTTTAAACAAACGTTCACGGGGATTCTCGCACTTTTTCTTTTATACCAATTTCTATCGTTGGAAGGAAACAACCCCTAATTCTGTTTTTCATATATATATATATATATTTACGCTCTCACACCCTGATTGAGCAGTCTGGAAGAAAGGTAGATTTTGAAAAACAGTAGCCACTCTAGCGTGTACGCATCGCTCATTCAGTAAAATGAATTAGATCACACTAGCTTTGGGCGCGTAATATGCGCTAATTATTTCGCCGAACGCCCCGTGGCCCAGGGGTAGAGTCACCGAGTGACATCAATTCGGTCGGGTTTCGAGTTTGGGTTAAGAAGTAATTGGAGTCTAACCGTACTGCTGAGCTGCGAAACAGATCTGTCTGCGCATGACAATGTATATATTCTGTTCTTTTTATAATCTTCATGAAAACACTTAAGATGTCAATTAATAGAGTCAGGTATGAATACTGTAGTAATGTTCTAAAATGTTTTTCATGGTTTAACATGTGCATAACTATGACATTGCAACATATAAAAAATTCTATTTTGAATAATTTTCACGTTCTAATAAACGCTAAGAAAATGGTCAAACCTTATATTTGAAGTAGAAAAAAAATTTACAGTAATTTTTAGTAACACAAATTTGGTGTTATTTTTTGTTGCCATAACTCTTACTCCTAAAGATGACCTCGGAAGGAGACTGAAAGTATTGGGAACAATGAGAAATGAATGATAATAACAACTGTCAACGTTACAGCTCATTTCTGACGTCTTTCAATTATTATATGCGAAATATTATCCGTGAGTATGAACGGATTTTATTAAAAATAAGCAGACATAATGATTGCTATTCATTCAATCTAATATATATATATATATATATATATATATATATATATATATATATATATGGTTGAATGATGCTATCTAGCGCTATGGTCTAGAGTTGAGTAATACTGACTAGCGTGTAAGGCTGGAGACGAATAATATTGACTAATGTTAAAAACTAGGTTCGAATGATAACGTTAAGCGTGAAAACGGAATCAGAGTTTTGCTTACTTTGATTAATAACTTGAAAAAAAATGTATGAAATCACTTTATACGCTCTGTGTCATTATCAGATATTATGTCTATATCTCGTCATTGGTATTCCACGGTAAACATTCAGGTAAGCATGTATTTAACTAAATACTGTTCAGGCAGTAACACTAGAAAATTGGTACGTCGCTGTAATAAAAACTGTACTTGCTGCTTTTCCCGCTCTTATCTATCACAATCAACACACTGGTTACGAGAATAAATATTTACCTCATGTATCATTCCAAGATAAGAGGACGTTGTTTATATTTCTGGCTGACGCTTCTAAGAGAACTTCTTTTGTGCTTTTTTAAAATATTTTTTGTCGTTTAAGTCGCGTGCTTTAAATACGGGTATCGGTTATAGCTGGACGCTACATTACGTCATAACAGACATGATACACGTCACCCACAATTAAATATGACGACAATTTTTCTTTTCATGGCGAAACCATTTGTTCGATAAAATGTCGGGATACAATGTGTAAAAAAGGATATAAGGTTGAATATATTTACAAACATAGTATTTTTGTTAATAATTGCTACCTAATTAACCGAATACAACTTTATGGTATAATGAATTACACTTGATTAGGTAATAATATTTAGATCTGGAAAAGACCTCTTTTATGAGTACAAAATTTAGAAACGGAATGTACGTCTTTTATGAGTACTAAAGTTTAGACTTAGAAAGGACCTTTTTAATGAGTATTAAATCTATAGCTAGGAAGGGCATCTTTAAGCAGTACTAATATTTATAGCTGGAAATGACATCTTTTATTATTTTTAAAGTTTAAAGCCGGATAGGAGGTCTTTTATGAGTCCTAAAATTCAGAGCTGGAAAAGAAATCTTTTGCAATTTTAAAAGTTTGGAGCTGTTAAAGAACCCGCGTTTTGTTACCATAGCAACGTTGTCAATATTGTATTTTATCATCAGAACTTATATATATATATAAATATAGGTCATATATATATATATATATATATATATATATATATATATATATATATTGTTTGTTTGATTGTTTTTGAGGCTTAACGACCTATCAATCCTTATTGGATCATTTTAAGGTCATAACCAGTGATTTTGGGTAAGGTTATTTTATTTTTACAACGTTTTTCTTTTCACGATTCATTGGGATTTGTTTTTAGGAGCAGGGTCCCCAAGTCCTACCCTTGTTATTTAACCCATAACTGGAGGGAATGGACGGATTAATACCTTTCCCAAGGGTACCAGTGCTTAAGTGAATGCAGGGTATTCAACTGGAATTCGAACTCGGCTCACCGCAGACTGAAAGAAAAATGAACAGATGTAAGTCAAACGGTACCCCAACGGTACCCCAACGAAAACTTTATTATAACTCTGTATTTGAGTTCTTTATTTAAGGTGTCTATCCTAGTTAATTTTTTTTTTACCGGGGGTGTCTTCTTTACTCCAAGACAATTTGGAAGCAGATCTAATGTATAGATAATCCTGTACGAATCAGTGCAGAGTATTCAATGTCTATCTAAACGATCATGGTACCCATTTTCCTTTGGTGAGGTACCCTTTCTATTTATCATAAAAATCAAACTAAGCTAATGCACCGTGGTAAAGCAGTGCATTAGCACACGATAGAAGTATAATTATAGATATTTTCGAAATAATCTGTATATCTAAACTTATTTATAAATGGAACTTTTTCTGTGTGTGTGTGTGTGTGTGTGTGTGTGTGTGTGTGTGTGTGTGTATCCGTTACGCATAGACTCCAAAACGGCTGAACCGATTTTCTTGAAAATTTACACAGTTGTACTATAAGCGTCTGCGAATGTTCCTAGCTCAGTTTTGTGTCAAGGTACCCCCGATAAATATCGAAAATCGATAATCGAAAAAATTGGTTTATAGAAAGAGTGGTCCGATTTTGATCAAATTTGATACACTCATAGACAAAGACATAAGAAACGATATTTAGAAGTTTCAAGGTTGCTGTTCTTATAATAGTGCAGAAAATCGATAATATATATATATGTATAAGTCGATACCAGGAAATCAAAATTTAACTTACATCTGTTCATTTTTCTTTCAGTCTACTGTTTCGCTTTAACTGGAAACAACTATTGCTTTTTAGTATTTCGTGCCAACGTCCAAAGAGACCCTGGATTAGTTTTAAAGCTTTCATTACACCCGAGCAACGCCGGGCTATACTGCTAGTATTTTATAGTTATTATCTAGTAAATTATAGGACTTCCTAGACAAGTTAATAATGAAAAGCAAAAGAAAGCACTATCAATTGTAAAAAGATATAATGTATGGTTGTAAGCAAGAGAAATACCCCAAGCTGCGAACTAAGAATTACAGATTCCAAAATCAAATAATAAGACATACAAAAAAGAAAGAAGAGTTGGAAATTCGAGGCTCACTGGATACATTGCAGGCAAGAGGAATAGAGTGAAACAACGAGTTACCTCCCCTAACAAGCTTGTGTATATGGATGGATACGATGCTGGCCGGTTTCGATTGAACACAAACATATTTAGTTTATGTACATATTAAATTATTGTTGACAAATCAGGGATCCAAGTTCGAATTCCTGTTGAATTCCTTGCATTTACTTACCCACAAATACCCTTGGGAAAGGTATTAATCCGTCTCTCGAGTTATGGGTTAAATAATAGGACAGATTGGGTTCGATAGCCTTGGCTGGCAACCAGTCTACCGCAAAATGCAATGGCAACCTACTGCGGGATAATCTTCTGTCCAGTAAGTCATGTCTCTTTCGAGACATGATCGCCCAAAGCGTGTATCACGTATGGCACTTAACTGACTGACTGATTTATTAAAAGTGAGACCCGACATCAAAATATGGAGATGTAAAAAAGTATGGAGTACGCTTTTGAGATTAGTGAAAAAAAATGCGAATTGCTTATGTCCAGCATGAAATATCTAGAACAAACTATCGATGCAAACAGTAGACGACCAGATCCTTCAAGGTCGAGCGCAATAAAAGACATGCCCACCCCAATAAATGTAACAAAGTTACAAGCATTTTTAGGGTTTGCTAATTACTATCATGCATATATATATATACCAACATGCATGATTAAGGGCACCCTTGAATAACCTGCCGAAGAAAGGATATTAAATGGAATTGGTCAGATAAATATTAAAGTGCTTTCGAAGAGATTAAGAAAACTTTTACGTCTAACTTGTCGTCACTAACTCATTTTGACACAAAATTAAAGATTGTGATTGCATCAGACGTAAGTAATTCGTGTATCGGAGCAGTGATACTACACAAATATGAAGAAGGAAAACTAAATGAATACCTCATGCTTGAAGATCTTTAGCAGCAGCTGAAAAAAGCTACAGCCGGATCGAAAAGAAAGCATTGGCCATTATAGTTACTCAGAAAAAGTTTCATAAATTCATACATGGTAGAGAATTCATTCAACAGACAGACCATTGTTCATTATTGTCTACATACGGATGAAAAAATGGCATTCTCACACATACAGTGAATAGACCGCAGCACCGGGGAACTATCCTTTAAGATTTGAAAAAGAAACCACTCAACAGGCGGTCGAGAATGAGAGAAAATTTACTCGCCTCTAAATCATTTTACTCGACCGACTCCATTTTCTTAATTGTCGCCTTACGTAAACATAGCGTGAATAGCTGACGGAAAACAAAAAAATAAATTTTAATTAAAATTTTGAACGTGTTAAAAAGGATTTTTTTTTTTTTTAAATAATAACAACAAAATTTGATCTTTCCTCTTAATAATAGCATACAAATTTTGATTATAAAACTTTGTTTTTATTAAGTTTGAGACCTTTTAACATCATGATATGCTGTTTTTATTTCTATTTTTTTTTTTTTTTTTTTTGGCAGTTGAGTGGAGGTACCTAAATTCGTAGTTTCTTCTGTTTGAATACAACCTCCATCTTATAGATGATAAAAAAAGTAACAAATCTGAACTAGTTACTTGTATAATTTGTTTTTCGGTGCGTGGTTGAAAGAAGTATGCGTATTTTTTTTCTTTCTTTCAAATGTTCATTTTTAATTTTCATAAGCGGAGAGGAAATATAGGATAATATTTTTCCAAATGAGTTTCTAAAAATCTGTGAGCGTTTTTAATCTCCACTAAGGAAGCGTTAATTAAACAAATGTTTACACTGACCGGAACGATAAAAGCAAAGAGTTCAATAATGTCATTGTAGGTCATTCTAAGTAACTTGTGAATCTTCAATGGTATACTTTTGGGTTGTAAAAGGAATGAGATTTCCTTTTTCTATATTTGAACGGACACGTTTCATTACGAGGTTTTTAATCGACTGCGGGTGAGTAAAGCAATAAACTTTAATCGCCCAATTAAATTTTAAACGACTGAGTCGATCGAGCGAGTGAAATCTCAGTGGCTAGCTATAATTATAAAATCGAGTTTCTACCATCCAAAAAATTGAGTCAAGCAAACAGACTAATACCAAAATACTGCTAATCACTTGAGGACACAGTAATTGCAGCGATAAGGGCCGAAAATGAAATTAATAATGTATTATACAATACAGTAAGAGAATTGCTCATAACATAAGAGGAAATAATAATTAAGTCAGAAAAAGACGATTTTATAATAAAAATGAGGAAGCAAATAATATTTAGAGAAAAAAATAGAAAAGTGAATAGTAACGCATTTTCATTATGCAATATTGTACTTATGTACGCAGAAAGAATTTTAATACCAGCATCGTTGCAAAAACGTATGCTAAAAACATTTCACATAAGTCATCCAGGAATTTCGAGGATTAAATTCTTAATGAGGTGTTACGAGATGATAGCCAAAAATGGACCAAGATATTGAAAATTTAGTAAAATAATGGAGAAATTGTGCTCTGGCAGTGAAGTTACCGACTATAGCATTTCAACCTTGGCCGAAAACCGATATTACACGATTCAGAATAGGGATAGACTTCGCAGGATCTTTAACTGGAGCATACTATCTAGTGGTATTCTGTAGCTACACTAAATAACCAGAAATATTAAAAAGTAGAAGACCGACTACCGTGGTAACGATAATGTTTTTACACGAAATTTTTGCAAATTTCGGTCTACCAGACTCTTTTGTTTCAGATAACCGGACACAATTCATAGATAGTGAATTTAAATTTTCTGTAAATCAATAGCAATAGAACACATTACAACTCCTCATAATCACTCAAGATCAAACAGAAAGCGGAACAGTTTGTCCCTGCATTTAAAAGGGCACTAAAATTGTCGGATGGAGAGGAGTCACAAGTAATGATGCTACAACAATTTCTGAGTGTTTTCAGAATAACACCAAACCCGATTACCGTGTCTAGAATGTCACTTGCAGAGCTGATGTTCACCAGGAAGATTAAGACCGTTTTTTATAAATTATTACCAGAACGTCAGGCGAGAGCATCAAGAAATAACAATATAAATAAATATTTCGAAGCTGGAGATAAGGTGTTTCTTAAAATGTATCAACGTGGAAAAGAATTTTGGGAGATGGCGTTATAAAAAATACTGATCGTCAAAATGACATACATGGTACAGGGACAAAGGGGGGAACATAAACGACACCCTAATCAGTTAAAACGAAGATTCACTGGCTTAGAAATTCTCTTGCAAAGAGGCACCAATGATGTAATTAGAGGAATCGTGCTGCTGAAATCACTTGACGTTGTAAAAATAATATATATTTCTAGTATATGTAACTTAACAAAATCTTTTTCAAATATATATATATATATATATATATATATATATACAGACGTGGGTGGAGTGTGAACATGCGATAGTTTAGTCTATCTATTCCAATTGAAAAAAAAATAAAGAAAAGAGTGAAAAGATTGGATAAGATAAAGCCGGAAACCACATCCTAAACAGGAAACAAGGGATGAGCTTCTTCACCTGTTCAATAGACGTAGGTGGAGTGTGAACCGGGCGATAGTTTAGTCTATCTACTCCAATTAAGAAAAAAGAAAAGATTGAAAAGATTGGAAAAGAGAAAGCCGGAAACCACATACTAAACAGGGAACAAGGGATGAGCCTCTTCACCTGTTCCAATATATTGTCATATGTACATGTATATATATATATATATATATATATATATATATATATATGTTGACATTGTGCCTGTATATATATATATATATATATATATATATATATATATATATGCTGTCATATTTTGTCATATATATATATATATATATATATATATATATGTGTGTGTTTGTATGCATGTATTCAGTCAGTCAGTTAAGTGCCATACGTGAAACACTCTTGGGCGTTCATGTCTCGTAAGAGACATGACTGACTGGGCAGAAAATTATCCGGCAGTAGGTTGTCATTACTTTTTGCGGTTGACTGGTTACCAGCCAAGGCTATAGAACCCAATATGTCCTATTATTTAATCCACAATTAGAGGGAAGTGATGGATTAATACCTTTCCCAAGGGTATTTGCGCGTAAGTGAATGCATATATTATGTATGCCAAAATAAGTCAACATATCAATAGTATCTTTCTTTCTAAACAATAAATTAAATTAAATTAAATTTAAAGCCTACTTAAACCTTTATTTTTGTTATAGAATTCATAGTTTCTGTATGGGCTTATTCTTAATAATTTGCTTTATTATGAATAATTAATTAAAATTTTCAAATGCATATCACATTTGTACATCTTCGTGAATGGTGTGGGTGGTGATGAATATGAAGCTTGCATATTACTCTATAAAGAAAATATATATAAATTGTTATAAATAAAAAATATACCAAGATAAACAGAGTTAATGTTTTACCCAAATTTTAATGCTCTTCATCTCAATATTTTTCTTCAGATTTCTCAACGGGAGATGTGAACTACCGCAAAGTCAAATCGAAACTAAATATCTTCACTCCTAGTGGATATAGGCCTCCATTTCTGATCCTCATTTGTACCGTGAATTGGCCTGAAGTAAAGAACGCCATGTCACGAGGTTATGCATAGTCTGGCACAAAGCAATGGCGAGAAGATATTCGATGCCATCACTGCATATGTACGTAAATATCTTTGGTTCGATGAGTAAAAGAGAAACTCGATTCGATTGGGAGGTCAGCTTATTTACCTACAAACGCCTTTTTCTAAAAAGCAACTGAATAAAAACAATGGGATATTTTTCAAAGTTCTTGAAAAATATTCGACCTTTCCTTGAAGCTACTTCCGCTGCTGCCGCGAATGCTTTTACTAATATCCACTCTTCTCCTCTTTACTGCCTTTCGGTTAAGTGTTTAACAAGATATAAACTATGGTTCGCATAGAACAGGTGGCTTCAAAAAACACGTCTTCTGTTTCTATTACATGGCCGACTGCCAGTGTTTTGCTGATATATATATATATATATATATATATATATATATAAGGCAATCTATGAGTCTGTGGGTGACTGTAAGCTCTGCACGCCTACATTTTTTAAGCTACGCCATTCAAACTTTCTAGGGACACATATCTACAGGGAAGCCAGGTCGACACATACTTTTTGAGTTTAAGTTCAGCAATTTTCCCTTTTAGGCGAATGGTGCAGATTGTTTACATTTGCTCCGTAAACATCTAAGATCTAAGATGGTTGCTAGAAATCAAATCACACGTGTCAAACACGGCTAATTTTTTTTTTTTTTAAATGAGCCTTTATATTTAATTTTTATTCCGACGTTTTAAAAATTCATTTGGTCAACAAAAAATGCGAATATTTTTCCCTGTAATTTTGAAACAAGAGAAATATTTTAAAAAAAGGGTTTTTTTTTCAAATAAAAACAAAATATATAAAAAAAGTAAAAAAAAAAAGGTTAATTTAATTATTTAAGTTTATTTTTTCAGATTTAATATTTCATACTTCAGAAAATAAAATTGAAAAAAAATATTGTTTTTTTTTTCGCTAAATATTTCATGCAGGAAATCAACTGTCTGTAGTGTAATTCGTGTGGCATTCTTCTTCTTCTTCTTCTTCTTCTTCTTCTTCTTCTATGTGCCCTGTCCCTTCAGGAGGTAGGCGATCATGGCTTTCCACGTTTCCCTATCCCTGCTGGCTCTGAGCACGCCTTCTCCTGTTACACCATGCAATCCTCGTTCCGTCATCCACCTGATTCAGTTCTTCAAATATGTTATCCGTTGCTTTCCGCTGTCTCTTTTTCCCTCTATCTGGCCTGTTAGTATCGGTTTCTCCCAGCCCTCTTTCCTCATTGCATGTCCCAGGAGCTTCAGTTGTCTCTTCCTGATGCTCAGTATTAATTTCCATTTTGTTTCCATCATTTCTAAGACCTCATCATTGCTCACATGCTCGATCCATGATATTCGCAGCATCCTTCTCTAGAATCACATTTCAGTTGCTTCAAGTTTATCCTTCATCTTTGATGGTATTGTCCAGCATTCACTGCCATATTGAAGAACTGACAACACATAGCAATCCAATACTCTCTTCTTTGTTTCTAGCGAAATTGTCCTGTTTCTTAATACCTTACTCAACTTCTGGAATGCTTCCTTCGCCATGCCAATTCGCATTCGAATCTCCGTGTCTTCTGTTATAACACTACCCAGCTATTTACATTTTTGTACCTGATTGATTCTAGTATCCTCGACCTGTATTTGGCATTTTGGGCTGCCCTTTTTACTGATGACCATGCATTCGGTTTTCTTGCAGTTTATTTCTAGTCCTTTCTTGTTACTTTCTTCAGCTACCTTCTGTAAGTATGTGTGTATGTTTAAGGCGTCAGTCTTTCATTGATATAGGTTTCATCAAAGAAAACAAGCAATTATTTTACTTATTTTCTTTCTTTATTTTTTAGTCATATTATTCCAGTTAAATCAGTGACGTCACTGTAGAAGAGCGAGAGAAGAAAAGAAAAACGCTAGGAGACAAGAAAAATTGAAGATTTTTGTCTATATTTTTAAGATGAATTATTGACATTATTTACATTCTTCAGGCAGTTCTCATCTTTATTGCCATATTCACGATATTTCGGCCGTTGACACTCAGACCTTCTTTAGTTGAATAGAATTTCGAACTGAACCCTTTATTTCTATAACTGGAGTAGATTATTCTCGTTCCATGTGCCATGCCACTTCCGTATTTCCTAGTTACTTCATCTAACTCAGCACTCTAAGTTTCGTTCATCAAAGCTTTAGCGAGGTATTGAACTCACAATTCTTTGAGTCAAGTCACTGGATCCAGCCAATTATCCACCAGTTTATGAATTTTTGGGAATTATAATCTTAATGTCTCAATAACAATTTTTTTTTAAAAACTCATAATACATTTTTGATTTTTGTAATTAGTTGTCTCTAGCAATCCGTATTATTGGTTCCTATATTGTATTCATTTCTATGATGGGCCGGTTTAGGAGATTGTCGTGGCCCAGTATACGCGCTGATTTCTTAGTGCCCTAATGATCAAAATCAAGGTTTCAGTTTGAAATTCTAATCATCTGAAGAAGGTCGGAGCGTACACCATCCGAAAGGTCGTGAATATGGCAATAAAGACGAGGATAACAGTTCGAACAGTGTAAATAATATCATAAGAAGAGAAGAGTAATCAAGACAGTAGATAGCACTGGTCAACACCAAATTTATTGTCTAAGCTTTTTTAACTTTGATGTGCTGAATTAAAATTTAATTTTGATCAGCTGAATTAAAAATAACATTAATTTTGCTCAATCGGATCAGAACTAAGCCACATGTTTTTGGGGTTCTTGTTTGCACGTATGGGTATTTTTGCTTTATACGATTTTAAATTCTTTTTTATTTCACTATATATCTGAGATGAGGTATTATTTACACTATTTACATCATTCGGACTATTGTCCTCATCTTTGTTGCCATTTCTACGATGTTTCGGCCGTTACACACTCCGACCTTCTTTAGATGCTAGGAATTTCGAACGGAGCCCTTTATTACAATCACTGGGGTATATCATTTTTTTATTTCTTGAAATTTACTGCGGCAACTACACCATTGTTCCTAACAGGAATCCAATCACAAGTTTCATAAAGCGTGCCTGCCATGCTTATTTTGGTATTACACTTGGTGATGAGGATAAAGCTTGGGCTCTACACATGGTATGTAAGGCATGCACCGAGTACCTGTGCCAATGGACTAAAATGCAAGAGGATTTGTCTGAAGTTTGGAATTCCTGTGTTTTAGAGAGAGCCGACTGGCACTGACTGCTACTATTGATGTGACAGGGATCAGCAAAAAAAAAAAAAAAAAAGAAAAGGTGGAGCAGCCTCAAGTATCCTGATCTGCAATCAGCATGTCGTCCTGTGAAATTTCATTACCTGTCTTTAGAGAACTTTCTGATATTAGTAACGAAGATTCCTCCAGTGTTCAAAAAAATAAAGAAATGGTTTTTAACAATGATGCTCCACATCCTTTTGCCCAAAAGGAGCGAAATTATCTCATTCGCGATCTCGGCTTGTCAAAGACCTCTGTCAAACTGTTGGCATCCAGATTAGAAGAAAGAAACCTCCTCTCTGGCAATGCTCGCATTACTCTTTACCGAAAGAGGAATCAAGAGTATCTCCATTTTTTTCTTTGAAGGGAAAGACTATTTGTACTGTACAGATATAGCTCAGCTTCTACACAAGCTTAGAATTCTACAGTACGAACGCAAAGATCGGAGATTTGTTAAACAATAGCAACCAGTTTGCCTCTGTACCCCTTGCTCACTCGACTACACCGAAAGAGAAGCAGGAAGCGGGGAAGTATGTGCTGGAGAAAATCTATGATTTGCATGAGTGGTTTATTTCTGTCGACCTGAAGATGGTGAATTTTTTGTTGGAACAGCATTTCAGCATCACCAAGTACCCTTGCTTTCTGTTTGTGGGATAGTAGAGACACTGAAGAAGGGCAGGCCCGTGCGGAAGTAACTGATGCCCTGCAGAACAAGAAACTTAAACAGCCGTCTGGTATACACACAGAAAGCTTTTCCCGTCGCTGCACATCAAGTTCGGTTTGAG
The DNA here is from genome assembly GCA_037127315.1 of Ascarosepion bandense. Taxonomy (NCBI): domain Eukaryota; kingdom Metazoa; phylum Mollusca; class Cephalopoda; order Sepiida; family Sepiidae; genus Ascarosepion; species Ascarosepion bandense. Next base: position 6,646,439 of record JBBBDQ010000927.1, on the reverse strand, counting down.
TAAATAGTTCACCGAAACTCTGGACAAGAATGGTGGCTGCTTCACTTAACTGTGCAAGGCTTTTTCAGGATTGACCATGGAGAAGTTAGAAGCTAGCATCTTTGATGGTCCTCAAATCTGTCAGCTCATCAGAAAAAACTCAACGAACGAAGTGGAAGTGGGAGCGTGGAAGGCTTTTGTTTTGTTCGTGAAGAATTTTCTTGGCAACAACAAAGCCAGGAACTATGCAGATCTCATCACCAATATGCTGACTGCTTTCAGAAATTTAGGATGCAAAATGAGTATCAAAATGCATTACTTATTCTGACATATGGATCAGTTTCCTGAGAATCTGAGATCAATGAACGACGAGCAGGCGGAGAGATTCCATCACGACTTGAAAGAGATGGAAATCAGGTATCAAAGATGCTGGGATGCAGTCATGACGGCTGATTACTGTTGAACTCTGGAGAGAGAGAGACATCCCTGACGGTGAGCATTCTAGGGGTTCGAATAAACGGAAGTTCATGACCTGAATTTTGCACAATGATGTCGTAATGTTTAATTTACATGTACTTAACTTTATCAATATCAGTTTTTCAATTAACAGAAATCGAAATTTGTAACATTTAATTCATACTAGCATCATAACCCTATAACATTTTAATTTCTTCAGCGGATGAAACAAATGCGTTTAAATTCGCTGCAGACACTTAAAATATAATCTATATATAATCTATATATATAAAAGGCAATCTGTGAGTCTGCGTGTGACTGTTCTCTATGCAGGCCTACATTTTTTTTTAAATTTCTTGTTTCAAAATTCCGCGGAAATATATTCACATTTTTGTTGATCAAATGAATTTTTAAAATGTCAGAATAAAAATTAAATATACAGGCTCTTTTTTTTTTAGTAAAAAATAATTTAGTCTCGTTTGACGCGTGTGATTTGATTTCTGTGACGTAATCTAGCAACCATCTTAAATCTTAGATGTTTTACGGAGCAAATGTAAACAATCTGCACCATTGGACAAAAATTGCGAAAGGGAAAAGTGCTGAACTGAAACTCAAAAAGTATGTATCGATCTGGCTTCCCTGTAAAGATGTGTCCCTAGAAAGTTTGAATGGCGTAGCTTAAAAAATGTAGACGTGCATAGGGAACAGTCACACACTGATTGCCTTTTATATATATCGATGAATTTTTCTTAAAAACCTATTTGATGAGAAATTTTACAAACGAGAAGTGCGAGAAAAGAAACTATTAGTATAGAAGTTACGAATATAACTAACCAAGTGCCATATGTAAAGCACGCTCGAAAGAGAAATGACGGAATAGACAGATTTTTCAGCAGTAGATTGCCATTGTTTTCTGCCGTAGACTGGTTGCCAAACAAGGCTGTAGAACTCAATCAGTCCTGTTATTTGACTCATATCTAGAGAAAAGAGACGATTCCCAAGCGAATTTGCACGTAAGTGAATGCAAAGAATTTAACTGGAATTCAAACTCGTCTCTCCGATTTCTTGTTCCAAACCGATATCCACTGCATCACAACGCATATCTAACGTCAATCTAGTAATGCGCTTAAATTCATTAAGTCTTGGTAACATCAAGAGTTCATTTAAACAATTACTATGAAAGTATTTATTATAAAAAAAAATACAGTCTACATTTATAGTAATGGAGGTGTGATTGAAACCGAAATGCCAGGTCAGGACCAATAATATTGCTGATTCTTCTTTGGATTTTATCAAGAAACTCTAAATATACAAACGGAGCACCGGACCAGATGTGACAGAAATTTATTTACTGATTTGATTACATTCAAGACAGCGGATATTCAGGTTAAATGAATGTAAACATTGTCCACGTGTCTAACTATCGCATATTCAGTGACTTTAAATTCTGTGTAGATGAGATACTTGGACTGGAGCTGCCCAATACTCTCTTTGAAAACCTTGACAAATTTCAGAATCCATCAGCTACATTGTTCCACCTTGTCAGACATTTACAGTAAAGACCCGCCATGCCATATACACAGGGGTGAATCATCTCCAATCTCTTCTTGTTCCATTTGCGAAGAGGAAGTTCCATTCGGTTAGCATCTTCCTCACAGCCGGTACATTGTGAAACAGACTCCCGCGAGTATGCTTCCTCGTGCACATCAATCTTAACCACTTCATGTTTAGTGTCAAACGTTACATATCTTTATAATTTGCCCTTACTTTCCACTACTACGTCAATACAAATCCATTTAGTAACACTCAACCTTGAGAGTATGTTCCTTTTTGTACTGGAAGAACATTTAGTTAAAACTAATTCGAACTAAAATATTATCTTCTATCATGTCTGATCATATGTGTGTGTGCGTGTGTGTGTGGGGGTGTGATGAGAATTACGATTTTTAAAAATCATTTCACTCCGAAAAAGGCAAAAAGCCACTAAGATATAAAGGGTTACTGGATGTGAGAAAATAAGAGAAAAAAAAACCTGATTAAGGAGAAAGGACAATAAAAGAATGGGTATAAAGAAGACAGAAGATAACGATTCACACTGCGTTTAAATTTTTTGAACATCAGTTTTGATTAGATTTTGAATTTTGTTTAACGACATATCAATCTCTGTGGGTTATTTAATGCCCAAAAGGTAGAGTTTTAAGGTATTTTTTTAATGTTCGGTTATAATGAGAGGTTTGATTTAGTCAGATTTTAATGAATTTTTTTTTTTTTGCTTTTATTATTTTTTTATTTTAGAAAACTGAAAATGTCTTCTAGTTTTGTATTCAAAAATGTTTTGCTGAGAATAATAATTGTTGGTAATATTTTTCCTTCAAAAATGTATATTTTTCTATAAAAGTTTATTTTTATACTTTTATAGTGTTTTGACCCAAGTTTGGGGGGGTTAACTATTTGTCCATAGCTGAAATCCTAACAGGTGCTGGGTCAGGGTGGACTTGAGAACAACAGCAATTAAGAGGTGATTCCATGCTCCTCACAACCTCCCCAATCAGAGGCCTTGCTGCTGGATACAGTTTACTGCCATGCTCAGGATCCAGTTTTGATTGTACAGAAAGAAACCGGAAGAGACTTCCTCAAGCAAGAAGTGCATATTCACACTCATCTGAACAGCATTGAAAGCGTAATGAAAGAAAAACAAACTTTTCTTTTCTTCCAGTAGCCCTTTGTTTATGTTTATTCATTTATTTTTTTTCTTTCGTTTTGTTTTTTTACTTGGTTCTTCACAGAGATATGCGTTGTGGTGAAAATCGAGGAACTGAGTTCGAATTCTACTTGAATTTGTTGCATTCACTTACGCGCAAATAGCCTTGGAAAAGGTATTGATCCGTCTCTGCTCCCTCAAGCTGTGAGTTAAATAGCAGGACAAACTGGGTTCTATATCCTTGGTTGCCAACCAGTTTACCGTAGAAAGTAATGGCAACCTATTGCGGGAAAATCTTCTGTCCAGTTAGTCATGTCTCTTTCAAGACATGATCGCCCATGCGTGTATCACGTATCACACTTAACTGACTGACTGACAATAATAATAATAATAATAATAATAATAATAATTATCTTTATTACAATAAAGATTGCTGTCTATTTATTTATATACATACATATATCAATTTATTTCCTTCCTGGTACGCGCGTGGAGAGAGGGAGAATAACTTGGCAGCGTCGGCTCAATTCATTCACTTTACTACCAGTTACTAAACTTTACTTCTATTTATGAAAACTCTTGATGCATATTTGTTGTTTAACATTGTGTTATTATGTTATTACTTTTATTAGTAGTGAAGTATATATATATATATATATATATATATATATATATATATATATATATATATGCATCGCTCACTCAGTAATGAATTAGAGCACTCTGGCTATGTAGGTGCATCAATATATATGCTGACATCATTTTAGACTGCTTATCGATATAAATATTTTGCCGCATATATTTCCTCTAATATATATATATATATATATATATAATAAAGACCGTTGTGTATTTATATATATATATATATATATATATATATATATATATATATATATATATACATAAATATATACACACACCGGTCTTTTATTATTATATATATATATAGCATAAATATTAAAAAAACTTTATCACTTTCTACATCACGTGATGTAAACATCTCGCGACAGACGCTTCTCACGACGAACGCTTCTAGTTTAAATTTTAAAATCATTTGTTTCTGATGAAAGGCCGAGGCCGGTCTGAAATATTAAATATATATATATATATATATATATATATATATATATATATATATATATATATATATATAATAGAAATAAATAAATACTGTCAAAAAATACATTTTTAAACTTACAACTTTTTAGTAGTTTTTCCTATATATATTAAAGACAAAATATTTTTTGCCATTATAATAGATACTTTTTTTTTATTTTTAAAAAAATAAACCCCACCTATCTTGAATAATTCTTTATTTTTTTTTTTTTGCATTTATAATACATTTTTGTATTAAATGATTTCATATTTATTTTCCATTGTTTTAGGTACTTTTATTTTTCATATAATTTGTTTTTTAAAAAATAAATAAGCCCTGTTTATGTTTAATATAAAATATAAATTTGTAGTTTAAATAAAAATTAATTTTTATGTAGTTTTATTTTATGTGGTTTTAAGTATTTTTATTAACTACCATAAATCCCTGTTTATTTTAAAAATAAAATATTAATCCCCACTTATTTTGATAGCCCCGTTTAATTTTAATGCAATATATATTTATCCTGTTACACTCAGAGGTTTGTTTTTCTTTTGTCTTCATGTAAGATACTCGATACTCAATAGTAGGTGTCATGAATATATATGCTGCTGTTATTTAGACGGTATATTGATATAAATACTTTGCCGCCATAATAATAATAATAATAATAAGAAGAAGAAGAAGAAGAAGAAGAAGAAAAAGAAGAAGAAAAAGAAGAAGAAGAAGAAGAAGAAGACTGTAATGTTCTTTTGAAAAATATATTAAAATACAAGGATCTTGAAATGAAAATCTAAAAAATGTGGCACATCAGGTCATCATTGATTCCAGTTATACATGGAACCGTCAATTTGATTGAAAAATATCTGATACCTTTGGACATGCTTTAAACAAATGCAAGAAACTGTTCTCAAAAGTACTCCTCCCCCGTACAAATGTGTGTTATCTTAGGTTCTTTTATTATTTTATTTTGCAAAAATATTCAGTGAAAAATGTCATGAGAACATTTCTGATCTTAGGTCACTGGTTGGGACCAGCAAAGAAATGAGTATACATTATAAATCGAAGTAAATAATAATAATAACAATAATAATAATAATAATAATAATAATAATAATAATAATAATAACTAGAAAATTTCACTGTTTTTATATTTGGATTTTCTGATGAATCATAATTTTTCAGTTAATGATTGAATAAACTCATAGTGACTTCTGTAACATAAAATATCCGAAGAAATTCCCCTATCAAATCATTAAATATTTGAGCTTAACGACTATAAGAAAATATTGCATTAACAATCATAGATCTGAATACTAGTCGTTTTTTTTAAGAAGTGGGTACAAATGAAAAGATTTGAGATTGACAACCTTTTCATTTCAATGAAACAGCCACTAAACACGTCTTTCTTTCTTTCTTTCTTTTTTTCTTTCTTTCTTTCTTTCTTTCATTTCTTTTTTCACTGAAATCAATTCGGGTTTCTGATATGTGTTTTGTTTTTCCACGCAACCAAAATGGAATAGTCTATTATTTATGGGGTATTGACAGGAGAAGTTAAACGTTTCTATCTTCATTTCTTTCATCATCTTCCCACTGAATCCAATTAGTGACTTTTCCCCTCTTTCGACGAGATCAAAACGGAATAGCCCATTAATTTACATTTTTTTTAAACATGTGAACAGGTGTTTTTATTAATGTCGATTTACTGAATTCAAATTTCTGAATTTTTTTCTTTTTTTTTTTTGCTTTCACATATTACATTTTTATAATACTGAATATAAATTCAAAATATAAAGTTTATTTTATCTATTACAAGCCACAGCATACATACAGAACATTGTCGGAAATAAATTACTTGAATAATGACATACACACACGGTATAATTTAGCAGACATAAGAGAATTGTTTTTGACCACCTCGTTTACTTTGCATCCGATATGGAGCTCATGAGCATCCAGTGCAAGTTTCCAAACATCATTTCCACTTGCCTTGGTAGTTTCTTTCCATCTTAGTAATGGATATCGGCTCGGAACGAGAAATCGAGGAGCCGAGTACGAATCCCACTTGAATTCATTGCATTCACTTACGCGCAAATACCCTTGGGAAAAGTATTAATCCGTCTCTTCCTTCCAGTTATGGATTAAATAATAGGATAGATTGGGTTCTATAGCTTTGGCTGGCAACCAGTCTACCATAGAAAGCAATGGCAACCTACTGCGGGATAATCTTCTGCCCAGTCAGTCATATCTCTTTCGAGACATGATCGCCTAAGCGTGTTTCACGTATGGCACTTAACTGACTAAATATCCGGGTAGAACCTTTCTCTGCGCTCGTCACTCACTGCACTGAGGTTCAGAGGGGAAAAGTTAAATGTGAGAACGTGATTTTTGACTGACATTCGGCATCTCATGTTATCATAAGCATGTAACAGTTACACTCTTGGTAATCTGATATCTGCGTATTATTAAGGAAGCCATGGCAGACTAACTTAAATGCTTCCCACGCTCAGTTCATTTAAGATAAGACGCTCTGCAGTAGCGCAATGTTTTCCATATCAAAGAATGAAGCGCAGTTCTTGTTTTTTGTCCTGAAATTGATGTCTTTACACCTTCCGTGACCAGATTTGATTGCTTAGGCCGGGATGTCAGGGGTTCTGACTGCTGCTTAGATAAGTACAAATAACGGGCAAGGTCATTTGGGACTTCCCGAGTGATCTACTGGGTGGAGGATGTTCTCTGTCATTTGCTCCTGAATAAAGAAAGACATTGTCTTCGACTTGGCAGAATTTACCTCTGAAGGCAATTTTTCATGTGATGAATGAATAAGATTGTTATCTGCTGGGGGTGTAGGGACAAGGAGATCATCTGAGTAAAAACAGGTCTCAGGGCTCTAGGAAGCTTAGAATATTTTATTATTATTATTATTTTTATTATTTTTATTTTTTTTGAAGAAGCATTGAAACCAGTTGTATTTGTTTGACAAAAATAATCACCCGAATAACCCTGTTGTCCCCTTCAGACCATTGGCACTGCGAAGTTGAAGATTGATTTCTTGATATTAAAACTATGCAGTCAGTCCATTGTAACAGGGTTTACAGAATATCAGTGGGGCCTCGAGTTTGTGCTGAGTTCTAATTTTACTCTCGATATAATCAAAGTAAGCAGTTCGCCGGAGAGGAGTAATTCTTCGGTGATCTGTAACTGTCATGAGTTCCTCACACGCCATAACAATATTAGTTTCACTTGTTGAAACTAATATTGAAACAATGTTGAATAATATTGAAACTAATATTGAAACTAATGTTGAAACAATATTAGTTTCACTTGTTGAAACTAATATTGAAACAATGTTGAATAATATTGAAACTATATTGAAACTAATGTTGAAACAATATTAGTTTCACTTGTTGAAACTAATATTGAAACAATGTTGAATAATATTGAAACTAATATTGAAACAATATTAGTTTCACTTGTTGAAACTAATATTGAAACAATGTTGAATAATATTGAAACTAATATTGAAACTAATGTTGAAACAATATTAGTTTCACTTGTTGACGCATCCTCGGTGTTTTGAAGTGGCCGAAGCTATTGTAGAGATATGTTGGTTGATTGCTTTGTTTTATGGCATATCAACCTCGGCAGGTCATTTATTTATTGCTGGTAATACCTTTTTTCTTTCAACAATTTATTCTCGTTTTTATGTAAGTTTTGTGTCTAGTAATACATTTTTCTTTTCGAGTACCAAGATTCATTGGGATTTGTTTTTAAGGGCAGGGTCCCCAAGTCTTACCCTGTTATTTAACCCATAACTGGAGGGAAGGGACGGATTAATACCTTTTCCCAAGGGTACCAGTGCTTAAGTCAATGCAGGGTATTCAACTGGAATTCGAACTCGGCTCACTGATTTCTCTTTCCGAGCCGATATCCACTGCACCACAACGCACATCCATCACTAAACGCTTACAGCACCTGGTATTCTCAAGCGGCCACCCATCTAAGTACTGACCAGGCTCAACGTTGCTGATCGAGCGAGAACCGGTGTATTCAACGTGATATGGCCGTAAACCGTAGAGATATGTATTAGCTAACAAAAATATGAACTCATTATAAACATAGTTCATATATGGTGTTTGCGTCCTTACGTTCCGAGAATTCGAATTTGAAGAAGATTTCATTTCACTGCAATGAGACTTAGCCCTTAGGGTAGAGTATGGGCCACTAGAGGCAGCTATTATCTCAGCTGGTTTGTAAAAAGAACACAATTTATAAAATTTATTTTAAAAAAACAATACCCTAAATAGGACACATCTGGCAGCCGTGAATGCATGCACATGTATATATTTTATGTAAATGTATACATGTATATAACAAAGACCAGAGGTGATGAGAGAAAACGAACTTCATGTCTGAAATCTGCACCCAAAAGTTAGGTTAGATCACCTATTTTTATAATTGCCTACATTTATTTGTAAATTAGTGTTGTTATATTCATGAGATATTGGTAAGGGCAAGCACATCCTCTCTACTGTAATAAAGACCGTTATATATATATATATATATATATATATATATATATATATATATATATAAAATTTTATAAAGGATTTTCGATTATTACCATGGGTAATACATATTTCACCGCTTTTGATATTCTTAACGCGGCTCGTCAGATCCAAATGGTACAACAGTAGGCAATCGAAAAAATATTACTCTGTTAAATTAAATAAATGAATTTAACATTGAGTTCTATCGAGTTCGTCTCTTTAGGAATTTACCCGGATTACATACCAAGTGTACTACGTTTTGTATATATATATATATATATATATATATATATATATATACAGGTTTATACTTATAGATTTACGAAGTACTTATAGATTTTTTTTTTTAATCATATCACCCCGAGCAAGGCAGTAACGCCACTGATGTGCAGGGGGCTACATAGGAGTGAGAAGATTGGAAAAGAGAAAACAGGAAACCGCATTCTAAACAGGAAACAAGGGATGAGCCTCTTCACCTGTTCAACAGACGTGGGTGGAGTGTGAACCGGGCGATAGTTCAGTCTATCTACTCCAATTAAATGCAATATGGCCAGTATGGGGATTCATAGATTTATAGATATTTATAGATTTATATTTATATATTTAAAGATTTATATTTATAGATTTACGCATTACTCTTCAAACATGAATTGATGTTTGGTAGCTCCTGGAGTCTCTATAAATCGCGTATATATAACGCGTTAAAATCTCCTCCTCCTCCCTGACGTGCGCCGTGAAACAGGCTTGTATGTGGATGACTATATATTTATATATATATGCCTACTGTCACGCTCACGCAGAGAGAGAGAGAGAGAGAGAGAGAGAGAGAGAAAAGCGAAGCAGCGTCAGTTCACTTCATCAAAGAGACAATAGTTGTATAAGCTCTTGCCCCGTGTTTGCTCTTTAACAGTGCCTTAATTTTTACAATAATTATGTCGTCGTATAGTAAAGAATATATATATATATATATATATATATATATATATATATATTATAATAAAGATTATAATAAAGACCGTTGTGTATTCATATATATGTGTGTGTGTGTGTGTGTGTGTGTGTGTGTGTGTGTGTGTGTGTGTTGACATTCGCAGACAGATCTGTTTCGCTAAAAGTAAAAAGCAATCGGATGTCTAACTGTACTGATGAGTTGTGATACAGTGAAACAAATCTGTCTGCGAATGACAGAAAAATTATCTATATATTTTATTTTTTTTGTGTGTGTGTGTGTGTGTGTGTGTGTGTGAAAAACGCATTGATTTTGAAATTCTTACAAAAACCAACTAATTGTAGAATTTTAATGAAACTTTTCGTATCTATTCATAAATGAATAAAATTATTTTAGAAATCAATTTTTGAAAAATCTTGTTAAAAATGTGTTTTTTAATATCTCTTACCCATCCTCCACTTCTTTAATTTTATGAAATTTCAGGAAATTTAATTTTGCGCATCTTAAAATTTTTATTAGTTAAAAACAGAACTACTTGGAGAAAATAAATAATTAATTTCTTTTTGTAAAATAGTTACCGAAAATTTGAATCGTAAAATAAAATATGCAATAAAACTAAAACATTATTTAATTAAAAACTTCTTTTAAATTAAAGGCTATTGATTGCTTTTAGAGATTATAGACATTATTATCTTAAGAAAAATGTTTTTCAATAAATAACGAAATATGAATTGTTTTCGTCATTAAAAATTTTAATTAAAATAATTTATAAAGCTTTAAATCTTTTAAATTTCTGCATTAATTTGTGGAGGTTAGCTGATGTTGTTATTAAGTAAAAATTATATTTACTAATCAATCATAAATAGGAAAAGCTTACTATAATTCCAAACAATGCGAATTAGTTTTGAAATACACCAAAGTATTTTCTGATTAGAAATATTTAATCTATTGCTTTGAAAATAAAACCAAAATAAACGCTTGAAAAAAAAGGGTTTCATTTTTTAATTCTTTTTAAACCTTAGGTATCCTGAATCCTTTTAAGTACCTACTAGTCGATAGAGCACAATAGGAAGAGGTCAGTCAGTTAAGTGCCATACGTGTTACCCGCTTGGGCGATCATGTCTCGAAAGAGACATGACTGGCTGGGCAGAAGATTATCCCGCAGTAGGTTGCCATTGCTTTCTGCGGTAGACTGGTTGCCGACCAAGGCTATAGAACCCAATCTGTCCTACTATTTAACCCATAACTGGAAGGAAGAGACGGATTAATACCTTTCCCAAGGGTATTTGCGCGTAAGTGAATACAATGGATTTAACTGGAATTCGAACAACGCACATCCGAGGTATATTTCATAAAAACAGTAACTACTTTCGGCTTTAAAGGAAGACGTATATTTCATAAAAACAGTAACTACTTTCGGCTTTAAAGGAAGACGTATATTTCATAAAAACAGTAACTACTTTCGGCTTTAAAGGAAGACGTATATTTCATAAAAACAGTAACTACTTTCGGCTTTAAAGGAAGACGTATATTTCATAAAAACAGTAACTACTTTCGGCTTTAAAGGAAGACGTATATTTCATAAAAACAGTAACTACTTTCGGCTTTAAAGGAAGACGTATATTTCATAAAAACAGCAACTACTTTCGGCTTTAAACTGCATACTTTGGCTAATATATTGAACACATTTCGGCTCGGCTACTAAATTGAACTCTCTCAGTTACTGGCTGTTTGTTTACACCCTGTGAATCAGCCAATCAGTTAAGTGCCATCAGTGATACACGTTTGGGCGATCATGTCCCGAAAGAGACATGACTGACTGGGCAGAATATTATCCGACATTATTCTTGCTTCTGGCCGGGGTCGAAACTCGACCGATTGGGTGTCAGTCGGAGTCGCGACCCCTAAGACATAGGAACATGGACTCAGAGAAAGTCACCAAAAGAAGTTTATTCATATCTGAAGAGTCACGCAGAAGCACAAACTGTTTTTAAAATTTTCTTCTCTAGAGAGCTCAATCGTAATGAGAGCATAATCTATTAGTCATCCATATACAAGCCTGTTTCGCTGTATCACAGCTCATCAGTGTGGCTAGAAACACCTTACCAAGATAAAAGCATTATTCTTACACTTATCCTTTTGAACTGACTTCTAACCCTTTCTCAGAGAGACGTCTATTTATTCCTAAAGGTAGGATAATTTTTCGTTATTCACTCACTACTTTATACCTCTTCTCTCTCTCTCTCTCTCTCTCTCTCTGTATATATATATATATATACATATATGCGCGCGTGTGTGTGTGTGTGTGTTGTGTGTGTGCGCGTGTGTGTGTCTGTATGCACTCATTGGTAACTCAGTTAAGCATGTCTGAATAAATATCCTTTTATGCAAATTCCTTTTCAATGACGTGAAGATGATCAAAGTAACCATTTAAACTACGTCATGCATTTCATTTCATGTTGTGCATTTTTATGGAAAAGAAATGTATTTAATATGACTTTGAATGTCACATAGTCTTTGGTGACGAGGTGATATTTTTGATTGAATCTTTCTGAGACATTTTAGGAGTATCACTGACGAACCCGAAACTGCTTTTGTCATTAAATGTCCCCTTTGATAGCCGATCCTTGTGTTTATAACATTATAAAACATGGTGCCGTTTATTTATTCTCAATTCGCAACTCGCTAAAATCTACAAATACATCCAGAGATTTGCTGATAACAGAGCGTTTTCGGCTAAAACAGATGCGTATCTTTAAGAATTACCACAAATGTTTGGTGCTCACAAGGTGTTGGCAAAACCCACTTCCGATAATCTGGCCAAACATTAGACATTTTTTAATCTTCTCTTGCTCAGTGCGCGAATTTTGCAGTATTTACTCGTACATTCGACGTGGTGTAATGGTTAACAAGCTTGTCTCGCTACAACCATTACAATTAAGTAGTGATTTCGATCATCAATGAATGTCCTATACTTTCGGCCTTGTGCCACATCTAAGCTGCGCTTATAAACTAACCCTTTAGGGCACTTTGACGTGATGAGATGATTAGCAAGCTTGTCTCACCAGAACGATTATGACTGAGTCTTGAATTCGATCCTCACTGGGTGTTTCAAACCTATCGCCTTGTTGCACATCTAAATTATGCTTAGAAAATCCTTGCATTTAATTATAAATTAGATTGCTTCTTTCTTACAATTATTTTCCCTCTAGCTATGGGTTAAGTATCAGAGCAGACTGACTCTATTTCACTCTATCACAATGCATGCTCAACAGAGCAGTCTTTAACGCCAAAAAGATTCTTACACCTCTTTCGTACGCGATTATAACTTGAATGCTACACGCACAAGCACTTTTTATTCATGTTCCCCATAACTAGGGCTTAAGTATCTGTTGTAGGATCTCTCCTTTGTATATGACAATGGACTCGACTGAGTATACATATACTCCTGTCATATAGAGAACAGCAGTTGCTGACATAGAGGCGAGTAGAGAGAGTATTCGTAGAGATCCGTTACAGTTATCGGAGAATACCGGAACTGATACGTAAGTTACCAAGAGATACCGAACTTACCCAGAGACTACCACATCAGAAGTCAGACTAGCTCTGAGCTCAATTCAGCTAGAATAATCTACACAGATATACTATTTCCACGACTTCACTTCCAGACATATATATATATATATTTCTTACTAATAGTATTCCAGGATTTACTAACCTGCGTTCAAGTTTGTATATTACGTTCAATATAACCTACTTTTCTATCTCCATATCTGTTTTGTTGTTCATTATTTTGTGCGGTTCCTCAACCGGAATCCACAACAGTATCAGAGCAAACTGAACTCACTATCGTTGGTTGATAACGAATATAAACGAAGGATCATTCAAAAACTGTATGTGGCCCCACTGGAGCTTGTACTTGAACTGTAATTAACTGTTGCAGTATAAACCATAGGTTAACTCAAAGGGTGTTAAAGAAATACAAATAGGTTTGAGAATAAGGGCATGCTTGAAAAGATGAGCAAACATACAGATTTGCAGTCGAAACAGTTTTTAATATATATATAATCGTTTCACCCCGAGCAAGGAATTTCACTGCCACTATTGCGCAGGGGGTTACATAGAGGGGAAAGTGGTGAGAAAGGATGGTTAGATATAGGAAATGTCAAAAGGAGGGTGATAGGCGGGTAAGGATACCGAGGATGAGGGTTGGGTAGATGGCGAGTGTTGGGAGAATAGGTGCAAGATAGTGTGATAGAAGGTGTCTATTAACCTTACATTTAAACTCCTGGAGATTGTAGCTGTCGGGAAAGCAGACATGTGGAAGGGAATTCCACAGGCGGGAAGCCCGAGAAAAGAAGCTGTTGGAGTAGAAATTCCGGTTACATTTTATCTGTTTTACTGTTTCTAATGATGATAATGATAATGATAGTGATGCTAGTTTTACTTTTAACAGGATGCGTAAAAAGGGATGCTTTCCACGTAAATTTAGCGCCATGTGCTTTGTTTTGAAAACAAAAGATTTTTTTTCTGCTTAAAATTACACGATTGTGAAACAATCTCGCTTTTATTTCGGACATCTGAGTCAAAATGAATTTCAGCTTTGCAAAAACGAAGGTTTTCAAATTTATCTAACGCCAGTGGATCTGCTCAGAGACGATAGACAAAAAGAGAAACACTTTTTTGTTGCTTACCTCTAAATTTTTGAACACGCGACTAATATGCAATAAAACATAGTCGCTTTTCTTCTTAAATTCTTTGTGAAAAACCTATTCCTCTTATTATGGATGTGCCCTTCTCTGTTTTTTTTTCTCTTTTTGTTTCTCTTTCTCTTACAATATCAACAAACCAACCGTCTCACCCTATCACAATGCAAGCTCATCAGAGCAGACTCTTTAACACTAAAAACATTCTCCCACCTCTTCAACATGCACACATAACTTGAACGTTACATACGCAAGCACATCTTCTTCATGTACTTATTTTCTCTCTCTCTCTCTTTCTCTCTCTCTCTCTCTCTCTCACACACACACACACACACACACACACACACACACATATATATATATATATATATATATATATATATATATATATATTACCTTACCAGGTTAGGTTGCCTTGACCTGAAAAAGAAAAAATTGATGTTATCTAGAATTTGCGGGTTACCTGAAATCTTCTGGAAGAGTTTTCGCTGTCTTTCGACTCTGTTTTTTGTCATTTCACTCTCCCACCCTCTCTCTCTCTCTCTCTCTCTCTCTCTCTTTCTGTCTCTCTCATTTGCTTTATTTATTTCACTCTCCCACCCTCTCTCTCTCTCTCTCTTTCTGTCTCTCTCATTTGCTTTATTTATTTCACTCTCCCACCCTCTCTCTCGCTCTCTCTCTCTCTTTCTGTCTCTCTCATTTGCTTTATTTATTTCACTCTCCCTCCCTCTCTCTCGCTCTCTCTCTCTCTTTCTGTCTCTCTCATTTGCTTTATTTATTTCACTCTCCCACCCTCTCTCTCGCTCTCTCTCTCTTTCTGTCTCTCTCATTTGCTTTATTTATTTCACTCGATTATTTTCTTTTTCATTATCTCTTTCTCTTTTTATTCTTCTCTTTCCTTTCTTGCTGCTTTTCTTTCTCTGTTATTCTTTCCGTTTCTTTCTGTTTCTTTCCCCTTGTCTCTTTCATTTTCTTTCTCCTTCTTTTCCTTTCCCCGATCTCGCCCCTCACCTCTATCTCTTTCTCAATCTTTATCACCCATCCCTTCTCTTTATCTAGCTCTGCCTCCCTCCCACCCCTCTCACTCTCACCTTAGGTTTTCCTCCCATTCCTTCTCTCTATATATCCGTGTGTGTGTGTGTGTGTGTGTGTGTGTGTTGCTGTCTGTTTAGAGAAAGAGCAATTTATTTTCTTTGTTTGCAATCTTTCCAGTTAAAATATTTGTTTTTCGATTTTTTCCCCTCAATCTTTTCTGTCTCTGTTGCCTTCTTTTGCACTCTTCTTCTTCTCCTCTCCCTTCTCTCTCTCTCTCTCTCTCTCTCTCTCTACATATATATATATATATATATATATATATATATATATATATTTCTTTTTAGCAATTTTTTTTCATTCCGTAATCGTTTCAGAGTTAAGATATATTTGGCTTTTTTATTTCCTTTTATTCTCTTTCTTAGTTCCACATAGTTTCGTATCAGAATACCAGAAAATGAAAGGACACCTCCTAAAGTTTCATACCGACTTTCAGACAACATTCAGCAAAACGATTTAAATTAAACCGAAAAGATTTCAAAGTAAATTAACAATATTCGAATGATAAACAAAACTTCTGTCTGATTTTGTTAGTCTTGCTTCGTTTCTTTTTAATTTCTTTTCTTAATTTTTTAAACGTCCATTGGAACAGTATACACTCTTTTATAATGGCGTCAGGCGAGTCAAACATTTGACTCTGTATAGTTTATAATATGAAGAAAATCGTGACAGTTTTTTTTATTTCCATGTAAATAAGACTAAAATCTGCAGCTGTAGCTAATTCAGTGCATACTCAATTTTGTTTTCTAAGTAGGTATGGAATACCTCGCCGGAAAAAAACAACCTCGTCCCAAAGACTTATTTTATTGTAAATATTGATTCTCACACTTGTGTCCTAATAAACTACGACACAAACCAAGTCGCTGAATTTAACAAAATGAGTTATAATTAATTTTATTGCATACGAGTTTAAGCAAGAATTTACAAAATAGTTAAGACGACCGCAACACCGAAAACGAGGTCTTCTCTCTCCAGCATCTAGGCTATCATCCTTCAACATCACCTCCACCGGGTGGGTCACATGTTAAGAATGCGTCCCACTCGACTCCCACGTATTCTATTTGGAGAACTCACCAGCGCTAAAACGCTCAGTTGAAGACATGTTTGAAACTGACCAACATCGACACTGAGATCGCGGAAACCGTAGCTGCAAATCGGCTTTCCTAGCGTAGGACTATCCTAGGGAGGGGACCGAAACTTTCAATTCCAACGTCAACATGGAGAGGAACTGCAACGCGCTGTCAGGAGAGTGTGCCTCGCCCAACCGCTCCAATTACACCCAATCTCCTGTGACTTCTGCTCACGACTCCTCGAAAGTAGGCTTGGGCCTTCACAGCCATCTCCGCCACTGTCACCAAAGGCAAGAAAGAAAATAAAAAGAGAGAACGAAGATCACGATGCTCGCATAGGCGCGGGTAGCGAAGACAAGTTTAAGCAGGAATTCACAAAATAGACTGCAAAAAATGTTCAAGAAATACATCGATGAACATCTGGAACTTTAAATAAAAGATTACATGACTACATAATTTATTCACTAAACAATACACTCAATGCATTAGTCTTCATTGTAATAAGTTTGGCTATAATTTCGATGCATTTAATGCAGTTTTAATTACAAGAAAAAGTAATTTATAAAATCCAAAAAACGATACGCTAAAACCATAATCGTTTATTTGTTTCTGGCTAAATTTCCTTGTCTCGTAATTTTTTCCATAGCTTTTGAAATGCATCTTTTGCTATCCCAATGCGTCTTCGGATTTCAGTGTCACACTTTCCGTCCTCTGTTAAAACACTTCCCAGATATTTAAATTGTTGAACTTGTTTGATTTTGGTATCTACAAATTTATAATTTACATGTTGGGCTGTTCCTTTCGCTAAGAAACATTAGTTCTGTCTTTTTACAATCGATGTTAAATCCTTTTAGAAAGCAACTTTCGATAACACAATGCGTCTTCAGATTTCAGTATCGCACTTTCCGTCTTCCGTTAATACACTTCCGGGATATTTAGATTGTTTGATTTTGGTATCTCCAATTTGAAATTTGCCTGTTGTTTTGTTTCTTTTGCTAAGAGCCATTGATTCTGTCTTCTTGCAGTTGATGTTAAATCCTTTTGGAAAGCGTCTTTCGTTATTTCAATGCATCTTTGGGTTTCAGTGTCACATTTTCCGTATATTTCAATTGTTGTACTTGTTTGATTTTGGTATCTCCAATTTGAAATTTGCCTGTTGGGCTGGTTTTTTTTTTGGTTTTTTTTTGTTTGTTTGTTAAGAACCATTCTGTCTTCTTGCAATTGATATTAAATCCTTTTGAAAATATTCTTTCGTTATTTCAATGCATCTTTGGATTTCAGTGTCACACTTTCCGTATATTTCAATTGTTTTACTTGTTTGATTTTGGTATCTCCAATTTGAAATTTGCCTGTTGGGCTGTTTTTTTTTTGTTTTTTTTTGTTTGTTAAGAACCATTCTGTCTTCTTGCAATTGATATTAAATCCTTTTGAAAAGATTCTTTCGTTATTTCAATGCATCTTTGGGTTTCAATGTCACATTTTCCGTATATTTCAATTGTTGTACTTGTTTGATTTTGGTATTTCCAATTTAAAATTTGCCTGTTGGGCTGGTTTTTTTTGGTTTTTTTTTGTTTGTTTGTTAAGAACCATTCTGTCTTCTTGCAATTGATATTAAATCCTTTTGAAAAGATTATTTCGTTATTTCAATGCATCTTTGGATTTCAGTCCCACACTTTCCGTATATTTCAATTGTTTTACTTGTTTGATTTTGGTATCTCCAATTTGAAATTTGCCTGTTGGGCTGGTTTTTTTTTTTTTTTTTTTTTTTTTTTTGTTAAGAACCATTCTGTCTTCTTGCAATTGATATTAAATCCTTTTGAAAATATTCTTTCGTTATTTCAATGCATCTTTGGATTTCAGTGTCACACTTTCCGTATATTTCAATTGTTTTACTTGTTTGATTTTGGTATCTCCAATTTGAAATTTGCCTGTTGGGCTGTTTTTTTTTTTTTTTTTTTTTTTTTTTTTTTTTTTTTGTTTGTTAAGAACCATTCTGTCTTCTTGCAATTGATATTAAATCCTTTTGAAAAGATTCTTTCGTTATTTCAATGCATCTTTGGATTTCAGTCCCACACTTCCCGTATATTTCAATTGTTGTACTTGTTTGATTTTGGTATTTCCAATTTGAAATTTGCCTGTTGGGTTGTTTTTTTTTTTTGTTTTTTTTGTTTTTGTTTTTTTTTTTTTGTTAAGAACCATTCTGTCTTCTTGCAATTGATATTAAATCCTTTTGAAAAGATTCTTTCGTTATTTCAATGCATCTTTGGATTTCAGTGTCACACTTTCCGTATATTTCAATTGTTTTACTTGTTTGATTTTGGTATCTCCAATTTGAAATTTGCCTGTTGGGTTGTTTTTTGTTTTTTTTTTTGTTTTTTTTTGTTTGTTAAGAACCATTCTGTCTTCTTGCAATTGATATTAAATCCTTTTGAAAAGATTCTTTCGTTATTTCAATGCATCTTTGGGTTTCAATGTCACACTTCCCGTATATTTCAATTGTTGTACTTGTTTGATTTTGGTATTTCCAATTTGAAATTTGCCTGTTGGGCAGTTTTTTTTTTTTTTGTTTTTTTTTGTTTGTTAAGAACCATTCTGTCTTCTTGCAATTGATATTAAATCCTTTTGAAAAGATTCTTTCGTTATTTCAATGCATCTTTGGATTTCAGTGCCACACTTCCCGTATATTTCAATTGTTTTACTTCTTTGATTTTGGTATCTCCAATTTGAAATTTGCCTGTTGGGTTGTTTTTTTTTTTTGTTTTTTTTTTGTTTGTTTGTTAAGAACCATTCTGTCTTCTTGCAATTGATATTAAATCCTTTTGAAAAGATTCTTTCGTTATTTCAATGCATCTTTGGATTTCAGTGCCACACTTCCCGTATATTTCAATTGTTGTACTTGTTTGATTTTGGTATCTCCAATTTGATATTTGCCTGTTGGGTTGTTTTTTATTTTTTTATTTTTTATTTTTTGTTAAGAACCATTCTGTCTTCTTGCAATTGATATTAAATCCTTTTGAAAAGATTCTTTCGTTATTTCAATGCATCTTTAGATTTCAGTGCCACACTTCTCGTATATTTCAATTGTTTTACTTGTTTGATTTTGGTATTTCCAATTTGAAATTTGCCTGTTGGGTTGTTTCTTTTGCTAAGAATCATTCATTCTTTCTTCTTGCAATTGATGTTCAGTTGTTTCTTCTTGCTTTCTTTCACTGCCCTTAGTAAGAGTTCTTGCGGCTTATTTTGTGATTTTCCAATCAATATTGTGTCGTCTGCAAACATGATTTTGATAAGACTGTTGCCGACAATGATAAATCTTGGTAACACGTCTAATTCTCTCACAGTTACCTCCCTTCATATGTTGAATAAGTTTGGCAGGAAAACACATCCTTGTCTTACACTCCTTTTTAGTTTTTGTATACTATCATTATTAACTTGCTATATTATTTACTGGCATTGCCCGTGCAACTCAGAACATTTTAGTAGTAGGAGAAGATGCCACTTTTTTTTTAACATATTTTATTTTTGTTTGAAAAAACACTTTTTTTTTTTAAAAATATTTCTTCTGCTTCAAAATTACGGGGAAAAATATTCACAGTTTTTGTTGACCAAAGAAATTTTTAAAACGTCGGAAAAAAATTAAATATAAAGGCTCATTATTATTTTTAATAAAAAAATATTTTAGTCGCGTTTGACAAGTTTGATTTGATTTCTGTGACGTAATTTAGCAACCATCTTAGGTGTTATACGGAGCAAATGTAAACAATCGGCTCCATTGGCCAAAAAGTGCGAATGGGAAAATTGCTGAACTTAAACTCAAAAAGTATGTGTCGACCTGGCTTCCCTGTAGATATATGTTCCTAGAAAGTTTGAATGGCGTAGCTTAAAAAATGTAGGTGTGCATAAGGAACAGTCACACACAGACTCACAGACTGTCTTTTATATATATAGATTATATATTATTATACAAACAATAATTTTATTACAATTGGCTATGACAAATATTAAAACAAAGATACCAGTCGACCGGTGTCTTACCCACTCGTCAGAAATGTAACAGAGAAATATTATGAAGACTATGTACTTATATCATGGGTGACATGAATGAAAGGCGGAGAAATTTCTCTTGCTAAAGTTATCTCACCTGAAGGTGCTAGAGTCCCAGCAAAGCAAGCCCAAGCAAACACTCACTTTATTTACAAAGAGAGGGTCGCCTGGACCTGATAACCAGTGTTTCCAACACCTTCAAATAGAAATTTTTTTTACCTGCCCACTACGGCGGATGCTCGAGGCGGATGCGGCACAAGGCCAATTAAAGTGGGAAATCCGAGCCCGTAAGCTCGGCCAAAAATATCCCGTAGACTCTGCTTAAGGTAAGGTCTGTTCACCCAAACGAGAAATTACCATTCGGCAGAGACTCGATTGGGTTCATCTCCGCCCGGAGGCAGAGACTTTATCAAGAGATAGTGGCAGTTCACTCGAAAATGAGAACAAGTTCACACGGGTCTTGGTTTACTTTCCTTTTAGGGCAGATGACCAACGTGGATATAGATTCTTGAGAGAAAAATTATCTTGCATGACCAAGTGAGACAGTTTTTTTTTCTAGCAGCTGACCTAGCAATTGATTCAATATAAACTTTCCACTTCATTTCAGCAGATAACTTATCTCAGGAAGATGCAACGAATCACTTTCCGGGATGTTAGCTTCAGCCATACTGAAGAAAGTCAGAAAGTCTGATTAATAAAGAGTGGTTTGTTTTTTGTTTTTTGTTTGTTTGTTTTTTAATCATATCACCCTAAGCAAGGCAATAACGCCACTGATGCGCAGGGGGCTACGTAAGGATAAAAAGAATGGAAAAGAGAAAGCTGGAAACCACATCCTAAACAGGGAACAAGGGATGAACCTCTTCACCTCTTCAATAGACATGGGTGGAGTTTGAACCGGGCGATAGTTTAGTCTATCTACTCCAATTGAAAATAAAATAAAGAGAGAAAAGAGTGAAAAGATTGGAAAAGAGAAAACCGGAAACCGCATCCTAAACAGGAAACAAGTGATGAGCCTCTTCACCTGTTCAATTAATTTTGGAGCATTAAAATCAACAATCCATTCTTTGTCCCTGTTAACAGCAGATTGTAGATATTTATTTTAGATCAGTTACTAGTTAACCGATGGGACTATAGGGTGGTTGGACAGAAACTTCCTATATAAAATTGTTAATGACTTAGTTATTGGTTGATTTTCATAAATCAAGTTCAACTGTGAACTGTATAATAGTAACGACCGCTTTTGTGGGTATCGACCCAAGATCCTGTAATCATCAGCTTGGAATTGCAGTTTCTGATGGTTTTGACATCCATTGAAGTACCAGGTGCATGGACACTGTCCCACAATCTAAGCATTTTTATCATGGAATGTCACACTTCGTAACGGGATGTTAGCTGCCAAGGGTGCATTCCAAAAGCTAAGTGGTGTTGAGAGACAGAAAAGTTTCGTTGGAAACAAAGAAAAGAATACTGGACTGTTATGTGATATCTGTCCTGTATGGTAGCGGATACTTGACAATATCATCAAAGAGGAAGGAAAGACTCGAAGAAACAGAAATGTGGTTCTACAAAAGGATACTGTGGATACCATGGACCGAACATACGTGCAA
Source organism: Ascarosepion bandense (assembly GCA_037127315.1). Lineage (NCBI taxonomy): Eukaryota > Metazoa > Mollusca > Cephalopoda > Sepiida > Sepiidae > Ascarosepion > Ascarosepion bandense. The sequence continues at coordinate 6,624,189 of JBBBDQ010000927.1, read as the reverse complement.
TACCGAGGTTTCTGAGAGAATGGAAACGAGAAGGAAACTGATGCATAACATCCAGAAGAGACAGGTGAGATTTCTAGAACATGTAATGAGGAAGGAGGGTTTGGAGAATCTGATACTCACAGGACAGATAGAGAAAAAGAGAGGCAGGAGAAAGTAATGCAAGACATACTTGATGAGCAAGTGGATAGCAGAGCGGGGATTGAAACAAAAGTTGTTAAGAACTAGAAGGGAAGGGAGATAGAAGGAAAAGTTTAGCACAAAATTCTCCAAATCTGACTAAATAGTAAATTAGTGGGATGGAGGGATCCATTTCTTGTTTTGGTTCAGTACTTTTAAGCAGCCACGCGCACAATTATATATATATAGCGATGTCATCCGCAGACAGACCTGCCCCGCCGCACCGCACTACAGCCCACCAGCACAGTCTGACTCCGACTACTCCTTTCACCCAGGACTGAAACCCAACCGAAATGGCGTCAGTCGGCGACTCTAACCCCGGGCCATGGGTGCTCGGTGGAAGTAGGCAGACTTTTTTAGCGCATATCATTATACGCGCCCAATAGCTAGAGCGATCTAATTCATTTCACTGAATGAGCGATAGAAGAACTATATATATATATATATATATATATCGCCCGGTCCACACCCCACCCACATCTATTGTACAGGTGAAGAGGCCCATCCCTTGTTTCCTGTTTAGGATGTGGTTTCTAGTTTTCTCTTTTCCATTCTTTTTACCCTTACGTAGCCACCTGCGCATCAGTGGCGTTATCGCCTTGCTTGGGGTGATATGATTAAAAAATATATATATATATATATATATATATATATATATATAGTCACTGAATGAGCGATAGAAGAACTATATATATATATATGTATATATATATATATAGTTCTTCTTAAAGTACTAACAGATTTATAAAAGATTCTAATTTCTAATGTAATCAAATTAAAGTTAATGACATAATTACCGTCATTAGCAATTAGAGTAGTTCAGCGTTAAGTCGCTTTTCCCCACATTTTGCAGCCGATAAAATACGGTTTTCCTTCTAATTTTGTTGTTGAAATAAAACTGAAACGCCAGAATTAGTGTTTCTTCTTATTTCTCAATTTTCTTCCACTAAAAAATAATATGTGTGTTCTATCTTTGGTGTGCATAAAAAAAATAGAGTCAGCCTTTCCAATATCCTGCCTATTTTCCCCTTGGTTTGTTATGTTAAGTCAAAACTTGTACAGCCATGATGCCTTTTCTCTTTGGCATGGCGAAGGACGCATTCCAGAAGCTGAGTAAAGTATTAAGAAACAGGATAATTTCGCTAGAAAGAAAGAAAAGAGTACTGGGTTGCTATGTGATTTGAGTTCTTTAATATTTTAGTGAATGCTGAACAATTTCAACAAAGATGAAGGAAAAACTTGAAGCAACTGAAATGTGGTTCTACAGAAGGATGTTGTGGATATCACGAATCGAGCAAGTGATTAGGTTTTGGAAAGGGTGAAAACGAAAAGGAAATTAATACTGAGCATCAGGAACAGACAGCTGAAATTCCTGGGACATGCAATGAGGAAGGGGGCTTGGAGAACTTGATACCAACAGGCCAGATAGAGAAAAGGAGAGACAGGGGAAAACAATGTGCAACATACTTGACTGGCCTGAGCAGGTGGATGACAGAGCTGGAGGTCGCGTGGTGTAACAGGAGAAAGATTGTTAAGAACCACCAGGGATAGGGAGACGTGGAAGACCATGATTGCCTACGTCCTAAAAGGATATGACACATGAGAAGAATAAGAAGAAGAAGAAGAAGAAGAAGAAGAAGAAGAAGAAGAAGAAGAAGAAGAAGAAGAAGAAGAAATAGAAGAAGAAATAGAAGAAGAAGAAATAGAAGAAGAAATAGAAGAAGAAGAAATAGAAGAAGAAATGGAATAATAAGAAGAAGAAGAAATAGAAGAAGAATAAGAAATAGAAGAAGAAATAGAAGAAGAAGAAATAGAAGAAGAAATAGAAGAAGAAGAAGAAATAGAAGAAGAAATAGAAGAAGAAGAAATAGAAGAAGAAATAGAAGAAGAAGAAGAAATAGAAGAAGAAGAAGAAATAGAAGAAGAAGAAGAATTGACAGAAGAGGCAAGAGTTTTTCGCACAAAAAAGTACCATTTTACTGGATTTATTCAACGTATACAGGGAGTCTATTCTGAAAAAGATTAAGTCCTACAAGTATTTATTATTGGTGAATATAATCTTAACATAAAATAAGCAGATGACACAGTGGTGATGACAGACACAAAAAAGAAACCAGAACTTTTACTGAAGGTAGTGGATGAAAGCGAGAGGAAATGACTAAACATCAATAGCAACAGACAGAATTCATGGCTGTCCGCAAAAAAAGGGACATTTAAGTTTTCAAACTGAAAATGCCAAAATCAAACAAGTACAACAGTTTAAATATCCGGGAAATGTTTCCACAGCGGACGGAAAGTGTAACACCAAAGTCCGAAGGCGCATTGGGATAGCGAAAGATGTTTTCTAAAAGCTAAGCAAAGTATAAAAAAAATCATGACAATTTCTGAACTGTTATGTAATATTAGATCTTCTATATGATAGTGAATGCTGGTCAGCCTCTTCACGGATATGAAAAGATCTTAAGCAGCAGACATGCTGTTTAACAGGAGGATGCTGAGATTGTCGCTGACTGTTATAGTGAAATACACCTATTCTATAGTGAATAGACTCTCCCCTCCCTAATTTAAGTAGGAGTAGTAAGAGGAACGAGAGTCGATCGATGTTGGACGATAGTAGTCGACAGTTAGTCGAATACGAAAGTAGTCAGCGACCTGGCAAGATGCGTAACGCATATTATATCAAGTTCCTAACGTTTTGTACGTCGAACCCATTAGGACCAACTTTAGCACAAATACTAGCCTCCACTGCAAGAATAACTTCACAACACAGACCTAACATGATAAAGTTTTAAAGAAGATCGAAACAAAAGGGACACTTATGTTTACCACGAGAAAGTGACAGTTGAATTTTCCAAGATACATAATGAGAAAAGAGGGCTTGTAAAATTTTATACTCACATGACTGATTGAATGCAAGAGAGACTGGAGGAAATTACTTATACCCTACCTAACAAGCTCGTGTAAATAGATGGCAGAACAAGTTTTAGGACAGATAACAAAAAGACAAATTTTGTTAAGGTCTACAAAGGACAGGAAATTGTAGAAAGCAATGACCGCCGACGTCCTGAAGAGAAAGTGCACATAGAAGAAGAATATAACTATTGAATATTTGCAATATTTACAAACTAATTAATTATAAATCACTACCCCATGGCTTCGACCTGCTTGAAGCAAACGATGAATTATCGAGAATCCGCTAATTCATGTGGTACACGTTAAGCCAGTCGCTAAGTGCGTTTTCTATATACTTTCTCTTAAATATTTACGCGTGTACAAATGATATCCGGTTTGCATTGCTTTAAATATCAGCCAATTTTAAAGAAGGAATTTCCGTTTTTATTTTATTTTCCTTGCTTTCAAGCTTTACGGGTGGATTATGTTTCCTCTGTAGTTTGATATTTTTTTCGCTAAGTTCATTTTCGCGCGCTTTGGTGTGCGTTGTATTAAGTTCAAAAATTAATACCATCAGATATTTTTCTTTCTTTCTTTCTTTTTTTTTTGGGGGGGGGGGTTATCTACCGAATCTCAGATTGAGGTCAAGTATCATCAGTTTTATCTGAGTCATATTGACAGGTGTTTGACTGCCTTCAAATTTTCTCTGATTTCGGAAGTAAACATTTTTTGCAATCGTTTATCGTATTAGTAAAGAAGGAAACCTACCAGCTTTTAATCATTCATATATATATATATATATATATATATATATATATATATATATATATATATATATTGTGTTAAATTGGAATTATGTTTAGTGCCAAAATGTCTGCTTTTTTTTTTCAGTAGTAGAAAGGTGTTTTAGGCAAGCAGATTTTTTCTCATAGAGTGTTCGATATCAAGATAAGGTTAGAGCCAGGTTAATAGAATTAACCTGGCGAAGGTTGCCACTTAGCTGAGCAGTGTTATTTCAGTCATGCCGACTTCGAAGTTTCATGAAGGCATTATTGTAAAGCCTTCACTCTTCAAGGTCATTTGCTTTTCTGTTGCAGTTTCCGAATCTTTTTCGTATTTATATGAAGTTTGATGTAATTTGATATCTTTAGGTGTGAGTGAGTTTTTTGTTTGTTTGTTTTTATGAATGTTTTCCTTATGTGGTGTAGGAGTGGTTGGTGGTTAATTGTTTTTTTTTTTTATTGTGCTGACCCCATTTAAGCTCCCTTCAGTATATATGCGCTAATTAACTTTAAATTGAGCTGACATCTTTTTACAATTTTGGGCTGACCTTTTTTTACTGCGTTGAGTTGATCTTTTTGTCACTATATATGTCTGATTAACATTTTTAGATCAATATTAAGTGTTTGTGTGCGATTTGGTTGTCTGTGTATTATTTTTTGGTCTTGGTGTTTGATATTTTTCTGTTTGGTGATTATTGTATTACCTAGTTATTCCCCTTTTCACTTTCTTTCTTTGACATCTGCTATTTTGTCTTTGTTGAGTGTTTATGCATGTGATAATTTAGGGGAACATTATATATATATATATATATATATATATATATATATATAATTTGGAAATGAGTTGTTTCCGAAACCTACCTGTCAACCTTTGGGTATCTTCAGATGATTTATAATAATTGATATTCAACGTTTTTTAAATTCAAATCATTACAGCAAAGGTAAAACATGGATTAAAAAATCAAACAACGGCACATTTAATGTACCAATGACGTAAAATGTACCAATGCTCCGTCATTGGTACATTTGATGTTCCAATGACGGAGCAGAAATTTTAAATAAAATCAACAAAATAATCCATATAGACAACCACGGATTATATACAGACGACGGATTAATGATAGCACCAGACAACAAAAGAGAAAATGATAAAATAAAGAAAGAACTTGTAAGTGTTGTGGACACAGAATAGGCCCGGAAGAAAAACACGAACTCAGGTATTAGTGAAACATATATTTAAAGAAAGAGTCTTACACGTCAGTCGGACTGCCAAGTATTAGATCGGAGTGACTCAACTCAACTCAACTCAACACAACTAAATCTGTGGCTTCAAAACAGGATCGCCTCTTGTGTTAATTTCGGTTTTCTCGTTCGTGAATTTTCCACACATTCACTATCTTGTTATTACAACGCCATACGTTTAGTGTACAGCGTTTTTAACATCGTGTGTTGGATTTCAATAATGTTTAAACCATTTGTAGGTACGAAAAAAAATTAGCGCCGATAAAATATTCCACATACCTTTAAATAATCGCTGAATTTTAGTTGCTAGTAATATATTTCATTACATAATTATGAATAAAAATTGTATAATTTATAACGTTAACCCTAAACATAAAACTAATCTTGACCATAAAACTAAATCTAAACTTATTTATAAATGGAACTTTGTCTGTGTGTGTATGTGTCTGTGTGTGTGTGGCCGTTAACTATAGACTCCGAAACGGCTAAACCGATTTTCTTGAAACTTTACACAGTTGTACTATAAGCGTCTGCAAGTGTTCTTAGCTAGGTTTTATGTCGAGGTACACCCGATAAATATCGAATATCGATAATCGAAAAAATCGGGTTATAGAAGGAGTGATCCGATTTTAATCAAATTTGATACACTCATAGACAAAGACATAAGAAACGATATTCAGAAGTTTCAAGGTTGCAGTTCTTACAATAGTGCATAAAATTGATAATATATATATATATATATATATATATATATATATATATGTATATATATAAATGGCAAGGTGTTTGTGTGTGTGTGTGTTTATCTGCCTGTATGTCTGTATTTTTTTCGGCCCTTTCATTTTAGTTTTTGCTTCGGGTTTGGCTCTAAGTAGGTATAATTGTAGTTTAAAATTCAGTTTACGACGAAAAAAACTTATTTGATATCGATACCAGGAAATCACAATTTGACTTACATCCATTTATTTTTCTTTCAGTCTACGGTTTCGCTTTAACTGGAAATAACTATTGCTTTTAGTCTTTCGTGCCAACGTCCAAAGAGTCTGAGCTCCATGACCATGCTCCATCAATGCTTTAAATGTAGATGAGTGTAAATTTTTCAATGCTTTAAATGTATGCGAGAAAAGCAATAGAAAGAGTTTTATCGGTTATTCAGGCCGGTAAAAGAAAAACTAAAGTTTAAGCAAAAGTCGTCATAAAATTGAACTTCAATGGTAGTTTTAAATATGTGCGGAAAAAGTAAATAATTCCGGCTGTAACTCGAGCTTCAAAGCACTTTGCTCGGAATAAGAAAATTAATGAAAGAAAACAAAAGGGAATAGATACATTATAATTTCATTGCTTTGAATAAATTGTTTGGTAAATTATTTTACTTCTCTTATTTCTTTTCTTTTTCTTTTCTTTTCTTTCACGCTCAATCAGAATTCTAATGGGTACTACCTTGTTTTAAGCTGTGCCAAAGGATCTAATAAAACATTATAACATTTTCGTGATGGGTAAATTATCTTTTGACGGGCACTTTTCCTGCCTTGATAAGTTCGAGATGGCCAATGTGATAAAAATATTGTAAAAACAATTTCATATTAAATAAAAATGAAAGCAAATAAGAAAAACAGAAGTTGTGCCAACTGTTTTTACTAATAATGGGTAACATGGAGGAATAAAGAAAATTATTTTTTTTGGTGGGGGGGTGTTTTTTTTTTAGTAATTAAAAATGAAAAAAAAAATCAGAATTCATGAAAAATAACAAAAGTAAATTGTGTCAAGTAGGTTAAATAAATTTTATAACATTTTCCCGGAAACTATATGGTGGGCTAATTATGTTTTGATGGGCACTTTACCTACCTCGATAAATTCGAAATGGACAAATTTCCTGACAGGCGCTTTTTCGCACAATCTTCTGTAATATAATAAAAACAGTTATATATATATATATATATATATATATATATATATATATATACGTGGCACGGGTCCGGGCCGATCCGTGCAATCATAGTGAAAATCCGGGCAAGGAAAAATGTCTTCGTCAGAAATCAAACTAAACAATTCACAAAGAAAGAAAGAAAGAAAGAAAGAAAGAAAGAAAGAAAGAAAGAAAGAAAAACGAAGAAAACATCCGAATGAACGCAGTAAAAATCTGTTTGTTTATTTATTAATTTTGGGAGAAAAGACTGGTTATACTCAGAAAGTCCGAACCCGATTTCCTGCTTTCGTTCACGTTCTGTACCTAATTTCCATTGGAATAGCTGAAAAAATCCGCAAAATAGTTTCTGGGAACGGATGACACTGATGACGTCATCACATTATCAACTAATAAATCCGGGCAATTTTCTCTGTGTCCGGTGCTTTTTTAGCATCAGCTACGTCCCTATATATATATATATATATATATATATATATATATATATATTTCCCTCCTGTCACGCGTATGGAGAGAAAAACAATAATAAGGCCACGTAGGCCCTGTTAATTCTCCTTATTATTTTATTTTTTGCAATAAGTATGTCGTCAAGAAGTGAAGAATATATACATATCCTCTCTATTATAATGAAACCGTTGTATATATATATATATATAAATATATATATATATATATATAGATATAAAACATAGTAATGATCCACGTATACCGTCTTAATATGTATAGGAAAAACTACTAAAAAGTTTAAAAATGTATTTTTTTGACAGTATTTGTTTATTTCTATTATTATATTTGATATTTCAGACCGTCCTCGGTTTTTCATCAGAAACAAATGATTTTAAAATTTAAATTAGAAACGTATTTCACGAGAGCGTCCGAGGAGAGAGTCTGTTTACATCACGTGACGCAGAAAGCGATAGATTTAAAAAAAAATATTTGCAAACGTAAACTTATCTTTAATAATACTTATAAATTTTGTTTTAGAGAACATTTTTTTGATTGTATCTAAAAAAATGTTTAGCTATTGAAATATTTCTAAAGATTCAAAACACCTAAGTCCCTATTTAACCCTAGCCTGTGTGTATTTAATTTTAAAACCCAGTATATATATATATAAGTTTTATATATGGATCGGAATCCGACAAGATGATTAGACTAAGTAAAGAACAAGTAGAAAAAAACTGTTTTTAATCTAACATATTTCACTTTAACCAGCTTCTACAGAGATTCTTTGAAGACGAATGATTTAAAAATCTTTTTTAAAAAATACAAGAGACAATATGTTGATTGAGATATGGTTTCATTGGTCAGATACGTGTTACGTGTGATAAAGCAATGGATGAATATTACATGTAGAAGAAATAAAAACTTGTGTCTGTTTAAGTGTGTGCGTCACGAGTAATAAAAACATTAGATGTTTATTATGAATGTAAGTATATGTAAGCGAAAATAATGCGTGTCAAGCGTATTTAAACTATAGACGGATTAAATGCGTATATATGTCGGTAACGTTAGTATTTGTGAATGACAGCGACAAAATACATTTCCGTTCAAAATATGTAACAAGTATTTTATACACTAGTCAAGTGGTGGAACAATTTTCTTTTTCAAATAAAATGAGAGAATCGTGTATGAATATATGTGTATAAGAGAAATCATGTTTGAATGCGTGCGTTTATGAGTCAGTAAAGTTAATATGTGAAATAAGGTATATATGTGTCAAGTGATGGAACAAATTTCTATTCTGACGTTTTACGCTCGCAACGAACTTGTTCATGTTTTACTAGCAAGAAGTTATTATTTACACTATTTACATGCGGTCTATTGTCTTCATCATTTTTTGTTGTTATCACAAATTTACGGCCGTTGTGCCCTCCGGCCTTGTATCCAGTGTACGTCAATCCGGATAACCAAGGGTCAGTCTATTCTCCTTATCCTAAAAATCCCAACTTCTTATCATCTACTCTTTATCATAAATATTTTAACAGTAACTCACTAACTTGAATGGTTCTCAAACGCTTTCGAGATATCTAGAGCAACAGGTTGAGCATTACAATTTACAAGCTATTCTCTGACCCAGTTGTTTTAAAGATGATTGATCGTTGAAAAATTCCAACATGATCTTCGTCAGCAAGTCAGTCAATTAAGTGCCATACGTGATACACGCTTGGGCAATCATATCTCGAAAGAGACATGACTGACTGGGCAGAAGATTATTCCGCAGTAGGTTGCCATTGCTTTCTGCGGTAGACTGGTTGCCAGCCAATAATAATAAGAGAATAATGTCTCTTGCAAAAATAAAAATAATAATGAATAATTTTTGCATTGCAGGATTATATAGAAAGTAATGTAAAAAGTAGTGTCATGAAATACGAGGATCATTCAATAAATAAAGTACATTTTTCGGTCTAAGAACTTCTAATACAGATAGAAGCTTACTTTAAAAAAAAAACAACATTTTCCTTTACTTCTTTTTCCAAGGGATTTAATTTTTTTTTTTTTCAGATTGAAAAAACTTTGAGAGTTTTGGAGATTAACAAAAATAGCCGACCAAGAAGCATGCTCCAGGATTGAACAGAGGTCAGTTATCAAGTTTTTGGTTACTGAAGGGTGCAAACCAGTTGAAATTCATAGGAGAATGTCAACTGTGTACGGTGCCACATGTTTCAGCCAAAAAAATGTCTACAAGTGGGCTAAATTGTTTAAAGAAGTTTGAAAGTGACCATGAAGTCAAAAGTGCTGTGAGCGATTGGCTGAGACATCAGTCCAAACATTTTTACGCTGATGGAATACGGAAGCTTGTGCACAGATGAGAAAAGTGTTTGACACTGCAGGGAGACTACGTTGAAAAATGAAAAAAAAAGTAGGCTTATATCTGTATTAAAAATATTCACCCTAGAAAAAAATCACCTTATTGATTGACTGACCATCGTATTTTGAAACACACATGCGACCTCTTTACCTGGTGAGAAACATTGATTTTAAACTTTGTCATCTTTAACTACAAGTCACCTCTCTTGCTTTTATCCAACCCACTTTTACTTCCAGATAACAAGGTAATGTAATCGTTCCTGATCAGGTATCTCGACTTCAGTTCTTTTTTCACCGACATGATGTGGCTTCCTTCTGTCTTTTCTACAAATATGTTCATGGCAACTGCTCTGGCGTACTTTTTTCCTCTGGTGCTTCGACTACATGAATTTAAGATCGCTACTAGATTGGCATCTAGGTCCCACCGTTTTACTATTGAAATAGCTAAATGCAATAACTAATTGTACTCCAACAGTTTCATTTCTCGGACTTCCAACCTGTGGCAGTCACTTCCACTTACATGCTTCCCTTATAACTAAAATCTTGAAAAATTTAAATGCAACATCATCCACCATTTTCTGTCTTCTTGAATCCCTTTCATCTTTTGTCTTTTGTTTACTCCTACCTATTCTCAGTTTTCTCTTTCACTTTCACTTTCACTTCCTGTAAGCTTCCTTCCTCCCAGCATACTAGTTGCATATTCGTCTTACTTAGGGTAAAATTATACGTAAAATAGAATAAAGAGTTGAAGTCGTCCACTCGTGGGCATAACCGCCCAGGTTAGGAAACCCTGGCTTAGAGTGAAGTTTTTTTTTAATTTATTTGGACAGACATTGCAGATACGGTATTTTTCCATTGAATATTCCATTATTTTAACCTTGTATCAAACAAAATCAAACAATTATTTTATATAAAATCTGTCCAGCGTAGAACCATGGTAAGTAATTTCTTTAGACATACCATTATAACAAGTTCTTACTGGAGACTCCGTTAATTTAACCGTATGTTATAAAAGTATAATAATCTATATTATGTGCCATTTAATGTATACACAAGGATACCCACACAGTTTCGCGAAGTTTGAAATAAGACTTTGGAAACATACATTACCCTCACACTCAGTCTAGACAACTCTCACCTTGTGTTGAGCAATAAAATTATAATTTTGCAGACAAAATTATGTTTATCTTAAACGAATCAAGTAAATATAAGATTTTATTGAACTTTTCGGAAATTATTCCGTAATAAATAAAATAATTATTTTTTTAAATTTTGTAGAGATAATTTCAGATCTGTTATTAAATTAAAATAGACATGTACACGCACAAACGTAAATCTTCACACAATACGAAGGAAATTAAAATGAACATATGTGTCACGATTGCTATTTTTTTTCTTTCTGTCTAACAACTCCAGCATAAGAGGAAAATATTATAAAAGGAATTTTGCGGTGCTTTAAAACCATATTTGTGAGTTTTTCTGTATTCAAACCGAATACATTTTCATAAAAATATAGAATTTTAAATGGAGAAAGATTTTTCGTTTGAAATTTGATCATCTTGCTATTAGCAAAGCGACGATTCCTAACTCGTTACATATAAATTTTACCCAGCATAAGGAGATTACACGCCATTTTTTCAGGCAGACCATTAATAGTAGTATGAGTTCAACGCCCTTTTTATTGTAGTCTTGTGTCAGAAAGTATACAATAATGAAATATCAAGCGAGAATTGAAAATGTAGAAACCACTTATCGTTTCCAAGAAACCACTTGTCTTATCCACTTATCTAAACTTATGGAACTTTGTCTGTGTGTGTGTGTGTGTGACTCTGTGTGTGTGTGACTGTGTGTGTGTGTGACTGTGTGTGTGTCCGTTACCTATAGACTCCGAAAAGGCTGAACTGATTTTCTTGAAAATTTACACAGTTGTGCTATAAGCGTCTGCGAGTATTTTTAGCTAGGATTTGTGTCGAGGTACCCCCGATAAATATCGAAAATTTATAATCAGGGTGTGAGAGCGTAAATATATATTTGTCTGTATGTGTGTGTGTGTGTGTGTGTGTGTGTGTGTGTGTGTGCGCGCGCACGCGCGTGTGTGTGTGTTATAAGCAAGGGGAAGAACAGATAAATCAAAACCCACTATGCATAAATTTACTTTTATAAAGCGTGCTCAATACAATGTACAGCTTAATATTGTACATATATTGCAATATATACAATATCAATATTGTACATATAGTGTAATTTATACAATACATATATTGTAATCACTCTGGAAGAATAGTAGACTTTGAAAAACAGTAGCTACTCTGGCATCTACGCATCGTTCATTCAGCAATGAATTAGAACACTCTCAGTTATTGGGCGTGTATAATGATAATATACACGCTAAAAAGTCTGCATCCTTCTACCGAGCGCCCGTAGCTCAGAGGTAGAATCGCCGACTGACGCCAATGAGGTCGGGTTTCAATCCTGAGTAAAAAGCAACCGGCTGTCTAACCGTACTGATGAGCTGCGAAACAGATCTGTCTGCGGATGACTATATATATATATATATATATATATATATATTATGAAGTAAAAGTCAAGCACCATAAGGATAATTTATTAAAAGTATAATTACATTTGATCATTTTTCTTTACTAGTTATGTAATCATTACATGTGCTTTTTTTTTTCAAAACACATTTCAATTCTGTCCCTGCATGATCCATTAACAGGTCGGAGAGTTTCCCATATCATTTTACTACATTCCTATTTAATTATTTCTTCAAGTTCTTGCTAGGGAACCTTCTGATAAACAACTGATTTCAAATGACCCCACAGAAAAAAATCCACTGATTTTGGTGGTCACTCAAGAGGACATTTTCAATCTATCTATGGTGTGCGACTTTTGCCTCTCACCATATATATAGTGCCTATATATATTTATATATTTTTACTTTATAGTTGTACATATAGCATCAAATCTAGAATAATTTTCAATTTCCTTGTAGAAATTTTTTTTTTTGTAATGAAATGGCACTGCAAGATGTAGACGACCATGACTGTCCACAGCATTTTAAAATTTATGCCAAGAACTGACTTTTTAAAGAATATACTAGAACAGTTTCTCATTGCCTGTTTTGTATTCAGAAATAACATTCTTCTCGACGAACTGTCACACCAAAGCTAGAGGATCCTTGTCTACCCTTTTATTTAACATATAACTGGTGGGAGGAAGGAAAAATGGATTAACACGTTTCCCAAATGCATTAGCGTGAAACGAAAGCAAGAGTATAGGTTTGAAATCGTCCTACAGATATTTTTTTAGTACGCAGTAAGTTAAATTCTCCTTTGCTGTGCCATTGTAATGAGCTTAGTTTTGTAATTAACTCCATAAGGTCTATAGCAAATATATATTATACGCTCCGTTAACGAGACCCTTTATGTGGAATAAATTAAATTTAGCTAATAAATATTAGTTGAAATAACATCAGGAATATCAACCACGATAGAATTAGTTATCGTTACCTTCCATTTTAATCACCCTGAGAAGAAAACGTCGAATTCAAAATCTTGGCAAGTTCATTTGGACCAAGGCCGACATTTTTTCTTTTTTCTGGCATTTGTAAAGTCGTGAAATCCAAACCATTTTAAATATATTGGCAGCAAAAGCTTTTCAAATCGAGTCCAGACGAAGAAGTTCCAAACTATCTTGGACAATTTTATGCCCACGTTTTCCGGTATTTTACCCATCGCCCCGGCAACAGCCAATGTAATTGAATCCTAAATATATAATCCGTCAGAAAAAAAAAAAATTCAAGAAATAAATATTGAAATTAACTCATAGAAAAATATTTGCCTTTAAAATTTTTGGAATTCACTTCCTTTTCTCGTATTCTCATATTAGCATCCGTCAAGGTTGACTAAGAGATTAGCAGCTATATATTTCCGTTACTGCCTAAAGAAGAAATAGTAATTATGTTTTCGCTCAAATCCCTTTCAATATATTAGGTGGTGCGATTGGAGGCAGATGTTCTAAGATGGTTCTAAGCCGTTCTCAAGGATATTTGTATAAATCGAACATGAAGAGATTCCGCTAAAATTCGAACTCAGTGCAAAGATTCCATTTTCCATATTGGTAACTGCAAAGCCAGCTCGTATCCATAGTAAGTTATATACGACATGTTGCCAAAAAATGTAAAGCCCGACCGAATTGCCAAAATATGGCCAAATGACAGGATTTCTTTTGGAAAGGTGTTTATTCTGCCCAAAGCTTTTTCAGCAACTTCATATTATATATATATATATATATATATATATATATATATATGAAACTAACATCGTATATCGGCGATCATATTAATTATGATTACGATGGAAGATACGGGGTTAGTTTCATCCATTGAAATGGCTATACGATCTCGGGAGTTTTTAATTATATATATATATATATATATATATAGCACGACTCGGAGTTTGATGCACTATACAATCATCAGGGGCTTATTATGAACCAATTTTGGATTCTGGCGTTGTTCATGTTAGTTATATTTCTGGGATAGTATTTTTAATTGTATAAATTAATTTGATTTGGTATAAAATTTAAACCTGAAAATAGAAAGCATACAATATTTTTAGGGGAGAGATCATATGTAGGATAATAGTTCTGTTGTATTACATTGAGTACTAGTTTATTTACGCCAGAAAAATATGCACTTGCGTGTACGCTCTCACACTCTGATTGAGCACTCCGGAAGAGTGGTAGACTTTGTAAATAGTAGCTACTCCGGCATTTACGCACCGCTCATTTGATAATGAATTGGAGCACTCTAGCTATTGGGTGTGTTTATACGCGCTAAAAAGCCTGCCTTCTTCTCTTGGACGCTCGTGGCCTAGGGGTAGAATCGCCGACTGACGCTAATTCGGCCGGGTTTCAATCCTGGGTTAGGAAGTAACCGGAGTTTAAGCGAAACAGATCTGTCTGCGGATGACTATATATATATATATATATATATATATATATATATATATATATATATCTCAATCGGAGTCTAACCGTACTGATGAGCTGTGATACAGCGAAACAGATCTGTCTGCGGATGACTATATATATATATATATATATATATATATATGTGTGTGTGTGTGTGTGTGTGTGTGTGTGTGTGTGGTACTATATTTTCACGATATTGGGTTGGCCGATGGTTTCGTGTTCCAGACTAGTTGTTCTCTGATTCCTTCCGCGCCCACGTTGCTTCTTAAGATCCGCGAAAGGTGGGGGTGGATACAATTCAGTCGATGGAGTGTTGAATTTGGCATCGGAGAAGAAGAATAGTTGTCACACCATCAAAGAAATGACGAAAAGCGTTTGTTATTAACAGTAACAAACGTTTATTTACACAAGTATACAATAATTTTGATCAAGGTAAAACAAACCCCGCGAAGTGAGAGGTGAATCTAGTTGACTGGCGGAAAAAGTTCCCTTAACTCGAAGAAATCTTAACTGCAAATAGGCAGTGTCAATGATGGAGTATGCAGTGGCAACGAATTCGGTTCTGGGCAGCGAAGAATGAGCCGACTCGATTTTTTGCTCTGGGTGTTCTCTATTTATGGGCCCGAATCCCGAATAATTGGCTCCTGGTTAGTCAGCCAATAGGGATTACCGGCCAATGGCTATCGTCGTAACAACCCCTCACTCCGGGTTGCATCTGATTGGTTTAGATAATCAGCCAATTAGTCACAGTCATCGGGGTGGGCTAACAAGAAGCAGGCCCTGATTTATTACCTTGTGCAATACTTGCACTCAATCCAGGGTGAAGCGACCCAACCTGTTTGCCACGCTCAAAATATGTTTATATTTTGAAATTGAAGTAATTTTTGACAGGTCGTCACACATGCTGTGTGTTTTGCTTTAGTGACAGTTTATAGGTCAGCCTTTTCCGCTCGGGTCTAGATATCTATATACTTAATGACTTCGGTTTACTACACCTGGTTCTTAAAAATGTTGGATACCCAGAATGAACTTATTTTTTTATAATGGTTTAATAAAATAATTATCATGATTTAATTAATTATCATTTAATTAATTTTTATTTAATTAATTTTACCAGTCAACTTTTTGACACTTAAATGAAAGTGTCATATATATATATATATATATATATATATATATATATATATATATATAACTGTTACATTAGAACATGTAAAAAACTACTATAAAAGTGTACATTTTGTTTCGACATTAAAAGAACAATGTCTCATCAGGTGGTTAACAATGATGGTAAAAAACTACCTTATTCAAAATTTTCATTTTATGAAAACATCATTTCACTTTCCGAAAAACAAAACGGAAAGCGAAGTGATAATAAATATTTTGTGATAAAATTTTTACTGATTAACCCATAGCTGGAAGGAGAAGAGTTAGATGCATAACTTTCCCATGACTATTTGTCCGTAAATGAATATGACGAATGCAACTGTAACTGGAATTCCACGATTAAAATTACACCACCTGCACAGCCAAGATTACAGTCCCTTGTATTCCTATCTGACCAGGTACTGACCAGGCTCGACATTGCTTAACCATGAGAAAAAGATAAAGAGAAAAATTATACTTTTTAATGAAGAATCGATAAATATTAAAGGTTTAGGATGCGCGTTGTGGTCCAGTGGATATCGACTCGGAACGAAAAATCGGAGAGCCGAGTTCGAATTCGCAACGAATTCAACTGGAAATCATATAACGTGCAAATACATATATCATATAACATATATTATATAACGTAATAATATAATAAATCATATAACGTGCAAATATAATCAAATCATATAACGTGCAAATACCCTTGGGAAAGGTATTAATCCGTCTCTTCCCTCCAGCTATGTGTCAAATAACAGGACAGACTGGGTTCTATTGCCTTGGTTGGCAACCAGTCTACCACAGAAAGCAATGGCAACCTACTGCGGGATAATCTTCTGCCCAGTCAGTCATATCTCTTTCGAGACATGATCGCCCAAGCGTGTATCACGTATGGCACTTAATTGACTGACTTGCTGACGAAGATCATGTTGGAATTTTTCAACGATCAATCATCTTTAAAACAATTGGGTCAGAGAATAGCTTGTAAATTGTAATGCTCAACCTTTTGCTCTAGATATCTCGAAAGCGTTTGAGAACCATTCAAGTTAGTGAGTTACTGTTAAAATATTTATGATAAAGAGTAGATGATAAGAAGTTGGGATTATTAGGATAAGGAGAATAGACTGACCCTTGGTTATCCGGATTGACGTACACTGGATACAGGGCCGGAGAGCACAACGGCCGTAACTTTGTGATAACAACAAAAAATGATGAAGACAATAGACCGCATGTAAATAGTGTAAATCATAACTTCTTGCTAGTAAAACATGAAGAAGTTCGTTGCGAGCGTAAAACGTCATCCAGAAAATATGGATAAATATATAAATATAATATATATATATTTATATATAAATATATATAAACGTCATCTAAAAGAATACAAATATTCAGTCAGTTAAGTGCCATTCGGTAGACTGTTTTTTTTATTTTTTCAATATTTTTCTTATTTCAAGAATGTGTTCGTTTCTTTTTCGTTATCCCTAAAACTTTCTCGTTGCTCACATGCTGTTATCAGGAGACCGTCCAGCATTTACTTCTATATAAAAAAAAAAAAAACTGATATTACATAATAGTTTAACATTCTTCTTTGTTTCTAACACAATTTTCTCGTTTCTTAATACTGCTTAGGTTTTTGAAGACACTTTCACTAATTCAATGTTCGTTAGGATTTCGGTGTCACAGATAATTACATTTTTACTCTTGCATGATTTTGGTGTCTCTAATTCAGAGAATTATTGTATAATATTGGAGGTCATCCTGATTGTGACGTTTAAATATCTTAAATCAAAACGTTATAAGCGCTTTATCCTTGGCAATGATCAACACTATTTTTCTGTGTTTAACAATATTTTTTACTAAAATGCACCTAATACAAGGCCCAACAGTTCATTTCT
Source organism: Ascarosepion bandense (assembly GCA_037127315.1). Taxonomy (NCBI): domain Eukaryota; kingdom Metazoa; phylum Mollusca; class Cephalopoda; order Sepiida; family Sepiidae; genus Ascarosepion; species Ascarosepion bandense. The sequence continues at coordinate 6,606,340 of JBBBDQ010000927.1, read as the reverse complement.
AAATATTTTTTACAAGGATATTCATCCTGTACAGGGCCCAAAAGCCACTCAATATAGAAGGTTACAAAGTAATAGGCATCAACCTAACCAAGGAGATAATACTACCAAGCCTTAAGAGGATGAAGTGTAAAGAAAAGGAAAGGGCCTTAGAAGGAACCGGGATCTCATTCTTAAACACAAAACAAAAGATAATCCACTGCCTCTGTTTAAAAAGCCGTGAATGAATATCAGAATTAAACAGAATTTAATAGACTTGCATGATGAAGAGGTCGACCTGTTTGACTCATCTTGTTTTAACTCCTTTGAAATCATGTGGAACATTTTGAAGAGAAATGTTTACATTGGCAGACATCAACTTATAATATGTACATTGGATGTATGCTTTTACCGTTGGGCAGAAAAACAAAAGCTCTCTAACATTTTAACCTAAGGCAGCACTACCCCATGAAGGTATTGGATGTAGGCTCCCGTGTTGGTTCTGATGCCTTGTAGGGAGATGAATTGAAGCATAATGGCACCACCACTAGTGATCACTACAAATAGCTTTGTAATCACCAGTAGATCCAGTCACCTCTTTCCGAATCATGTTTGAAACCCGAACACTCTGAATTGATTGTATTGAAGCTTCCAGCGTGAATGGCCGCTTTTTTCACACAGGCATTGCCTAACTATACTGTGCAGTCGACAAAAGCAAAACAACGTCCGTGTGCAAAATTAAAAATATAAAATGACGACAATTTCCTCATCACACCCTGTATTTAACAAGGGATATAAATATTCTTATTCGAACAAAAAAAATATAGACATCATGCGAAACCGAACTACTTACAGATGGATAAAAAAATGCAGAACCGAACTACTTACAGATGACACCGCGAAAAAAATGTCGTTTGGCTTACTATAAAAAAATACTGAGATACTATAAAAAAAAAGATGACACTAACTTAATTGTCGGTGTTATTTTAAGTAGGGTTCGTAGTTACTTGCATTTTTACCTATCCTTGTTTATTGGTCTTTATTCTTTTGGCATTCGCTTGTCAACAGTGATTATTTTAGTGTGTTAATGAAGAAAAAGTAGAAAGAAGAGACATACGATTATGTACTCGAAAAGGGGGGAAAATGGTAACAGGAAGAGGAGCGTAAGTATATGATAGTGAAAGGAAGAACAAAAACAAAAGAGAAACGATGAAAAAAGCAAAAAGAATGAAAATTTAGACAGCCAAATTGGCTGTTAAAATTTTCATTCTTTTTGCTATGACGCGTTCAATCTTTACTAAATACCTAAAATGAAAGCCAAGTTTTTTTTTGTTTTTTTTTATTAAAATCACTAACCTTGCAATTATTACCTGAGCGGTTTTAGATTCTTTTTTTATTTTATTTTTTACAGCCATGTATATAGACAGTTATGACTCAACACTTTCATTACTTGTGAATGACGCCCAATCCCAGTAAAATTCAAAGAAGAATCTGCGATGTCATTAGTTCTAACCTGGCATCTCACCTTCACTTACTTTCTCGGTTAGTTCCCTACCACCGTAATGTGCTTTTTCTATAAATATTTTCATGGAATTTTTTCTGATGAACTTTCCTCTATGGTATTTTGACTTTATAATTTTAAGCGCAGTACTAGATTGGCGGCAAGGTATCATCATTTTACATTTGAAATCGCTAGATATAACCGTAAATTATCTCTCAATTATCGCTTGTGGTACTTTCACCTAAATTATCTCTCAATTATTGCTTGTGGTACTCTCACCTGGCTTCTCGCTTTCCAACCAACACTGATTTGCAAAAATTTAACTGGAATGTCAATCGTTATCTACTGTCTTCTGCTCTTTATTGTTCACACTCCTTAATGCTTTTCGCATTCATCCCTGACACTTAGTAATCCCCTGTGTGGTAGTGATTGTGTTGATTTGCTTGAGGTGAACAGATTAAGAAAAGATAGTCGACTGGATTCCTGTTGCCTTTTCCACGGTTTGGTATCTTGTTAGACTGGTGCCACACAGCTTACTTTGTTATTTGACCCATAGATGGAGTAGTTTAGTTTTATTTCTGGACGAAGAAGAAAAGAGTATTGCCACTGCATTGATTTTCTCTTTGTTTCTGGTTCAAAACGTTGAAACCAATACTCATCATGGCTTAGGAAATGTTCAAGGGAACCAGCTGGATAATGACAGATTTACCAGTGATGAGATCAGCCTGATGCGAATTTGATCAGGTGTCAGAAGACGTGGCACCCACCGAGCGTAAACCTTCGTTATGCCAAATTCATTATGCAACTCATTCGCGGGGTATGCTAATATCATTGGTTACCAAAATTATATATAAATGGAACTTTGTCTGTGTGTGTGTGTGCCCATTACTCCGAAACAGCTGAACTGATTTTCTTGAAAATTTACACAGTTGTACTATAAGCGTCTGTGAGTGTTCTTGGCTAGGTTTTGTGTCGAGGTATCCTCGATTAATATCGAAAATCAATAATCGAAAAAATCGCGTTATAGAAGGAGTGGTTCGATTTTAATCAAATTTGATACACTCATAGACAAAGACATAAAAAACGATATTCAAAAGTTTCAAGGTTGCACTTTTAACAATAGTGCAGAAAATCGATAATATATATACATATAAAAGGCAAGATGTTTGTGTGTGTGTTTATCTGCCAGTATGTCTGTATTTTTTTCAGCCCTTTTATTTTAGTTCTTCCTTAGGGTTTGTCTTTGAGTAGGTATAATTGTTGTTCTAAGTCTCAGCCATGATACCATTTACTCAGAGGACTTATTTAGCCTTCAAAATTCAATTTACGACGAAAAATACATATGTGATATCAATATTAGGAAGTCAAAATTTGACTTACATCCATTCATTTTTCTTTCAGTCTACGGTTTCGCTTTAACTGGAAACAACTATTGCTTTTTAGTCTTTCGTGCCAACGTCCAAAGAGTCTGAGCTCCAGGACCATGGATTAGTTTTAAAGCTTTCATTACACCCGAGCAACGCCGGGTTATTCTGCTAGTATATATATACTAGGTGCGATTGGTAAATTGTCGCAATTATTTTATTATTTTAAATATTCTTTAACCTGAGTCTGAGCCCCATGACCATGGATTAGTTTTAAAGCTTTCATTACACCCGAGCAACACCGGGTTATACTGCTAGTTTGAATTCTAATAAATCCTCTGACATCCATCAACATGTCGTGAACATGATCAACATTTTCATCTGTGGTGACAGTTGCAGAATGTCCAGACCCCCTAGGTCATCATCAAGATTTCCCCGTCCTCTTCTAAACTCATTTTCACTGTTGATAAAGCTGGAACGTCTTTCCCCAATGTCTGTAACAGCCATGTCTGCATGAATTTCCTGAGGGGGCTTTTTTTGCAGGTACTTTATAATTTTGTCCATTTTCAAGAGAGGTTGCTAGTAATGAGGTTTGAAGTCTTCTTTGAACAGTAGATGTCAGTTTACCTGTGAAATATAGATCAAGTATAAAACTGACCATTTTTACCTAGAGAAACAAGTATAAACCCAACTAAATCTTTCCTATAATCACGTAACAAACTTTTCGTAAAGATTCACGTATAAACCTAAATGGTGTTCATTGACAGACTTAGCTATAAACCTGACCTACAGACACAATTATAAAACCAATCAATATTTATAATCTCAAGCATTAGATTGTGCTGAGCATGAGGCATTTACCAACAAAATGGGGAGTTCATTTTTTTATCAGAACAATAAGAGTGGGTTTTCTGAGTAGCCATACCTTCGTAATCACCATTACACTCATCCAACTCTTTCCGAATCATCTGCATTGTCCTCAAACTGACACCAAAACACCCTGATATGATTATATTAGAGATTCCGGCGCAAATTCCAAGAAGTGCAGCATGACTTTTCCAAATTTTTGTCGGAGTAATTTTCATCTCAGATACGGGACTCAACTGACCCTACTGCGCATTCAACAAAATAAAGAACAACGCCCTTGCGCGAAATTAAAAATTTAAAATGATAACCCATCACACCCTTCTTTTTTAATCGTTTCATCCCAAGCAAGGCAGTACCACCACTGATGCGCAGGGGTCTTCATAAGAGTAAAAGCTTATATAGAAGGAGAGTAAAGAGAATGACAAACCAGTTACAGGGGATGTCAGAGAAAGGTCAAGAGAAGGATGAGAACAGGTGTGAAGACAATTGCAAAGGTAGAGAGAAAGGAAAAGAACAAGATATACGGGGGGTGATGTAGAAAGGACTGGAGTCAAGTGGATAAGAGATGGGTATTGACATTGCATTTAAATTCCTGGAAAGCAAGTACAATGGAAGGGAGTTCCACAGACGGGAAGTGCGAGAAAAGTAGCTGGTGGAGTAGAATTATCGGCTGCACTTGGTTGATCTAACTGTAAATGTGTGGGACCTTGTTGCCAGTCTGGTTGCACGAGTAAATTCTTGTAGAGCATGCACCAGTGACTTAAGTTCGTCGGGGCAGAAGCAATAAAATTATTTATAGAATAGACAGAGGAAATCCACATCCCGCCGGTGAGAAAGTGACTGGAGTTGAGCCGCCAAGTCGGGACCTATCACATTACAGATTCTCCTTTGGAGCCTGTCGAGAACACAGATATGAATAGCAGGGGCGCCTGACCATATATGACAGCAGTATTCTATGCACGGACGGATGGATGATTTGTATATGTGAAAGATGAATTCAGGTGGAAAAACCCTCCTGGCCAGACACAGTGACCCAACCTTAAAGAAAAATCTTTTCAGTATATTTGTTTAGGTTGGTATCGCATGAAGGATGTAGAACACATGATTGATTTAATTTTGTGTGAGTCGAAGAAAAAATAGTGAGTTCCACAAAACTGTCAAGTTATACACGACCATTCCTCTTAATGAAAGGGAAGTTATTAATTCTAAGTCGAAATCTACAGAGACTAGGCAGACTTGCTTCATATTTTATGTCCTGCTTGCGTCATGGGGTAATGAATATCGGCTTATATCGAAAGTGGTGAGCAGAGTTCGAATTCCAGTCGAATTCGTTTCATTTACTTCCGAACAAATACCCTTTAGAAAGGTATTAATCTATCTACTATCCCTTCATATATGGTTTAAATAGTAGGGTAGATTGGGTTCTATAGCCTTGGTTAGCAACCGGTCTGCCGCAAAAAGTAATGGGAACCTTCTTTTTCTTCTTTATATGTCGTCTCCCTTCAGAACGCACGCGATTACTGACTTCCATTTGTCCCTATTTCTCCCTATCCGTTATGTGAGCATTAGATTCTCTAAACCCTCCTTCTTCATTCTTCTTTTCTATGTGCCCAGTCCTTTCAGGACGAAGGCGATCATGGCTTTCCACGTCTCCCTATACCTGGTGACTCTTAGTACGTTTTTTCCTGTTACACCACGCAACGCTCGTTCTATCATCCACCTGCTCAGGGCCTTCAAATATTTTATCCGCTGTCTTCCTCTGTCTCTTTTTCCTTCTATCTGGCCTGTCAGTATCAAGTTCTCCAAGCCCTCCTTTCTCATTGCATGTCCCAAGAACTTCAGTTGTCTCTTTCTGATGCTCACTATTAATTTCCTTTTCGTTTCCATCCTTTCCAACACTTCATCATTGCTGATATGCTCGATCCATGATATCCGTAGCTTCCTTCTGTAGAACCACATTTCCACTGCTTCAATTTTTTCCTTCATCTTCGATGATATTGTCCAACATTCACTGTCGTATTGAAGAACTGACATCACATCGCAATCTAGTATTCTCTTCTTTGTTTCGAGTGAAATTTTCCTGTGTCTTAATACATTACTTAGCTTCTGGAACGCGTTCTTCGACATGCCAATTCACCCCCCGATCTCTGTGTCGCACTTTCCGTCTTCTGTTAGAACACTTCCTAGGTACTTAAATATATGGTGTATGAGAATAAAAAAAAAAATTCTCACATCAGAGCAACATTCGACAACATTCCTTAGCACAGTAAACAGCAGAGGATGCAATCTTCTTCTGTTGTCTCTTCAGGACGTAGGCGATCATGGCTTTTCACGTCTCCCTATCCTTGGTGGCACTTAGCACGCTTTCTCCTGTTACCCCAACCAAACCCCGCTCTGCCATCAACCTGCTCAGACCCTTTAAATCCACTGCTTCCCCTGTCTCTTTTTCCTTCTATCTGATCTGTGACTATCATATTCTCCAAGCCTTCCTTCCTTCCTCGTCACATGTTCCAAGAACTTGAGTGGTTTCTTTCTGATGCTCAGTATTAATTTCTTTTTCATTTCCATCCTTCCCAAAACCTCATCATTGCTCACATGCTCGATCCATGATATCCGCAGCATCCTTCTGTAGAACCACATTTCAGTTGCTTCGAGTTTTTCCTTCAGCTTCGAAGATATTGTCCAATATTCACTGCCATATTGAAGAACCGACATCACATAGCAATCTAGTATTCTCTTCTTTATTTCTAGTGAAATTTTCCTGTGTCTTAATACTTTACTTAGCTTCTGGAACGCGTTCTTCGCCATGCCAATTCGCCTTCGGTTTTCTGTGTAGCACTTTTCATCTCCTGTTATAACACTTCCTAGGTATTTAGATTCTTTGTACATGCTTGATTTTAGTATCCTCCACTTGTAATTGGCATTTTGGGTTGCTCTTTTTACTAATGACCATTCATTCGGTTTTCTTGCAGTTTATTTGTAGTCCTTTTCGTGTCCCAAAAACTTCGGCTGTCTTTTTCTTTTCCTTTTCGTTCGCATCCTCCCCAAAACCTTGTTATTACTCATATGTTTTAGCCATGGTATCCTCAGCATCTTTCTGTAGAACCACATTTCTATTGCTTCGAGTTTCTCCTTTATCTTTGACGAGATCGTCCAGCATTCGCTGCCATATAGAAAAACAGATATCACATAACAGCCCAGTACTCTTCTCTTTAAATCTTCCTCTCTTTCAATACTCAGCTTAGCTTTTAAAATGCGTCCAATGGTAACCAACGGCAGAAAGATTTTCTTCCTAGTCAGTCGAAAGAGACATCAAGTGTGTATCACGTACAGCAATTAACTGACTAACTTGTTCAAAGGCCATTTACAGATGATTGACATCAGTTGTTTAATTCCCATCTCTACATTCGTCATTTCTTTATCTTTGTGCTTGTTGCTTACATTCAGATATACAACACGAGCCATCCAACCTAAAACCTCAAGTCATGTTCTTAAGGTTATTTAATAACCTGACTTGAATTCATTAGATCCAGATATTTTTGTGAACGTCATTTATGGCGTCAAACTCGTTCAGAAATATCCCAACTGTCAGCTGTATACAACCGTTGTCGCAATTCAATGTTTAAAATGGCTTCGAGTGAATCAAGCATGTAGGTCGTAAATAGGACCTTTCGGGGACTTGCGCTACAGAATCACTAACGCTGCCAAATAACAGAAACCACATCGCTTGAAGACTTTCAACAGCAGCAACAGCTAAAATAGATATCACTTGTAACTCGAAGATAAAATAACGACATAATCAAGATGTCGACTGTTTCAAGCAAAAGAATGCCAAGAAAGCTTCATCAATAATGGAAAGCGTGATAACAGTTACTGAACTTCAGAGACCTGTTTCCCTGATAATTTATTTCTAAGAGGAAGCTTTTATGAATTTCAAAAGAAAGTAGCCCTGGCTGCTCGGTCAATGATCGCCGATTGCTTTAACATAGGAGTCGACTGTCGTAGGTACCATAAATTTAATGCGATTGATTTGTATATTTAACAGCATATCAACTCTTTATGGGTCATTTAAGTAATAAAAATATGATATATCTTATTCTGCTTTCACAATGGAATACATGGTAGATGATACTCAGCTTTTGTAGATGTACATGTTTGTGTGTACATAATTACTCTAGAGGCGGTGATATGTGTGTTTTATACTGTATTTATTTTAAGTTATACTTGGGAATACAGTTTAATTTCTTGAACATACTTTTAGGATATGTAGATTAACTAGCAGTATAGCCCGGCGTTGCTCGGGTGTAATGAAAGCTTTAAAACTAATCCATGGTCCTGGAGCTCAGACTCTTTGGACGTTGGCACAAAAGACTAAAAAGCAATAGTTGTTTCCAGTTAAAGCGAAACCGTAGACTGAAAGAAAAACGAATGGATGTAAGTCAAATTTTGATTTCCTAATATTGATATCACATATGTATTTTTCGTCGTAAATTGAATTTTGAAGGCTAAATAAGTCCTCTGAGAAAAATGGTATCATGGATGAGACTAAGAACTACAATTATACCTACTTAGAGCCAAACCCAAAGGGAAAAACTAAAATAAAAGGTCTGAAAAATATACAAACATACAGACAGATAAACAGAAACACACACACAAACATCTTGCCTTTTATATATATATATATATATATATATATATATATATATATATATATTAACGATTTTTTGCACTATTGTAAGAAGTGGAATCTTGAAACTTCTGAATATCGTTTCTTATATCTTTGTCTATGAGTGTATCAAATTTGATTAAAATTGGACCACTCCTTCTATAACCCGATTTTTTCGATTATCGATTTTCTGTATTTATCGGGGGTACCTCGACACAAAACATAGCTAAGAACACTCGCAGACGCTTATAGTAAAACTCTGTAAATTTTCAAGAAAATCGGTTTCAGCCGTTTCGGAGTATATAGGTAATAGACACACACTCACATAGACACACACACACACACACACACACACACACACACACACACACACAAACAAACAAACAAAGTTCCATTCATAAATAAGTTTAGATAGATATTTTGAACACAGCTGTATGCCTTTAATTACAGATAAAAATTAAGTGATGGTTCCATGCTCCTCAAAACTTCTAATCGTATGATATGATCAGGGGCCATGCTGCCGGATATAGTTCATCGTCATACCCAGGACCCGAATCAATGCGAATGATCCTTTATAGTATGTGCTTCACCAGGACTACATACAGTTTTGAATTCAGTTTTCCTTCTCTTAGATCGTTTGCTATCCCTGGCTATAGGACCCAGTCTGCCCTACTATTTGAGTTTGAGTTTGAGTTTTGTGTAACGGCATATCAACCTCTGTGGGTTATTTAATGCCAAAAAGGTGGGGTTTTAAGGTATGTTTTCAATGTTCAGTTATAGTGAGAAGGTTGATTTAGTCAGATTTTGATAAAAACAAATTTAACTTTTTAATTTTTTTTATTTTAGAAAACTGAAGATGCCTTCTAGCTTTGTATTTAAAAATGTATTACTGGTAATATTTTTCCTTAAAAATGTACTGTTGATAATATTTTTCCTTCAAAAGATGTATATATTTTCTATAAAAGTCTATCTTTATACTTTCATAGTGTTTTGACCCCAGTTTGGGAGGGGTAACTATTTGCCCATAGCTGGTACCCTACTACTCCGGGTCAGGGTGGACCTGGGAACAACAGCAATTAAGAGGTGTTTCCATACTCCTCACAACCTCCCAATCAGAGGTCTTGCTGCCGGATGCAGTTTACCGTCATACCAAGGACTCCTTCTACTTGACCATACATAAGGAGAAGAAGAGTTTGATTTATATCTTTCCTATGCACGTAAGTGAATGTAATGAACTCGACTGGAATTTGAACTTACCTCCACGTATGGAAACGGTTGCCATTATTATTATTACCATCAGTAGTCAATATGGTAACTTCCCATAATTCGAATTTTATTCGCGCAAACTATCTTCACACGGGCAGAATGGATGCTGTTACGTGTTAAGTTGTAACAAAAGAAAAAAATGATTGACCAAAACTCAGAGCTAAATCACAGACAAACATTTAATTTACAAAAGAACACCAAATAAAATATTTAAAAATATACAATTTTGTTTCATTCAAAACAAGAAACATAGAGTTTACTACTGGTGAGTGTTTGAGAAGAGAAGGGGAAGGTAAGGAGTCAAGTATCTTTACCCAGTTAACTTAGCAAAGTAGTTTAACTGCTATACTTTTAGAAATCCTCAAATGTGTATATAAAGAATAATTATTAGTTTGGTCAATGAAAGTTAAAAATATCTATTTGCCCATTTAGTTCCATGAAGTTTTCTTTAAAATTTTAGTTGGTCGGCAACTTTTCTTCCAGATTCTTTCTGCTAGATATACGAATCCTTGAATCAGAGCCGGAGTTGACAATGTCAGCAAATCATTTGAACAACTAATTACTCTCTTCCCAAAACCTATTTTTATAGGAACTAACATCTAATTTGCATATTTCTAGAATCCTTTCGAATTCTCTAGATTTTAATCGAACATTCTACAATTTTCCAAAAGGTTCTTTTCCTAATTTCTCTACTTCATGAATTAAAACCTTTTTCTAATAACAAGTAGGATTCAATAGAATGCCTTATTATAACGTTTTAGACATTAATATTATTTTTTATATAAATGTATCCTCGTAACAATACAAGCTTACTTTCTGTCAGGTGGCACGGTTTCAATACCGAATTCATACCCTAGAAATTCCGGGCAAACGAAGTGCATAGGTGATTTATCAACCAACGCCCATCTCCTCAGGCTCTTTTAAGGAGGACTAAAAAAACATGATTTTTGCCAAGGCAACGATGCCTTTGAAGCAATTAATATATCTGCTACCCCCGCAGTTTCTACAAACTGCCAACGAATGTATGCCTCTGTTTTGTTCACACATACCAGGATGGGTTCATCATAGCTATTCATTCATGTTGATTTGTATTCGCCATCTACATGTAGATTGATTGATTTTAACAGACAGATAATCCACAGAACAAAACAGATATCAGCCATGTTAGATAGATAGATAGATAGATAGATAGATAGATAGATAGATAGATAGATAGATAGATAGCGCGAAGAAGGAAGCATATATGAGCAAACATAGATAGATAATTCAAAGAAGGAGGCATATATGAAAATATTTAGATAGATAGATAGATAGATAGATATAAACAGAATAAGATAGATAGATAGATAGATAGATAGATAGATAGATAGATAGATAGATAGATAGATAATGAAAAGACTGAGATAGATAGATAGATAGATAGATAGATAGATAGATAGATAGATAGATAATGAAAAGACTGAGATAGATAGATAGATAGATAATGAAAAGGCTGACATAGATAGATAGATAGATAGATAGATAGATAGATAGATAGATAGATAGATAGCGCGAAGAAGGAAGCATATATGAGCAAACATAGATAGATAATTCAAAGAAGGAGGCATATATGAAAATATTTAGATAGATAGATAGATAGATAGATAGATAGATAGATAGATAGATATAAACAGAATAAGATAGATAGATAGATAGATAGATAGATAGATAGATATGAAAATAGATAGATAATGAAAAGACTGACATAGATAGATAGATAGATAGATAATGAAAAGACTGACATAGATAGATAGATAGATAGATAGATAGATAGATAGATAGATAGATAGCGCGAAGAAGGAAGCATATATGAGCAAACATAGATAGATAATTCAAAGAAGGAGGCATATATGAAAATATTTAGATAGATAGATAGATAGATAGATAGATAGATAGATAGATAGATCACGCTGAGCAGGAGGCATATATGAGCAAACATAGATAGATAATTCAAATGAGGGAGCATACATGAACATGAATAGATAGATAATTTAAATGAGGGCACATATGAAAAGACATAGACAGATAGTCAGATCTTGTACCAGACCTACAGTATATTTTGGCCAACTTTAACAGCTCGGGGAACCAACTAAAATGGCCTTATACCGATGTTGATATGCGGCTAAACAAAATTGACAAAAATGACTAAATAACTAATCTTTAAATTGTACACAACTAACAGGAATTAATTTCAGATTAAACTTTTGAAGCCTTTGCATCATTTGTAAATAGGTCGATATGCGACGATATGTGACCCCAGGTCTAAATGTGGCCATGACAATTTCCTGTGTACTGGATTACCTGGATAGTTGATAAGAGCAGGCAGACAAACAGAGGGAGTATGTTTTTCCCCTTCTACTGGAAGTTGAAATGGTTGAATGTAACTGTTTTCATTTCGAACTGGTAAGAGTAATACAGTGAGGGAAATAGAAACCTTATCGGCCTATTTCCCACCCCGGTCTGGGTGCCCGTTTAACAAAATCAGAATGCAAAGACGAGATTAGCCAGTCGGCTGGCTGGTCTTGAAAAGACAGTTTGGAAAGGCGGACGGACTGAAAACTCGCCAGCTGCTAGACAACAAAGAGGAAGGCGGGAGAGAGAGATATTGTAAATTCAGGCAACTGGTAGTTGAATAACCGATTGTCCCAAATAAATAATACACCACGAATAATATCGTGCTACTGAAATACCAGCCAACTGATTTTTCTTTTCCGTTACTTATTTTGACTTGCTTGAAATCTTGTAATTATTCGATATATATATATATATTAAAATCTACACTCTGTCGTTGTGGTCTTAAATCTGGTTTTCATCGTATACTAATCTCTTGAACGTCTAGACCATACCCGTCAAGTGGTAATATAAGGTCCTGGCTAGTTAATCCAAAATCAATAACACAGCGTGGGCGGAATCTGCCAACGATCAGGGAGGTTGACTGAACCCAGCCAGTGGTCGTGTTATATATATATAGGGTGTTTAAAAATGTATTCCCGCTTTAACTGTCTCTAACATGCTTTTTTGCTTTTTATGCAGATGTAATTAAAAAATAAATCCTCATGTAACACTTGAACATCATGTAAACTTACCAGGAGTAACAGTGTAGTGTGGGATACCGCATTGGTCATCATAGGACCATTTTTTTTTTACCGGAACTGTCACTGGGGAGAGTTACCTCAACTTGCTTCAGGAGTTTGTCACTCCACAATTTTCAGAGATGTTTGGTGATGACGGCGAGATTTACTTTCAGCAAGATGGAGCACCTCCTCACTGCCCTCGCGATGTACAAGCTTACCTCGATGCAGCTTTTCCATACACATGGATTGGACGAAGGAGTACCATTGTATACCCTGCGCGTTCCCCAGACCTCACGCCCATGGACTTCTTTTTATGGGGATATCTCAAAGATAATGTTTATCGCACCAAACCAAGAACAATTGATGCATTGAAACTGGAAATTGAAAGACAATGTCGCGATATTCCTAATGATCTTCAAATCTGCTTAATCAAATGTACGTTTGGAATTAATAAAAATTAATTTGATTTATGCATAAGTTTAAAAAAATTGATTTATTTCAAAATTACTGAAATAAAATTTAAATTAATAAAACACCAATCGACTCATTTTTATTGCGAATCCCTTGGTGCGCGTTATCAGCATTGTCTGGATAATAATGGTCATCAATTTGAACATGATTTTTCAATTACATTTTTCTTCTGTATTCGAAGCTATTCCATTTCACTCTATGTTCATAAATAAAGGTTTTCTCGTCATTCAAAGTGTGAGTACATTTTTTGAGACACCCAGTATATATATATATTAATGTATACTTGGGCAGCAACCTTTCTTTCAAAAATATTTTACTGAGTACGGCCGACAAGTTTAATTTTTTATTACGTTTTTCCAGCATCCTAAGATTTTTCCATTCTGTTATAGATAAGGAAAATAAAAATTGTTCTTAATTTTTATCGGCCATTTCTTTAATCATTTCAACGGTGTTTATGTCACTGCTGTTGTTATTCTTTCCCTCTTGTTTTGACTGTAATGTAGCACTACATTGTTCATCCCTAGTTCAGATTTGATTTTTTTTCTTAGCGACAACAAATTTTGCGGTCTTCTATTTACTCTAAGAATTTAGGAATTACAGTACAAATATTGTTTTAATCATTTTCAGTATAGCGAATTTGTCTTACTTATAGTTATTGTGTATCTGTTTGCAGCAAAACGTGTCGATGCTATCTTGTGTGCTGTTTTTATAATTAACTATTATTAACGTTGCTCGGGTGTAATGAAAGCTTTAAAACTAATCCATGGTCCTGAAGCTCAGACTCTTTGGACGTTGACACGAAAGACTAAAAAGCAATAAATTACAAGGGGTCGATTTTGGCATTAGTTCACATATATGCATACCTACCCGGTTATGTATATATATATATATATATATATATATATATATATATATATATATATATAGATTGATTGATTGATTGATTGATTGATTGATTTAGTTCAGCCAATGGGAGGCCCTAAGGCCTCTCAAGGTAGACGCTTGCCAAAGAAAAATCTTATTTTATCAACCCCTTGTAATTTATTTAAACAGAAATTGTAGCAATAATAATGATTTAGGGATACAAATCTTAACAATTAACCCATAGTTGTGGGGAGAAAAAGTAGATTCATACCTTCCCCAAGGGTATTTGCTAATAAGTGAATAACTCTTCCGATTAACAATTCCGAATCATTATCCATTACAACACCCGCATATTCAAGCTTACAGCGCCTGGTATTCCCAGGCGGTCACGCGTCTGGTTACTAACCAGAGTTTACGTTACTCAACTTTGGTAATAGTACAGAAACCAGTGTTTTGAGGTAATGAGACCGTAGGTCAAGGAGATTGTTGTAAAGGAGGAAAGGAAGTTAAAATTCAAAACACTTCAGAGTACAGGAGGTGAACAAAATAATGGAAACACTTTGAAATTTCAAGAAAATTTATTTCAGTATTTCTGCCTTTGTCTTTAATTACAGCTTGAATTTTGCATGAGATCGACTCGTACAAAGTTTGATATTCTTTCAGGGGAATTCTTATCTATTCTTTAGCTAAAACAGTCTCGAATTCTTTCAATGATGATGGTGGAGGATATCAGCTCCTCACTGGTTTTTCTAAAATGAACCATAAATGTTCAATGATGTTGAGATATTGAGATTGTGGAGACTAGATAAGATGTTCTACTTCACTAGGATGCTACTCGTACTATTTGGCTACAAATTTAGCAATATGAATAAGTGCATTATCATCCCAAAAGATAGCATTTCCCTCGGCAACCACAGGATGAAGTTGATCTCTTAAAATTCTTAATTAGTTCTAACTGTTGATTTTAATAAACTTATTTAAATTATATCACTAAAAAACAACAATTTTAGCAAAAGAGGTGAAGTACTAGTAATATTAAATCAACAAACATAAAAATAGACAAGCTTTTGACAGTTTAATCAAATTTTCCAAATAATGCTATTATGGTACTAAGTGCTTCTATCATTTTGTCCACCCTCTCTATATGTAGATTATGTATGGACTTGAAGAGCTTACGATTGTAGTGTTCAGGGAAGTATCCTCTTGGGAGCCTGTCACGCAAAGTAACTTTTTTTGGTAAGAGACACAAAGAGAATAGGAATGATTTACAAACATGGCATGATGGGTTCTAGCTGGGAATATGTTAACTTGTATGACTAATGTAAATCGTAA
Source organism: Ascarosepion bandense (assembly GCA_037127315.1). Lineage (NCBI taxonomy): Eukaryota > Metazoa > Mollusca > Cephalopoda > Sepiida > Sepiidae > Ascarosepion > Ascarosepion bandense. The sequence goes on along the minus strand of JBBBDQ010000927.1, from coordinate 6,590,920 downwards.
GAACATTTGTCATAGTCATAACAGCAGTAATGAGAGGCTAGCAACTATTTCGTTTATAATATAGGAGTTGAAGAGTGGAAAATGTAAAGTAAATAATCATCTTTAGGATATACTATCGTTATAATTCTACTAATGGTTTACATAAAAAAATATGAAAATATTAGGGAAAAAGTTGGGGTCGGAAAATGTTATGCCATTGTGAATACGTTTGTTAATTTCCTTTGTCGCAACGACGATTCCAGTTTCTGTGATACAGACAAAAGTATAAGAATAAAGAAAATATTTTAAATATTTAAATTTATTTGAATTTTCTTTCACTTCTATTTTAACTTTTTTGCTTAAAACAAATATCCAACCAAAAAGAAACATGTTTATACTGTACCCTGATTTTCCATACATTATAAAATATCATGATTTTCCATACATTTTTATGGAAGCCATTCCATATATCCTTATTCTTCATGTATTTTTATGGAAACAATTTCACTAAATATAACTTTTATGATAATTTAGAATATTTCATTAAATTGTTTTTTTTAATAGTTTACAATTATTGATATATTTTAAATTAATTTAAATTAATTTTTACCTTTTATAAAAATGAGTCGATTGGTGTTTTATTAATTTAAATTTTATTTCAGTCATTTTGAAATAAATCAATTTTTTTTTAACTGATGCATAAATCAAATTAATTTTTATTAATTCCAAACGTACATTTGATTAAGCAGATTTGAATTTCAATTATTTTAATTTTTTTGTTCAAAGATAAATAATACGAGAGAATATGAAAAGTTTCTGGATTCAACCAACTTCCATTTTTTTCGCTTTTGTCCAGATTCTTGTTCGGAACGAAAGATTTTCAGCACTCCCCCGTATATCTAGAGTCTCCAAATAATGCTATGTCCAAAATCTTCAATATATATATACATATATTATTTTTTAACAGAAAGTAATCTCTCTTGTACTTTCTTAAAATATAATTACTCCCACAGATCCGAGAAAAATTTGTATACTTTTAACTAATCATCTGCTATTAATTTTCGGATTCATAGCAAATTGCGTTTTTTTTTTCTTTCTTTTTGCTTGTTTGTCCCCTTACAAAAAAAGAGAACATTAATACTTAGTTTGTACAAAGCTAATACCTCGCCCATACATAACCGGGTAGGTATGCATATATGTGAACTAATGCCAAAATCGACTTGATGATTGATGCTTATTGCAGACATAGTTGGGTGTTGGGTGTAAAATTGTGGACGAGGGTGTGAAGACTTCATTGCTGTTCAGCCATCTTACTAATAAGATAGATGTGGCGTAACACAGGTAGACCTTTTCTCTTGCACAATAAACTGAAGGGCAAGTATTTTGTCTCCACGTGCTTCATTTCGCCTCGATAGTTCGAGAAAGAGACGCATTCTTAAGGCATGCGCACAACCTGAAGAAAAATATACACCAATGAACGTGTTCACTGATGAATCAACATATAGAATCTGTGATAGTGGTATATTCGGGTGTTAACACTGGTAGCACTTCCACTAATGTCTCCTGCGTACTGCATACAGTAACTTATAGCAAATAATTGTGAAGCTTTAAAAAAAGGTTTTTAAATGCATATTTCTGCCAGTTCCACCTTAAATTAGGTCGATCAATGGAACTTTGTCTGTGTGTGTCTGTCTGTGTGTCCGTTACCTATAGACTCCGAAACGGATGAACCGATTTTCTTGAAAATTTAAACAGTTGTGCTATAAGCGTCTGCAAGTGTTCTTAGCTAGGTTTTGTGTCGAGGTATCCCCGATAAATATCGAAAATCGATAATCAAAAAAATCGGGTTATAGAAGGAGTGGTCCGATTTTAATAACATTTGATATGCTCATGGACAAAGACATAAGAAACGATATTCAGAAGTTTCAAGGTTGCAGTTTTTACAATAGTGCAGAAAATCGATAATATATATATATATATATATATATATATATATATATATATATAAAAGGCAAGATACCGGGTCTGATCAAAATCAGTTTTTCAGCCCCTTTATTTTAGTTTTTGCTTTGGGTTTTGCTCTAAGTAGGTATAATTGTAGTTCTTAGTCTCAGCCATTATACCATTTACTCAGAGGACTTATTTAGCCTTCAAAATTCAGTTTACGACGAAAAAAACTTTTTTGATATCGATACCAGGAAATCAAAATGTGACTTACAACCATTCATTTTTCTTTCAGTCTACGGTTTCGCTTTAACTGGAAACAAATATTGCTTTTTAGTCTTTCGTGCCAACGTCCGAAGAGTCTGAGCTGCAGGACCATGGATTAGTTTTAAAGCTTTCATTACACCGGAGCAACGCCGGGCTATACTGCTAGTTAAATATAAAAAAATGTCAGTTTAATACGTTGGCTTCCAACTCTCACTTCCTCTTTTGTCTCAGGGTCACAATATTAATTTTGCTAAAAGCGAATTTGTTTTAACATTGTTTCCTATATGAGGCAAGGATATCATAGGTAATATTTATTACCTATGACACACTGATGTATCGTTCGGTACCTGATTTAATGTTACAACCCAGAGCCCCACACAAACCACTAGAATGCATGGTAGAGCTCTGTGTATAACAAAAGTCTTAAAATTGATAAAAAACAGTAGTAGAAATTCCAAAAGGAAAACGAGATAAAAGACAATTTTTTTTTAAAATATTGAATGTGGTTCTGGTGTACGATAACCTCATAAACAATCAATCTTAGCATCCCATTCTCAATAATCTTTATAGAAAATAAATTAGAAAACTAACAAAAGGAGGCTTGTGTGGGCCTTAAAAAACATACAACCAAAGCGCTTCGGTGAGTCGTGTGGGTGCCATCGTGTTAAAAAATTAATTTAAACTATAAAATACAGAATAGTGTTTTGATATGTTAAGTCTTAAATAATTTCAATTTTGGGGAGCCAATTGTAATGACACATGTATCATCCTAACTACTTATTTTAATTATCTTTTATTTTTATGATTAAATGCTTTAAAATCAGCATGAAATGGTTACTTCTTCTTCATGTACCATGTCCCTTCAGGGCATAGGCGATCATGGACTTCCACTTAGCCTTGTTTCTTGTCGCTCTCAATATATTTTCTCTTGGTATATCTCCCAAACCCCACTTAGCCATCCATTTGGTCAAGCCTATAAGATATGTCTCACGCTGCTTTTCTCTGTCTCTCTTTCTCTCTATCCCTTCTGTGAGTATTAGATTCTCCGTGCCTTCTTTCCTAATTACTAATCATACTAATCTCTGGACCGATTCTGCTGCGCGCTCTGTTCATCAGAATCCGGATGATGAGTTTTGTTATGTAGCTCATTAAGCTGATTATCCAGTGGAGTTCACATTCCTCTGCATCTGGCTTCTTAGGTAGTGCTATAAAAATTGATCTGCTTAGGTTCTCCGGTATATTACCGCTGTTAAAGATTTTGTTTATTATTTCTGTGAGCCTCTATATGCTGCCGAAACCGTCTAAGGTTGTCAGCATTTCTATCACAATACCGTCGAATCCTGTTGCGTTGTTTCTGTTCAATTTGGCCAGTGCCACTTCCATTTCAGTTTTCAATATTTCTTGTCTGTCCGTTTTGCTGGTTGCTATCTCTTATCGTGGAAGAGATCTCTGATATATTCGTCCCATCTTTGAAGTATTTTTCTTTTTCTAGTATGATTGTTCCGTCCTTTGATTTTATACATTCTGTTACTGAGAAAGTTTTTTCTCCCGTTAGTTATTTTATCTTTTATGCATATCTCCTTCATTTGTCCTACTCAGTCTCTCTATTTCAGTGCATTTGTCGTTCAGCCATCTTTTTTTAGCCTGTTTGCATTTGCTCCTTATTTTATTGTTGTTTTCTGTGTAAGTTCTTCGAGTTTTGTCTCCAAATTGTTATGATCGACGTGACTCTCGAATTCTCGTCGCCAAGTTGTTGTGGATTCAGGGAATGGGGTCCGCACAAATAAATGAACAACGACCAGTAATTGAGATAGAAAATAAGTGTATTAACGTAAGGATACATATCTTGGCAATGTTTTTCGTTTCTTTTCAATCATGTCAAGAATCTCTTCGGTGATCCAATCATTTTTCTCCCGACGTGCTTTTTCCTTTGAGATCATGTCGTTTGCTGATACGGTGGTCAATAATTAAAACAACATTCGCTAGAAATAAAGAAGAGATTACTAGATTGCTATATGTTGTCAGTTCAATATGGCAGTGAATGCTGGACAATATCATCGAAGATGAAGGAAAAACTTGAAGCAGCTGAAATGTGGTTCTACGGAAGAATACTGGATATATAGTGAGGGATCAGTTCCATATTACAATCAATATATAAACTGATACCTCACTTTGTAACCGCATCAGTTTCTATGTATTTATATTTCTGAGATCCAAAAGCACAAAGATGCATTCCAGAAGCTGAGAAGAGTATTAAGAAACAGAACAATTTCACTAGAAACAAAGAGAAGAGTTCTGGATTGCTATGTGATGTCAGTTCTTCAATATGGCAGTGAATGCTGGACAATATCATCAAAGATGAAGGAAAAACTTGAAGCAACTGAAATATAGTTTTACAGAAGAATGCTGCTAATATCATGGATCAGGCATGTGAGCAATGATGAGGTCCTAGTAATGATGGAAATAAAAAGAAAATTAATAGTGTGCATCAGGAAGAGATAGCTGAAGTTCCTGGGACATGCAATGAGGAAGGAAGGCTTGGAGAACCTAATACTAACAAGCCAGATACAGGGAAAAAGAGACATAGGAAAGCAACAGATAACATATTTGAAGGACCTAATCAGGAGGATGATGGAACGAGGGTTGCATGGTGTAACAGGAGAAGGCGTGATAAGAGCCACCAGAGATAGGGAGACGTGGAAAGCTATGATCACCTACGTCCTGAAGGGACAGGGCACATAGAAGAAGAAGAATGTGGCGCAGGTTTATTATATGGAGGTTGTAAAAGCATTCTTAATTATTTTTCAACAGAAATGCAATTCCCTGGTGGAAAGGCTTTGCAAATTGGGGAAAAATGTATTCTTGTTCCCCAAACAGAACTACAAGTGCATTTAAAATATTATCTTTAGCCTTCAAGTCCCACTCCGCACGTTGCATATTTGGTAAAATGGACGCTTATTTTGTCCCAAGTGTCCAATTTCCTCCGTTTTTTTTTTTATAAGTAGATATTTTTTCTCGCTTGATTCCATATTGCACATTTATGAACCACCCATTCACCAGTGCATCTGAATATTGCTGCCATATCTGGTCGGGTGCTCCTGCTATATATCTCGTGATTCCCGACTTCGGTAACTTTCCTACCGCTGTAACGTGGCGTACCGGTATCTTTTGGGCTTTCAGCCACATCACGTTGAAATACCGTACAATCACTGCAGTTAAGTAACGTTGGGCTTGGTCACTACCTAGGTGGTTGACTGCTTGCGTAGACCTGGTGATGTAAGCTTAGATATTAGGTTGGTTTTATTGATACTTGCTTGGAGTTGTTAATCGGAATACCAAGTTCCAATTCCCGTTGGGTTCGTTACATACACTTACGCGTAAATAACAGTAGGAAATGTATAAATCCACCAGCTATGGGTTAATTATTAAGTCCTGTATGACTGATACCATTTTCTCTGAAAAGAAAAACAGACATTTTTATACTCTAAGAATATTTTCTGACTATAAAGATCCTGCAAAAGAATTAATAAACCATAAAAAAGCAATCAACCAACCAATTTATGACTTTTCAATAAATATTTTAACTGAAATTGTTCTAATGAAACTCTTCTTCTCCGTAACCCCGTCGCATGAATTTAAATGTACTATTACAATGGTAACAAGGATTCATCTTTTTAATCTTGAAATAACTAGATGTAACCATAAGTCCTATTTTAATAGTTTCTTTTCTTGCCCTTTTCGCCTGTGGAAATCTGTTCTGCAATTTTGCTTCTCTGCCACCTATGATCTTCAAAAACGTATTTACGACTTAAATCGCCATCTTCTTTCCTCCAAAATACTTTTTTTTATTGTCCTTTCTCTTCAGTCTTCTTATTCTCTTTTACTCTCTTACATTTTTGAGAAATTATTGCCTCGTTTAAGAAGAAATTATTAATTTCAGAAAACAATTATATAAAAAATTCCCACTGGCATTTGTACTTAGTGAAAAAAAAAAGAAAAGGATGTGTGTGATTAAGTATGTGTAACTGACAGAACAAGGCTCTTCAAGTGAAAGAAAAATTATCTATCCTCCTTATCTTCATAATCTTTATTTTTAACTGCATTCTTTTTCATTCTCATCGCAGACTTTGTTCATTAATTTCTATTTTGATCGCATACCACGATTTCCAGGGTTTCTCTAGCTTTGCATTGGGTGAACTTTAGTATTAATAAACTTTTCCAACCTCTTTTTTTCATAATGATCTTGCAATACAAAGATGAAAAAGATAACGTGATGGGTAATTTTAAGGTAAGAGATCTTCCTTTTTAAAATATCATCATACGATTTTGTGCGCTTGAACACCACATCTAATACCAGGGAAAAACATGTTGACATTTTGCCACTAAACAGATTCCATTCGTTTAGAATAGCCCTTTTAATTTTTTTAATATAGTTCACCCAAAGCAAGGCAGTAAAGCCACTAAGATACGGGGTTACTGGGTATGAAAGAATTAGAAAACAGAAATGTTACTAAAGATCGAGAATGAAAGAAGATTTGTATAGAGAACAGTAAAAACCGATTGACATTGCATTTCAATTTTTGAAGATTAAAGTTGACTGGAAAGCATGGAGCTGAAAGGGATTTTCACGTGCAAGAAGTGCGAATAAAAGAAACTGTCAGCATAGGACTTACGGTTATATGTATCCAACTCAATAATAAGTTTGGGATATCCCATCGTCAGTCTACTCTTCTTCTTCTCTGTGCCGTGTCCCTTCAAGACGTAAACGATTATCTCTCTTTCCCTTGCAGCTCTTAACACTCTTCCTCTTGAATCCTCTCCCAAAACTGCTCTGGCATTCATTTACTGAAGCCCAAGTATATACCATGATTTGTTTTGCCCTGTCTCGCTTTCTCTATCTGTCCTATTAGTATCAGATTTTTCAAGCCATCCTTCCTCATTGCATATTCCAGAAACTTCAGATAACTTTCCCTGATGTTAAGTATAAGTTTCCTTTTCGTTTCTAGCCTTTCCAAAACCTCGTGATTGCTCATATGTTCGGCCTTTGGTATCCTCAGCATCCTTCTGTAGAACCATATTTTGGTTGTTTCAATCTTTGATGAGATTGTCCATATTGAAGGACAGGCATAAGGCCTGAAAACTATAACGAGGAGCTCATCCTAACAGTTGCCATGAAAGTATATATAGAAAAGACACAGGGGGGTCTCTCTACGGCGCTTGGAAAGTGACCGAAGCCGGGACACCAGACCAGGACCATTAATTATTACTGCTTCTTATTTGGATTTTATCAAGGATCTCTAGATATATATAACAGGAGCAACATAGCACATAGGTTTTGAGAAGTTTGGAATAGACGAACAAGTTTAGAAAATAAAATAAGCGGTTGGGGTGGTATCTGGAATAAAACTGGGTAGGTTGGAAACAAATCAAAATTTAATTATCCGGGCAGGACCGTCTATTCTGATCGCAAGAGGAACCTGATAATTTTGGCTACATAACGTCTTCTTCTTCGTTTTTTTCTTTTTTTTTTTACATTTACATTTGTTTATGTTTTCCTCTTTCTTTCCTTTATTCTTTTTTTTTCTTTTCATGTTGAGCTCATTTTGACCCACCACGCAATTTTTCTTAACTTGAGATTCACTCGAAACCCCACCCTTTGTAGTTCTTTCTCATTTGATTGTTAATCAAACTCTTTCTTCTTATCATGTGTTTTGTGTTATTGGACGGACAGTTGTGTTCTGGACAACTGCGCAACAGACAATTACATACCTGGACCCTTGGGTCCCTAGACAAATGCGTCGATGGATAATTGCGTACCTATGGTAATATTTTTAAGTTATCATATTTCCTTAAGAAATGCTATTTGCAGACCAACTTTTAATTATTCTAAAAAATCAAAACGATAGATAACATAAAAACTCTGTTATCAAAAATCTAAATCTAAACTTATTTATAAAAGGAATTTTGTCTGTGTGTGTGTGTGTGTGTGTGTGTGTGTGTGTGTGTGAGAGAGAGAGAGAGAGAGTCTGTGTGCGTATGTCTTTTTCTGTTACCTATAGACTCCGAAACGGCTGAACCGATTTTCTTGAAAATTTACACAGTTGTACTATAAGCGTCTGCGAGTGTTCTTAGCTAGGTTTTGTGTCGAGGTACCCCCGATAAATATCGAAAATCGAAAATCAAAAAAATCAGGTTATAAAAGAAGTGGTCCGATTTTAATAAAATCTGATACGCTCATAGACAAAGGCATAAGAAACGATATTCAGAAGTTTCAAGGTTGCAGTTCTTACAATAGTGCAAAAAATCGATAATATATATATAAAAGGCAAGATGTGTGTGTGTGTGTGTGTGTGTTTATATTCCTGTATGTCTGTATTTTTTTCGGCCCTTTCATTTTAGTTTTTGCTTCGAGTTTGACTCTAAGTAGGTATAATTGTAGTTCTTAGTCTCAGCCATGATACCATTTAGTCAGAGGACTTATTTAGCCTTCAAAATTCAGTTTACGACGAAAAAAATGATTTGATATCGATACCAGGAAATCAAAATTTGACTTACATCCATTTATTATTCTTTCAGTCTACGGTTTCGCTTTAACTAGAAACAACTATTGATTTTTAGTCTTTCGTGCCAACGTCTAAAGAGTCTGAGCTCCAGGACCATGGATTAGTTTTAAAGTTTTCATTACACCCGAGCAACGCCGTGCTATACTGCTAGTAAAACTATAAATTAAAAAAAATCACGGCGATATTAAGTAAGTACACTCCTGAAAACAAAATAAATTTCTTTAAAGGGATGGTTCTTAACATTCATAAGTTTTTATTAATTTGTGAAACTGCAATAATTTTGAATTTTTGAAATATTTTTAAACACTGTTAATCTGTCATTGGATTCTATAGCCTTGGTTGGCAACCAGACTACCGCTGAAAGTAATGGCAACCCATTAAAAAATCTACCCAGTCACTCATGTCCCTTTAGAGACATGATCACCCAAGAGTGTATCACATATGACACTTAACTGACTGATTGAATCTATCATTTCATTTATAACAAAAATAAACTTGTAATTTATTTTTTTATTCCTTTTTTTTTTATAAATTTGCGATTACTATCGTTGCTTTTTTTGAAAATTTATGGTAATTGCCTTTAAAGGCTTCAAAAAATTATCTGAGGTATGGAGTTATCCAGGAACTCATTTGTCTAGGAGCGCAAATGTCCTGTTACACAATTGTTTGTTAGATAAATGTCCAGTACGTAATTGTGGTTAGTACCGTCTTGTGTTATCTAATTTTCCTGAACTAATGTCAACACACACCCATGCAAGATTTTAAAGCTGCAATTTATATTCAATTCGTTTTATCAATATGAACGTTTCAAAACAAGCCAAATCAAATAAAATCGATCTAAAGCCATGCGAAGGCGGAAGAAGTTATTTCGCCATCTCTTTTAAACTGGAAAAGCAATTTCGTTTTTTTTTTTTTTGTTTTTTTTTTTACATTTCAATTGGCCGAATGTTTTCAATAACGCCACCTACACATTTTTCATCATTTTACCTCAAACAAGGCAATAATGTCACTATGACGGAAGTGGGTTAGGCAGTGTTAGAGAATATGAGAAAAACTATTATGAAAGAGAAATGACAATAAAAGGACTTGATTTAAGAGGACAGAATATAACGATTGACAATTTATTTAAATTTTTGAAGCTCAAAGTTGACTGGGAAGCAAGAAGCTTGAAGTTAATCCACAGGGGAGAAATGCGACAGAAGAAACTGTTAGTATAGAATGTAAGTTTAAATCTAGCCATTTCAAAATTAAAATGATGAGACCTTACAGTCAATCTATTCAGTCAATTCAGTGATACACGCTTGGGCAATCATATCTCGAAAGAGACATGACTGACTGGGCAGAAGATTTTCCCGCAATAGGTTGCCATTACTTTTTGTGGTAGACTGGTTGCCAACCAAGGCTACAGAATTCAATATTTCCTGCTATTTAACCTATAGCTGGAGGGAGAAGCGACGGATTAATACCTTTCATAATGGAATTTGCACGTAACTGAACGCAACGGATTCAAGTGAAATTAGAACTCCGATCTCCGATCTCCGATCTCCGATTTCTCGTTCCGAGGCGATATCCACTGCACCACAACGCACATCCGCGTGAATCTAGTACTGTACTTAAATTCATAAGTCTAAGTACAATCGAAGAAAAATCAGAACAATTACTACAAAATTATTTATAGAAAAACGCAGTGAAGCTATGGTACGGCGATGGGAAAGATACTGAAGCCGAGATGCATGTACAGGACCGAACATTTTGCAGACCCTTTTTTTACTTTATCAAGAATCTCTAAATACATAGCAGAAGAACCAGACCAGATATCGTCCCAATATTCAAAGTATGAACAAATGGTAGACTTATAAATATGTAAGCTTAGCATCTGGAAAGAAAAATTGGCTGACCACCAATTTTCTTTGCGGCAAACTTAGCAATTGATTCAATATACTTTTTTTCCGCTTCATGTCAGCGAGAAACGTTAGTCCGAGAAGCTGCAATGATACACTCTTGAACATTAAGACCAGCCATGCTAATTGAAGGCAAAAAGCACTTAATATTGAGGAAACACACCCAAACGTAGGAAGGATCATTCCTGAGCGTACAATCTAGTATAAAACAGGACCCAATGAAGTTGCCAAATATAAAACTTATACATCTAGATCGCTATGCATTGCCGAATTTTAGAAGATTTATATTAATACTAAATATAATTTATACATAAAACTTATCCAGAGTGAGTTTAGAGCCTATAATCTTTTGTTGGGTTATATATTGGGCTGGAACAAAAGCTCTTAGCGCTTTCAATAAGATAGCATTTAAATCATTAATGATTTATTTACACTGTACATGAGGTAATGGTAATATTATCGTGTGTCATTATGAGAAAACATACGGCATTCTTTGACCGATCAGGTCATTTGGTTAAAATTTTAAAAATCTTAAACCAATTTTTCATGAAAATAACTTTCTTAAGTTCATAAGCTGTTATTGCACTTTCCATCATCGATAGAGGTTTCCTTCTTAACTTTTTGTTTGATGTAGTGTGGAATATCAACATCATTATTATGTCATTAGTTTCTCTCTATGTTACATGTTGTTGTGGGACCTCCCCTTTTTCTATTATAATGGACTCGACTTGAGTATACATATACTCCTGCCATAAAACTGTAGAGAACCGTAGAGAACCGTTACAGACATCGGGACTGATCCGTAAGTTACCGAACGATACCGAAGTTACACAGAGAATACCGCGTCAGTTGGCATAGTAGCTCTGAGCTCCACTCAGCCAAAATAATATTACAGGGATATATTATTTCAACATGACTTCACTTCAAGACTTGTATATATATATATATATATATATATATATATATATTCCTTACTACTCGCATTCCTGGATTACTAACCTGCGTTCCAGTTTGTATATTTACATTCAATACAACCTATTTTTCTATCTCAAATATCTGTTTTGTTGTTCATTATTTTGTGTGGTTCCTCACCCGGATCCTCAACACACGTGATATCCATTTTAGTTACCGTTATTGTCGAAAGTGTTCAAGTGACATAATACCTTCTTTATCCCATTAACATTTTTTTATTATTATTTCGTGAACTCTTTGCTTATTTAAAATGCATTTCTATAGTAAAATGACTGTCGATGCCTAAGCTAATAAGTATTTTCTTTTTCTATGGGCCGTCTCCATTCAGGAGGTTGGCTATCATGGATTTCCGCAATTTCCTGTTCATTGTAGTTCTTATTTTTGTTTTTCTGTTATTCCTAAATTTTGTTCCGTCATCCATTTACTCAAACTCTCTAGGCTAGGCATTGCTTTATCTCTCGCCCTCAATCTGCTCTGTTTGTTATCGAATTTTCCGTGCTCTCTTTCCTCCTTATTTGACCTAGAGATTTCAACTGTTGTTTCTTGTCTAAACTTATTTATAAATGGAATTTTGTCTGTGTGTCTGTGTGTGCCTCTGTGTGTGTGTGTCCCCCGTTACTTATAGACTCCGAAACGGCTGAACTGATTTTCTTGAAAATTTACACAGTTGTACTACAACCGTCTGCGAGTGTTCTTAGGTTTTGTGTAGAGCTACCCCGATAAATATCGAAAATCTATAATCGAAAAAATCGGATTATAGAAGGAGTGATCAGATTTTAATCAAATTTGATACACTCATAGACAAAGACATATTCAAAAGTTTCAATGTTGCAGTTCTTACAATAGTGCAGAAAATCGATAATATATATATATATATATATATATATATATATATATATATATATATATAAGGCAAGATGTTTGTGTGTGTGTGTGTGTCTGTTTATATTCCTGTATGTCTGTATTTTTTTCAGCCCTTTCATTTTAGTTTTTGCTTCGGGTTTGGCTCTAAATAGGTGCAATTGTAGTTCTTAGTTTCAGCCATGATACCGTTTACTCAGAGGACTTATTTAGCCTTCAAAATACAGTTTACGACGAAAAAAACTTATTTGATATCGATACTAGGAAATGAAAATTTGACTTACATCCATTCATTTTTCTTTCAGTCTACGGATTCGCTTTAACTGGAAACAACTTTTGCTTTTTAGTCTTTCGTGCCAACGTCCAAAGAGTCTGAGCTTCAGAACCATGGATTAGTTTTAAAGCTTTCATTACACCCGAGCAACGCCGGGCTATACTGCTAGTTCTATATATATGTAACTTTGGATTCTAATGTGTATTCGTAATTGTGCATGTCTTATAGAAGGATTTATAATGTCTTTTGTGCGTTCAGGCAAGTGCAGTTGTGTGGCTTTCCATTTCATCTGGGATTATCCTTAACAATTTATCTCATCTAAGCAACATCGAAATAGTCACAACCTCTTCAAAAACTATTATGGATATGAAGTCAGATCTAGAAAAACACGGGACAGTAATAACTCGGATATATTACAGTACACTGGGGAAACATGTAGAAAATTAAAAAGACGTATCTATAAACACAGAAGGGACACATAAATAATAAGTTAAGTAATGAACTTGTACGAAAATGTGCGTCATTCGGCAGGATTTCGTACAAAATTTATCGTAAAAATCAGGCCGGTAGAAATATATATATAAATATACTGCTTGATTAAAAACAGAATATCTACTCAAATACGAGTATCGACTAAAATTAGTGTTCAAACAAATAATTTCAACATGTCGGTTGTTAAAACCATTTCGTTAATCTTCGGGATTTTCCGTAACATTGTATGTTTATATATATATATATATATATATATGTATTAATTGTACATTGCGACATGGAAATTTCTATGTTTCGAGATAGACTCTCATCATCAGGCAATGTTGATGTAGTTGTGTAGCATTGCCTGATGATGAGAGTCTATCTCGAAACAGAAATTTCTATGTCGCAATGTACAATTGATACATAACTATATAATTATATTAAGCTGTATAATACTCAATATATTGAGCACTGTTTATAATAAAATAAATGCCAGAGCACTCGAAATAAAAAAAAACTTGAGTCCTCTTCACCTGGAATTACACACACACACACACACATATATATATATATATATATATATATATATATATATATATATATATATAATTAAATGCGTTGGTGAAACTAACAGACAATTTGCCAAAACAACTAATACGTTAATAAAGTGAATATATATATATATATATATATATATATATATATATATAATAGTCGTATACTAGCGGGTTATTTATAGTGCCATGTCACACATGGTTAGTTATCGAAAAAATCAGGTTATAGAAGGAGTGGTCCGATTTTAATCAAATTTGATACTCATAGACAAAGACATAAGAAACGACATTCAGAAGTTTCAAGGTTGCAGTTCTTACAGTAGTGCAGAAAATCGATAATATATATATATATATATATATATATATATAAAAGGCAAGATGTTTGTGTGTGTTTCTCTGTTTATCTGTCTGTATGTCCTTTATACAAATCCACAATTTTTATCCGATTCTCACCAAACTTGACACAAATATTCTTTAGGCTGAATCTGAGCTCCAGGACCATGGATTAGTTTTAAGCCTTTCATTACATCCGAGCAACGCCGGGCTGTTCTGCTAGTGTATACATATATAAGTCTTCTAAAACTTCTCCGTTGCTCACATGTTCGATCCATGGTATTCTCAGCATCTTTCAATATAACTATATTTCTGTTGCTTCAAGTCTTTCCACTATACACTGTCATATAGAAAAATAGGGTTCAGTAGTATTTTCTTCGTTTCCTCCCTGTTTCTTAATACTTAGCTTAGCTTTTGGAAATTGTATTTCGTCATCTTAATTCGTCTTCGGATTTCAGTGTCACACATTCTGATATATGTATCATCAATAACCGATATATAATTCATTAATATTTAATTAATATTCTAAATAAACGGCAAATTTTGTCTATCTGCCAGTGTGTGAGAAGACCCCCCCTCTAACTCGAACCGCACTTGATCTTTATTGACATATACCTTTTTTGAATCAGGATGATCCCAGGATGATCCCAGGATTGATAATCTGACCCTCATCTGGTGCCTGAGGATCCAGCATTGGAATTTGTGTCTGGATGGAGAGGGAACATTTGAAAGTTTTAATTTAAAATAATTGAACAAAATTAGTGATTTGAAAAGTTTTTTTTTATACATATGAATTTAAAATATAACAAAAAAATTGTGAATTCAAAACATTTTATTCTAAATTCAGTTTCAAATATTTCCAAATCTTGGGAAATTAAGGAAACCAATTTTTTTTTTTCAAAATACCAAGGAAGAGTTAAAGTGAGAGGTTTCATGACCTAGGGTTTTGAAGTTCCACGGAATTTGTGATTTGAAGAACTCAATTTTCGGCCTGATTTTGGAATTTGCTTTGGAACAAAAGTTGTTAGCCGTTTTCAATACGTGGCGTTTGAATATGTTATAATAACATATATGGCAGTTAAATGCTATATGCTTGGGCAATCATGTCGCTTTCGATCCATGACTAACTAGACAAAAAAAATTTCCCGCAGTAGGCTGCCATTTTTTCTGCGGTGGACTGTTTACTCTCCAAGGCTATAAAACCCAATTTGTCATGCTATTCAACCTATCGCTGGAGAGAGAAGAGATGGATAAATAATCTTCCGAAGGGAGTAAGTGAATGCAATGAATTCAACTGGAATTTGAACTTGGCTCTCCAATTTCTAATTCTGAGCCGATATCTGTTGCACCACAACGAATATCCACAATACAACGCCCAAGAGCCACTCAGGGTAGTGGGTTAGTGATTCAGATTGTAAAAGAGAGGAAACAGTGAAGAGCATTATGAGAACAGTGCGTGTTCGACTAACCCTGGACTTGAAGATACCAAGGTTTTAGTTGATAGAAAAACATTGTCTCGGGATTTTGTTCCACAAAGTAACAGTTCTGGAGCTGTCTGAGTGGAACTTACTATTTATTAAAGCAACGTGAAGGGAATGTGGATTATTGCCATTGTAAAAACGACATAACAGGTCCTAGCTCCGAAGACTCGATTTGGTGTAACTAAACAATGTAACTCATCCGAATATCTGCCATAGCAATAGTGAGATAGTAGTGAAACGTTGGCGGCGTGGGATAAGAGTTGCAAGGTGGAGAATAATTCGTGACCTTCAATGTTTAACTTGTTTTTACGTTCAGTGAAAAACTTATGGAACACCATGAAATGGATACATACGATAATATAAAACAATTTTCGATCAAAATATACGCCTCCTTGGCCTTACACTTTCAGCGGACCTTAAAAGGAATGTCTATATCGAATCCATTGCCAAATCTGCCGCTATGAAAGTCGGCTCTCTGTGCAGGGCCCGGAAGTTTTTCCCACCTGAATCTATCCTGCACATATACAAATCTACCATCCGCCCGTGTATTGGATACTGCTGTCATATCTGGTCGGGTGCCCCTGCTGCTCTCCTTGGGCTTCTTGACAAAATACAAAGGAGGATCTGTAACTGTATTTGTGGTTGATACTGACTTGGCAGACCGGCTGCAACCACTCTCTCACCGGCGTGATGTGGCTTCTCTCTGCCTCTTCTACAAGTACTTTCATGGCTTCTGCTCTGATGAATTTAGATCACTGGTGCCGCCTAAGCACAAATTTACACAAGATACTAGATTAGCAACTAGGTCCAACCCTTTTACAGTTAAACAGATAAGATGTAACCGTAAATTCTACTCCAACAGCTTCTTTTCTCGTGCTTCCCGCCTGTGGAACTCCCTTCCACAAGTATGCTTTCCCAACAGTTACAATCTCCAGGTGTTTAAATGTAGGGTCAATAGACACCTCCTATCACACTAACTCCCAATTATTCTCAGAAAACTCTCATCTACCCAACCCTCATTCTCGGTATACTTACCCGCCTATCACCCACCCTCTGACATTTCCTATATTTAACCATCCTTTCTCCACTCTATGTAGCTCCCTGTGCAGTAGTGGCAGTGACATGCCTTGCTCCGGGTGAAACGTTTATAAAAAAATATATATATATATTTCTGGAAAGTAATAAGTTGTTTCTTTTAAAGTCAAACATTTAATAAGTTTAAAAAATACAACCAATTGATTAGTGACAGATAAAAATTACAGAAGAGCAAGAAGCCCGTATTAAAATGTAAAATAACGAAATGTATTCATGTACAGTGGAACCTCGACTCTATAGAGCCTCTATAGAACCTCTATTAATTCGTTCTTTCGTAACGTGAAAATTTCGTAATTAGAGACGCTTTTTACTCTATAAATGCCCTAATCGGTTCCAAGTCTCCCGAACTTCGGACATAATTTTTTTATAAATTATGAAAATGCCTCAAAACCTGTAACAAATCCATGTTAGAATTAGATTACTGCACAATAAACATAATAATGAGAGTTGTACATAATGTAAAGAATAAAGAACAAAGAATAAAATAAAGAATAAAAAATACATTTACCTTTGGGGTTGGGCGATTATACGAAGAGAACGGTGAGTGGGGTGAGTGAGAGTCGAGTAGGCAATGAGGTGAACTCTGGGGGCTGTGAGTCGCAGCACGTATTTTGAAATTTTCGTCTTTCGTATCCTGAAATTTCTTTCGTAACAAGAGGCAACATATTCCCAAAGAGGCGTTTCGTAACCTGAAAATTTCGTATGTATAGTCTTTCGTAAGTAGTGTATATGGAAAATACCACGTTGACCAGATCAAGAAGCGGAAAGATTACAGCAAATTTTGATCTGTCTGGTGGAAATTTCAAGGTATTCTGCATTTTGAGCTTGTCCCACACGGTCGCGCCATCAATGATAAACTGTATTGCTGGTAGCTAGAACACGTGTACGACAAACTCAAGAAGAAGTACTCTGCTTTGGCTAATCAAGGTCGGGCTTTGTTTCAACAAGACAATGCAAAATCACATAATGCCAGGTATAAGATGAACGGTGTCGAGATTCCTCGACATTCACCATTCAGTCCTGATGTTTCTCCGAGTGGCTATGGTATATTCCGCGAGCACTTTTGATGAAGTGAAGGAGGGTTTTTTTTACATTTTTTTATTCAAAGCCAGCAGACGCGTGATATCTTGGACAGATTCGGATACCATTGGCAGAAGATCGTTGAGAATGGAGAATTTTATTTTAATGAGTAAATGACGGTGCCGCTCAATCAAATTTTTTTCTTTCCCTTTTGCTTCCTAAGTGAGTCAAAATTTTCTGGCCAACTTAATATTAATCATTAAGAGAACTGACAGGACAAAAAACCTGCTCTTCAGTCAGTTAAAGTGCCATACGTGATACACGCTTAGGCGATCATGTCTCGAAAGAGACATGACTGACAGGGCAGAAGATTATCCCGCAGTAGGTTGCCATTGCTTTCTGCGGTAGACTGGTTGTCGACCAAGGCTATAGAACCCAATCTGTCCTGTTATTTGACTCATAGCTAGAGGGGAAAGAAATGTATTATATTATTATGTAGTAATTAGTGGGGGATCGGTTTCCTATTGTTATGAAGTAATAAACTGATCCCCCACTTTATGACTAGTAGAAGCCTTAAGCATTATTCCAACCACTATATTCAAGGCTATAGAACCCAATCTGTCCTGTTATTTAACCCATAACTGGAAGGAAGAGACGGATTAATACCTTTCCCAAGGGTATTTGCGCGTAAGTGAATACAATGGATTCAACTGGAATTCGAACTCGGCTCCCCGGTTTCTCGTTCCGAGCCGATATCCACTGTACCACAACGCACATCCGGGATGTATAAAATCTAAGGATGGAACAATCATTTTGGAAAAAGAGAAAATACTGCAACGATGGGAAGAATATATAAAAGATCTTTTCCACGTCAAAAGAGAGCAACCAATAATGCGCAAAGATGAGGACGGACCGGAAATATTAAAGTCTGAAGTGCAATCTGCAGTAGCCAAACTGAATAGAAACAAAGCAGCTGAACTAAGTGGCATTGTAATAGAGTTGCTGATAGCCCTGGAAGAATTTGGTGTAGAGAAAATTACAGAAATAGTAAATGAAATTTATAATAGTGGTGTAATACCAAGCGACCTAAGCAAGTCGATTTTAATAGCACTGCCTAAGAATCCAGGTGCAAACGAGTGCGAACTCCACCGAACAACCAGTTTAATGAGCCACATTACAAAACTGATCGTCCGAATCCTGATGAAATGACGAGAAGCAGAATCAGGCCAGAGATAGGACAAGAACAGTGCGTGTTCGTCAAAGACACTAGAACAAGGAACGCTATATTCATGATTAGGATGCTCTCTGAAAAGGCAATACAAATGGACGTGTACCTATGTTTTATCGATTATGGAAGGCGTTCGACAAAATACACCACAAAGAATTGATGGAGATGCTCAGCAGCTTCAACATATTTGGAAAAAACAGACATAAAAGTAATCAAGAATCTCTACTGGCAGCAAACCGCCTGCATACGGACAGGTAATGAATTCAGCAGATGTACAGAGAGAAAAAGGGGCGTAAGACAAGAATGTGTCTTTTCACCGGATCTATTCCACTTGTACAGCGAGACTATTCTGAGGACCCTAGATGTTATGTCAGAATTTGTCATCGGAGTTCACAATTTGAACAACATAAGGTACGCAGATGGTACGTGCTGATTTCAGACTCGGAAAGGAAACTACAAGACCACCTACAGAAGATAGCTGAAGAAAGTGACAAGAAAGGACTACAAATAAACTGACTGCATGATTATCAGTAAAAAGAGCAACCCAAATTGCCAAATACAGGTAAGGGATACTAAAATCAAGCAGGTACAAAAATTTAAATACCTAGGAAGTGTTCTAAAAGAAAACGGAAAGTGCGACACTGAGATCCGAAGGCGAATTGGCATGGCGAAAGAGGCATTCCAGAAGGTGAGTAGAGTTCGCTAGAAATAAAGAGAATACTGGATTGCTATGTGATGTTACTTCAATGCGACAGTGAATACTGGAAAATCTCATTTGGAAAATGTAGGAAAAACTTGAAGCAACTGAAATTTGGTTCTACAGAAGGATGCTGAGGATGACATGGATCGAGTATGTGAGCAATGATGAGGTTTTGGAAAGGATGGAGACGAAAAGGAAATTAATACTGAGCACCAGGAAGAGACAGTTAAAATTACTGGGACATACAATTAGCAAGAAGGGCTTGGAGAATTTTATATTAACAGGACAGATCGAGGGAAAGAGAGACAGGGGAATGCAGCGAGTAACATATTTGAAGGGCCTGAGCAGATGGATAACAGAACGGAGGTCGTGTGGTGTAAAGAGAGAAGGCGTGCTAAGAGCCACCAGGGATAGAGAGACGTGAAAGGCCATGATCGCCTACCTCCTGAAAGGCCCATAGAAGAAGTATATGGGATCCAAATTAGGTGAATATTATTAAATATTATTAGGTTTATATTAGGTGAATATTATTAAATATTATTAGGTTTATATTAGGTGAATATTATTAAATATTATTAGGTTTATATTAGGTGAATATTATTAAATATTATTAGGTTTATATTAGGTGAATATTATTAAATATTATTAGGTTTATATTAGGTGAATATTATTAAATATTATTAGGTTTATATTAGGTGAATCCTACAAACTACACCAAGGTGCAAATTAATTGAAACAACTACTTTAGTTTTCTTTCTTTAACTATGCAATCAGTTTTATACCCACTGAAGTGACAGGGTGTAATCGATATCTAGTTTTTTTTTTCTCTCGGTTTAGGTCCATCCGTCTGTGCATTAAATACTGCTGTCATATCTGGTCGGGTGCTCCTGCTATCCACCGAGGAGTCCTGTAGCTACTCATTTTTTTTTTTCGAAACTGAAACCGAGAAAAAATGTAATTTTTTTTAAGCAATTAATTGTTTTTGGATCCGACATCACTTATTACGATTATAAACCTTATATTTCTTTGGTACACGTGTTTTCGTAGATATTTTTAAACCGTAAAATTACTGTCTACTGGCCGCGAGATCGAAAGTCTTAAGAATTAGCTTTCGAACCTGTATTCCCTTTTTAATTAGGGAAACTGGTTTCAATCTTCGCGTGCTGTATTAAGAAAATCTAATACAGTAAAGTAAGCTTCTTAAGTATGATAATCTACTGGCTTTGGCAATCGAAAGTCTTATTAAAGAAAATATCCATACCATCTCACATACCAACATACCTGCGTATTATAAATATTTTTGTATAGTGAGTTCAATTCTAACCGGGTGCCTTAGTCATGTAGCCAACATCACATTAAACTTCGTAATTATGTCCACATAGTTGTCTCCGTATGCTTCTATTTTAGTTATGCGAGAAGGCGTCTTTGTTTGCTAGATGGAAAAATACTCAAATATTAACATCGTTTTGTTTACATTTTTATTCGCGGGAATGTGTGCCGGCTCCAAAAGTCTACATTCCCTTGTACAACCAACCCGAACAGTTACATATCAAACGGCGAGCACTTCACGAGCATGCGATTCCATCTTCCACCCTTTCAATGTTTTCCTTCTAAGAAGGCGTAGCCCTTCATTTTCTCGTCACAAATATATTACAGACAACTAGGTATGTTGTCATTCTCCTACCTACCTGGCACACATCCTTTTTTTTTTTTATCGAAGGAAACCCAAATTAAGTTATGTGTAGGTGGATGCATAATATGTCCAGTTCCATCGGCATACTGCCACATATACCAGGGCATGTTTACTGGCCTTCGTCCGTAAATACATTTAAAAACGAATCAGTTAGAAACAGATATTAATGAAATAGTGCCAATCAGCCTTCCAGAAAGAGGTCAAATTATGTTCTGCGTCTTATATAACTGTAAATTTAAATGTTAACAGCATATAAATATTACCTAAAATTTTATTAAAATTATTTTCTCTGTGTCTGGCCATAAAGTTCTCATCTGAGTCCAGATTGCACGTTTATAAATCTACCATTCGTCCATGAACTGAATACTATAGCCATATCTGATCGGGGGCCCCCGCTATTCACCTCAAGGTTCTCGACAAAATCCAAACAGGGATATACAGTGTAATCGGTCCTGATTTGGCATTTTGATTTCAGTCACTTTCTCACCCATGTGATTGTTTTCTACAATTTTTCATAGCAACTGGTCTGACGAGCTTTTTTTTTTTTTTTGGCTGATGCCCCAACCACAAGTATTTACGCGTGCTACTAGAGTGGCATCTATGTCCAACCTTTTTACCGTTGAATTAGTTAAATGTAATTCTCTTCTACTCTAATAGTTTCTTTTCTCGCACTTCCTGCCTATGATAGCTTCCCTGATAGCTACAATCTCTAAAGATTTTAAATGCAGCGTTAACTGCCATCTTCTATCTCCTTGAATTCTTTCCGTTTTTAATCCTTTTTGGGGTCCTGTTTTTCTCTCACTGTAACCCCCCTTGCGCACTAGTGGCGGTCCCGTCTTGATTGGGATGAAATTGTAGAGAACTGTTGGTCCATTACGATATTTATTATTTGAGATTCGATTCGGCGTAAGATGGCATAAGAAATAAGAAACGACACCAGAATGAACAACGATAAGGTTACATAGGGTTAAATAAGCGTTAAATAAGGACGGAAAAGTTATTTCCCTTGTAACTGCTATTCCCCTCAGGCTTCTCAATAAGGTTCAGAGGAGGGTCTGTAATGTGATCGATACCGACTTGGCAGACCGCCTGCAATCTCTCTCCCACCGGCGCGACGTGGCTTCCCTGTGTCTCTTCTATAAATACTTTCACGGCTTCTGCTCCGATGAGCTTAGATCACTGGTGCCCCCTAAATACGAATTTGAACGAGACACTAGATTAGCAACTAGATCCCACCCTTTTACAGTGAAACCGATAAAATGCAACCGTAACTTCTACTCCAACAGTTTCTTTCCTCGTACTTCCCGACTGTGGAATTCTATTCCACACGATTGCTTCCCCGACGACTACAATCTCCAGGAGTTTAAATGTAAGGTCAATAGACACCTCCTAACACGCTAACCTGCTCCCATTCTATCAAACACTCTTCCCATCTCATCCTCGGTATCCTTACTCATCTGTCACCTTCCTCCTGACATTCCTTATGTCTAATCACATCTTCTCTTTACCTTCCCCTATGTAGCCCTATGCGCAATAGTGGCAGTGGAATGCCTTGCTTGGGGTGAGATGATTAAAAATAAAAATAAAAACGTTAAGAAACGTAAGTGAAAGTCACTTGTTAAATGAAAGTTATTCATTGAAGAAAGAAAGTTCTGAAAGGAATAATAATGTACATACTTGAGTTGTTGAGTTGATATACCATTTGAGCTTGTATTGGGAAAAAGAAATAAAATGTCGCCTGCAATTAGTGCGGTGTTTAATGCGCGGGAAAGTACGGTTATGTTGTGGAGTAGTTTTCGCACTGTTTTCGTGCTATGTCGGTTGCTAATCGTCTTAACGCAACCAAAATGTTAGGAATTTGGTAATCTTGAAAGCTGACTCCTTAGTCTTCGGCTAACTGCCGATAATATCAACTGCCTAGTAGTTCTACTGAACTCAAATAGGACTCTAAAGAACTCCTATGAAGTTATATTTACTCTTCTCCCCCACTTGAGAGAGATGTGACACAAGGTCTTTTTTAATGTGGGGAACCTGAGCGCGTACACCCAGGTACTGGTCAAATATTACCTATCCACCGCAGTGGATAGGTTCATAACCGGTCTAAACTGGTCATAACTGGTCTTTTTTGGTCATTTCGGTCCCCAGCCGGAAGGCCGGGTGCCGAAGTTAGAACACCTATGAAGTTCTCAAGGACTTCCTCTTAACTCTTATTAATATAGGAGGGAGAGTCCATTATCTGAAGAATAGGTGTGTTTTACCCTCAACAGGTTATCACGTGAAAACTAAATGAAAGCCGCATTTCTCAAAGATGAAAACAAACACGCCTGAGAGATTTAAGCGTCGGTGTAATAATGAATACATGTAAATGCGTGAATGTGTATTCCACAAAATTATTTATTTTTTAAATTCTAATCTTTAATATGAACTGTTTCAAAAATATCGAATCAATTGAAGTCTTTTAGTTGGGAAAGAAGATTGATTTCTATAACAGAATACAAGTTTACAATCTATTTCTGTACGGTTTATATTAAGTCAATATTATTAAATATTATTAGGTTTATGTTAGGTGAATCCTACAAACTACACCATGGTGCAAATTAATTGAAATAACTACTTTAGATTTCTTTCTTTAACTATGCAATCAGTTTTATACCCACTGAAGTGACAGGGTGTAATCGATATCTAGTTTTTTTTTTCTCTCGGTTTAGGTCCATCCGTCTGTGCATTAAATACTGCTGTCATATCTGGTCGGGTGCTCCTGCTATCCACCGAGGAGTCCTTGATAAAATCCAACGGATAATCTGTAATGTGATCGATCTGACTTAGCAGCTTGGATACAGTCACTTTCTCACCGGCACAATGTGGCTTCCCTGTGTCTCTTCTACAAATATATTCATGACTCCGATGAACTTAGCTCACTGGTACCACTATACATGAATTTACTCGAGCCAAAAGATTAGCAACTAGGTCACACCCTTGTACTGTGAAACCAATAAATTGTAAACGTAAATTCTACTCCCTCGCACTTCCCGCCTGTGAAATTCCCTCCCGTTTACTTGCTTTCCCGACAACTACAATCTTCAAGAATTCAAATGTAAATTCAATAGTCATCTCCTGTCTCACTAACTTACATCCTCTCTCTCATGTTTCTTTCTTCATCCACTCCACTCTCATCAATATTCTCATTTTTCTCCTTCTACCCTCTTTCTGACACCCTTGTAACCTGTCACTCTTTCTCATAACTTACCTCCTATGTAACCCCCTGGTCACCAGTGGCAATGGATTGCTTGGGGCAACACGATTATAAAAAAGAAATTGCAGTGATGTGCAGTAATGTGAATCTATTTTCGGGATGTATAATGAAATTTGTTTGAACTTGAAAATATTACGTCATCCGTGAATGCATTAGATTTTTATCACGCCCAGACACTATTGCCTAGTCTGTAGCTTAGTTGTCTTACGGCCATTGTCTGCGAAGGACATTACTCCAAGGAAGCATACAAAAATTGTAACGCTGCACGAACTAACTGACAAACCTTACAGAGAGATCGCGGATATTGTTGGCGTCAGCTTTTCAAATGCCAGTTGTATTATCAAGGCGAAGAAACAAACTGGATCCATCGATCTAAAACTTAAAGTAAAATGCGGTCAGAAGAGAATAACGACGAGATCATGAGAAATTTGAAAGATCCTAGGAAGACATTATTCGTTTTGTTTCATTTAATTGGCACAAATGTGTACTTTTAAGGAAAATGTAATTACCAGTTATTGTTATGTAAGTAACAAATGGAAAAATCATAAAATAAATAAAACTAATGGTGAATATATAAAATAGTTTGACACTTTTCAACTTTAATAGGTTTCGTCGATGAACTGGCGTCAATTTTATGTCCCAAGACCAAGAGAAATAAAATAGTAAGTGTCTGAACTCTCGATGTTTACCTTAACTGTATTATTAAATAAATTATCTATGAAATATATAATCTCTATATATAAAATAATTATTCTATTTTATATAAAATATATAAATTATATAAAATTATATAACTTAAAATTATTTAATACTATTTTGTATTTCAAACTGGATTTAAATTGATTGGAATAAAAGAATTTTCATTATCAGTAAAAACGTTAAAATCATCCATATTGATAATTCTGTCAAGACAACGTAGTTCTGTTTATTGAAAATGTTTAAAAAATATACTGTATCAATTCCTTGACGAATGTAACACGAACCCCCTTTAATATCATTGCGTTTTTTTAATCCCCAGTAATCTTAAACATTAAGAAAAAATTCTAAGCAATCCAAACCTTTAATGAATTTCAGATACTTTTGGTTTCATTGTCTAACTTACGACGTCGCTTGTTCAAGAAATTCAAGAAAATAATCAATAAATTTTAACTTTATTAGAGTTATCGCTCATTTTCTGATAATGTCATGTTTGGACATCGACTCGTTTATGTACACATAAAATAAATTCAAAATTCTGTTTAAAATATTTTGGGTCATTGAATTACAATGAGCGTTTCCAGTTATGATTAGTAAATACAGTGTTCATTTAATAATAATATTACTTGACCGCTACAGATTAATATATCGTGTTGAATATACCGGTTCCCCACTCCGATCACCGAAGTTAAGCAACATCAAGCCTGGTCAGTACTTAAATGGGTGACCATTTAGGAATACCAGGTGCTGTAAACGTAAGGACCAAGAATGGTCCACCGGTCCCTCCATATTTGGGAGTTGGGTGCAGCGCCCGGTAAAAAAACAGTTTGTTACAGAAACAGCAACAAAAAGTTGCTGTCCTAATGCATCATCTGGGTGTGATGGATAAATGATGATAACAGATTAATACAGAATTTTAAAATATTTAAAAGTGTATAATTTTCTCTAAATAAAATTAAAAGATCAATTCTTAAAAAAATTCATTATTCATCTGAACTAAAAATCGGAGAGCCAAGTTCGAATTCCAGTTGAATTAGTTGCATTCACTTACGCGCAATAACCTTGGGAAATGTAATAATCCGTCTCTTCCCTCCAGTTATGGGTTAAATAACAGGACAGATTGGTTGGCAACCAGTCTAACGCAGAAAGTAATGGCACCCTACAGCGTGATAATATTCTGCCCAGTCAGTCATGTCTCTTTCGATGCATGATCGCCCAAGCGTGTACCACGTATGGCATTTAACTGACTGAATGAATGTTAATAGTTGAAAACATGATGAGGGCTTCTACTGGGCATAAAGTGGGGGATCAGTTTAATATTGTTATGAACTAATAAACTGACCCCCTCACTAATTACTACTTAATAATATAATACATCTCTTCTCCCTCTAGCTATGAGTCAAATAACAGGACAGATTAAGGTTCTATAACCTTGGCTGGCAACCAGTCTACCACAGAAAGTAATGACACCCTACTGCGTGATAATATTCTGCCTAGTCAGTCATGTCTCTTTCGAGATATGATCGCTCAAGCGTGTATCACGGATGGCACTCAACTGACTGACTGAAAATAAACAAGTTTTTTATGATGTTGTTTACGTTTGTAATCATAGGAGTTTCGGTTTCTCACATATCATACATACGAGAGTCTAGATAATTTTCTAAGCGCCGTTTAGATATGGCACAAGGCCGAAAGGATGGAACAACCAGTGATACAGACGAAAGGATAGTGTGAGGTTTTATTATCAGTTTTTTTACGCAAAAAACAGGAGGTTAAGTGCCATACGTGATACACGCTTGGGCGATCATGACTCAAAAGAGACATGACTGACTGGGCAGATTATCCCGCAGTAGGTTGCCAATACTTTCTGTGGTAGACTGGATGCCAGCCAAGGCTATAGAACCCAATCTGTCCTGTTATTTAACCCATAACTGGAGGGTATTTGCGCGTAAGTGAATTCAACGAATTCAACTGGAATTTGAACTCGGCTCACCGATTTCTCGTTCCAAGCCGATATCCACTGTACCACTTAGAACAGCGCATTGTTATTCTCTTTTTATAATCTCGCATATACCCCTGTATAAGCCGATTTTGTCTATAGTGCAATTTCTTTTTTGCATGAATTTTAACCTCACCCACGAAAACAATAGTTTATAGTGCAACCGGTCATCGAAAACACATGATTTTTCACCGCTTTAAAATAATTACCTGTGTATATGCGTTGTTTGGATTGACTGGGTTCTGTAGCCTTGGTCGACAACCAGTCTACTGCAGAAATTTATGACAACCTACTGCGGGATAATCTTCTACCCAGTCAGTCATGTCTCTTTCAAGACATGATCACCCAAGCATGTATCATGTATGGCACTTAACTGACTGACCCTTGGTCGACAACCAGTCTACTGCAGAAATTCATGGCAACCTACTGCGAGATAATTTTCTGCCCAGTTAGTCATGTCTCTTTCGAAATATGAACGCCCAAACGTGTATCACGTATGGCACTTAACCAACTGACTGAACGCATAGCTGAAGAGCCGGAGTCATACCATTGTCAAAACTATTCGTTCATTGACCAACACCCTTAGTGAGTTGGTCATTACGGTATTCAGTTAATGCTCGGCAACCACACTCTACAGACCTCACTCGTCCTGCTATTTAACTGAAGAGACGGTCTAATATCATTGCTAAAACTATTTGAACGTTACTAGATCGACTAGAATTCGAACTCTGCTCTCCGATTTTCCATCGCCGAGCCGCTATCCATTACACTACATACCTTCTGTAGAACCTGTGGAAGGACTGATCTGTATATGCGCTCAGTTGCTGTAATCCATTTATATTTCCTGTATGTTTCATCTGGAGTAAATTGAAGCACGTGTTCCGGATGTTATAATTTGATTTTCCGTCGGCATATTTACCTCTTTTTACAGAAACGAAAAGATCCAACTCTGTTAGTCATGAAGCATGCAAAATTATTTGCTAAGTTTATTGCTGGGGATACTTTTGTGGGTATCTGGGAATGCTCAAAATATTTCCCATGTATAATGATAGAAGCACTTCGACGTGTTATAGGTTTAGCGAGCCTGCCTCGTTAGACCAATTACGACTCAGTTGTGTTCAATCCTCACTGGGTACTCCATACTTTTGGCTTTTGCCGCATCTAAGCTATGTTTCAGTCAGTTAAGTGCCATACGTAATACACGCCTAGGCTATCATGTCTCTTTGGAGACATGACTGACCAGGCAGGCTATTATCCCACAGTAGGTTGCTATTGCTTTCTGCGGTAGACTGGTTGCCAAGCAAGGCTATAGATCTGCCCTATTATTTAACCCATAACTGGAGGGAAGAGACGGATTAATACCTTTCCAGGAGTTTAAATGTAGGGTCAACAGACACCTCTTGGCACACTAACTCGCATCCATTTTCTCTAACACTCTTCCCATCTGCCCAACCCTCAGCCTCGGTATCCTTACCCGACTATCACCCTCCTTCTGACATTTCCTATATCTAACCTCTCTTCTCTTCACCTTCCCCTATGTAACCCCCTGCGCAATCGTGGCAGTGAAATGCCTTGCTTGGAGTGAAATGATTTTTTTTAAAAAGTATTTGCGCGTAAGCAAGGAATTCGAACTCGGCTCCCTGAATTCTCGTTCCGAACCGATATCCACTGCGCCACAACGTACATCCTTACAAAATCTTTTCCTTACAAAATCTTAAAAGGGTTAACAATTGTTATGTTGTTACATATATTCGTTCGTTTTTTCTAACAATCTGCAAATGATTTCGAATAATAGTTTTTTGTAGCAGTTTTTGCTTCTTTGTAACTCAAATAAGTATTAAAATAACTAATAAAAACGAACCAATTTCTATAACAATTTAACACAATTGATTGCTCCGTACTTGCCATATCTACCTTAGTAAGTCACTAGTATTTGTCTATATTTCTGAGATTAGGTAGTATTTACAGTATTTACATTATTCGAACTATTGCCTTCCTCTTTGTTGCCATTTGTACGAAGTTTCAGCCGTTGTACGCCCCGACCTTCTTCAGGTGCTAGGAATGTCGAACCGAACCCTTTATTACAATCACTGGGGTATATCATTCTCATTCCTTGCGTAGAAATGCCTTGATTGGAAGTTATGAGTTATCTCCCTCTAACCTTTATAAGTTACTTGTTCACCACTGCTGTAGCCTGGTATTGAATTCACAACTCATTATGTCAAGTCACAGGAACTAACCAACGTCTATATCCACTGGACCATGTGTCCTTAATATATCTTTCGTATAAGGTGACGTAAAGTAGTGGATACCTGTATTTGCAAATGATTTTGTTCACTTACTATTTACTAAGCTTATTACAGCATAAATATAAAATAGAGGAAAAAATAGCATTTTTATTATCTCCTTACCTTTAACATCAGTATTCAAACTTTTTTTTTTATTGGAAGTCGAAATATTGACGGCATTAGGAATTGCGTAACGGTTTCAGCCATCTCTTAAACTTAGTTTCGTATTGGAGAATTTAATCAGGTTCTAACCGCACTAGATGAGTTAGATGAATACCGTGTTCTAGTACGGCATTTTGTCTACAGAAATACTAGACACGGCATACGATTTACACAGTAAATATAAACAAACAATTAAATTTTAATTAAAGTAGGCAACTCGAAAACAAGCAACCGCGCCCGTTGTATTAAAATATCAAAATTCAAAGAGACGACATTAAAATATATCATTAAATACCAAAGGTGTTTTCGACTTTTTATTATGGAATTCAAATTATTTTCTTTATATATATATATATATATATATATATATATATATATATATATATATATATAATCATATAATTAAGGATTAAATGTACATTGCGACACCGAAATTTCTATGTTTCGAGATAGAATCTCGTCATCAGGCAATGTTAGATGTTGTGAAAATGATTTATATTAAAAAAAAAACAATTAAATTATAATTAAAGGTAACTGAAACGTCTTTTTCATGTGCTAGGAATTTCGAACCGAACCATTTATTACAATCACATGGGTATATCATTCTCATTTCTTTGTGCGAAGCCTCTTTGGTAGTCATGAGTTATTGCCCTCTAACCCGACTATAAGTTACTTGTTCACATCGTCCTGATGTTGTGTGGACCATTCCTGGGTGTGCTAATAACTCGGACATAGTGGGGTTCAAGACATCCATATACTGCAAGCCAACATTCAACTGACTATACCTCAGCTTCGACTCCCACCACCCATACAATGTAAAGAAAGGGATCGTCCGCTGCCTGCAAAATCGAACGAAAGACATAAGCAGCAAACTCAGAGACATACGAACATGGAATGGTCAGTACAAGTAGTACCCTACAATGTAACAATTACCCAGGGTACATGACGACAACAACAACAAACATTGAAGGAGGGGTGTATGAGAATAACAACTCTCAGAAAAAGCGACGGTCTGTCTACATTATATGAGGGTTTATCGGAGAAAATACAAAAGATTTGAGGTTTATATAACATCAAGACGATATTCAAAGGTGATTCTACACTTCGCAGCTATTTCTTCCGAGTAAGACCCCCAGCAGATGAGGACACGACTAAGGACTATACGCCATTCCATGTAGCTGTGAAAAAAATATAAAGGAAAAACAGGCCGTCCCCTTACGTTAAGGCTACAAGAACATCTCAAGGCCGTAACACGGGGGAGATAGAAAAATAGCTAACCACATGTGGAGGAAGAAAGGGGATTACCGCCCCCTATGGAATCAGGTTGAAATAATAAAGAACGCCACTGAAAATTACGTAAACTTAAAGAATCAACGCATATGCTAGGCTACAACAATCTCTTAAGCCGACTAAGCATAGAGATGAATACAGTTTGGGAACAAGTAATACGGAGTGCCAGAGAAAATTATTTGTGTCAAAAATTGCAATATGGTAGAAAATACTAGAAAAAATACTAATATAAAAAAATTGCAATATCAACTCTGGTAAAATTACTAGAGAAAACCATCAACACCAAAAACTATTAGAGGAAACCATTAACATTAACATCAAAGTTTGCAATATGAACTGTCGTTAAAAATGGTTACTAAACATTAAGTTTATAAGTCCCAGAAATTCAGTTGTTTTTGTCCTTAAGGACAAATGGCCGATTGAATATAAATGTTGATTAGTTCCAGTGACTTGATCCTAAGAGTTGTGATTTTTATACCAGGCTACAACAGTGGTGAACAAGTAACTTAGAGGGAGATAACTCAAGACCACCAAAGAGGCTTCGCACAAAGGAATGAGAATTATATACTTCAGTGATTGTAATAAAGGGTTCGTTTCGAAATTACTAGCACCTGAAGAAGGCCGGTGTGTACAACGGCCGAAACGTATAACAAATGGAAACAAAGACAAGAACAATAGTCTGAATAATGTATACACACACACACACACACACACACACACACACAAGAAGAAATCTATATATGACAACGCGTTTCATTACTTAAGTATGTATATATATATATATGTGTGTGTGTGTGTGTGTGTGTGTGTGTGTGTGTGTGTGTGTGTGTGTGTGTGCGAGCGTGTGTGTGAGAGAGATATACAGAGAGTGGGCGGGATGTAAGTTAAAATTAAAATTCTAAAAAAGCTGTCTAAAACATCCACAGAAATGAATCCGCTATTCCAAGGTCTGAGAAGAGTTAATTTAATTTATGAAAAAGTGACATCAGGTTGAAAAGGCGTTACATAAAACACGTTAGTTTAGGGCGTCAATGTATTTTAGTTGTTCTATCTTTGTGCAGAGAAAATCTTAAATTAATATTGGAAATCATCCCAACTATCAGATTCTTGCAAAAGTCCGTGTCTGATTTTCATTGTCTACAAAAAATATTACCATAACTTGTTACTGGGGTTTGTTTTGGTGCCAATTTCTGGTGAGATCTAAATTTAAAAATTTCATCGCTCAGTTGCAAGTCCGATTTTGTTGAATGTTAACGTTTTGTCCACGAATGGATGTATCAGTGATGCAAGATGAAAAGTTTCAACTTCGCCATATTAGGCTCTAAGAGTATTGAAAAAGAATAAGTATTGGAACTGTGAAAAATAACATTCACGAGGTTTGGTTGGATCATACCCCACTTCTTCTTCTTCTATGTGCCTTATCCCTTCAGGACGTAGGCGATCATGGCCTTCCACTTTTCCCTATCCCTGGTGGCTCTGAGCACGCCTTCTCCTGTTACACCACGCAACCCTCGCTCCATCATCCACCTGATTAAGTTCTTCAAATATGTTATCCGTTGCTTTCCTCTGTCTCTTTTTCCCTCTATCTGGCATGTTAGTATCAGATTCTTCAAGCCCTCTTTCCTCATTTCGTGTCCCAGGAACTTCAGCTGTCTCTTCCTGACGCTCAGTATTAATTTCCTTTTTGCTTCCATCATTTCCAAGACCTCATCATTGCTCACATGCTCGATCCATGATGTTTGCAGCATCCTTCTACAGACCGTAAAAAAACAATCTGTCAAAAAATCACGCTCAGGGAGAACTTCCGACGTCGATAAAACGCTTTGGTTGTTTTTGTGGAAACAAAATCGAATATTTCGACGGACGGGATTGCTAAGAGTTTAAAAATCAATGCCTCAATTGCCTTTTGTCATTTGAAGAGACTTGGATTCGTTTCCAAACTCAATACATGTGCGCCACATTATCAGACGAAACAGAACAGTGTTCCTGTGGAGATTTCTTTGCTGTTAAGTCGTGAAAAGGACTAGTTTTTGGACAGAATCGTCACAGATATGGAAAATGGATCGTTTATGATAACATTCGAGGCAAACAAAGCTAGAAATGAACTTTTGAATGTGCAGAAACCGTGACTGAAGCGGGTTTGCATCCAATGAAGGATTTGCTCTCCATTTGGTGGAATTGCAGAGATATAATTCACTTTAGCTGTTTTCAGCCGGCGAAACAATAACTGCAAAATATTGCGACCAAATCATCAATCCCAGTGCGGCTATTCAAGAAGAACGAAAGTCGAAAAGTATTATTTTCCATCATCACAACCCTAAACCGCATGTTCCAAAACCAGATCTTACACAAACTGAAAGAATTGAAATGGGTAACCCTTCAGCACCCCTCTGTATTCTCCTAATTTGGACCCCTCGGATTCTCGTTTGTTCCAATCTCTCTAGAGCATTTTAAATGATAAGGAATTTTACTCCGTATAGCCAGTCAAAAACTACCTCAAAATCTTCTCCCAACAAAAAGCACAAAGTCTCTCGGAAAATGTCTTCCAAACGATTGGAGACGATTGTTAAAAATCAATACCTCTTGGGTGTTTTAATACCGAAATTGAAATAATTTGAACACAATGTTATGCCTTCAACTAAATATATTTTGAATGTAATTTTATGCCTTCAACTACGGATAAATTCTATTAGTAATTTTACTATAAATATGGTTTTTGATTGGTTGATTTTTACCAATATATCAACTTCTATGGGTTATTTATTGCCGAAATCTAAATATTTTGTATGTAATTTTATGTTTTCAACTAAAGGTATTTTGTATATAATTTTATACTTTTAGGGGTAAAAGGTAATTTCTTAAATATATATTTTGTAGGACATAAAATCTTCTGTTGCTCGTTTTATAAAAAAAATTACTATTACTTTTGTTTGGGGGTTCTTTATTTGTCCATAGCTAGGACCCTAAGAGGTGCTACCACTCCTAGTGAGAATGAAAACCGGAAGAGTAATTACGAGGTGGTTCCAAAGTCGTAAAAACCTATACTTGCTGGCGGATGTAGTTTTATAAGGAGACTATGTCGTTGACTAAAAAATATTTTTTTGTTTGAGAATGTAATGTTTTGTTTTTAATTTTCTCTTTGAGCACAAACATTTGTAATGATTTAATATCTATAGTTTATTGAACACGAGCCGCGTTTATATTATGGTAATATTAAAAATTATTGTTTATATATATATATATATATATGTGTGTGTGTGTGTGTGTGTGTGTGTGTGTGTGTGTTCCCAAAATAAGATTCAATTTGCTAAGCAAAAGCGCTCGGAACAAACAAAGTTTTAAAATAATGAAAGAAGATAATCGTAAAATCTAAACGAAATTAAAAACATTGTTGATATATATATATATATATATATATATATATATTACAATTCGCCTGAAGACACCGAAAGTTTGAAACCTAGGTTTTTAAATGAAAAATATTCATAAACTCTACAATATAAATTTATTGAGGCCTTTTTAATACAACTGGGTTCTGGTCTAATGTACTTATGACCAAAAATTAATTAATATCTGTATATATATATTTGGTGTAACATGGACGTACCTTAACGAAAATAAATCATATCAGCAGCTACATTTTCCTTTTGTAGCCCTAATATGAATCTAATCCAACAAAATTATAAAGGTTACTTTTATTGACAGACCTGAATGTGACAAAAAAGTTTAGTAAAAATTTCAATATTTAAACAATTTTAAAGGGGGCTCAGTTTTTCATACAACGTTATAGTAAATCGATCCTTCATTTTGGAACCACTCGCCGGTACGACTTTACCACCACCTGTAAATTTGTTGATTATCATATTTTTTTTCTTACTTTTTTCAGTGTAATCTTGTCGATTAAACCCTAAACGTTCCGACTGACAAAAAGAATTTAGTAAAAATTTCAACATTTAAACAATTTTAAGGAGGGGGCTCAGTTTTTATACAACGTTATAGTAAATCCATCCTGTGCAATTAACTTTTTGTTTGCGCATATTCAACAACTAAATCCTTTGCGAAATTTTTGAATAAAGCCATTCTTGGAGGAAGATGCCATCGTAAGAACTGAAGAAAAATTGAAAAAGACAAAACCAAGGGCTACAACTCGCCCCCCCCCCACCAAAAAAACAAAAAAACAAAGCGAACCCAGCGAGAGTGGTTTCAAAATGGAGGATCGATTTACTATAACGTTGTATGAGAAATTGAGCCCCACCTAAAATTGTTGAAATTTTGAAATTTTTCCAAACTTTTTTTTTGTTGTTGTTGTTGATAATCGGAAACTTTATGTAATAAACGATAAAACAGCGCTGAAAAAGTAAAAAAAAAGAAAAACAACAAATTCAAAGGTGGTGGTTCGAGTCTCCTTCAGGTCCACGCTTTTATTATTATTATGCATAAAATGCAAAATATTTTATTTTTTGTAGATTTACACCATAAAGGTGCCTATCTTGAGTTATCACTGGTCGGAGATACCTGATGCCTACTCATGATTTTCTTTGCCTGTTCATAAATTGTTTTAAAATTCCACCTTCAGTCAGTTAAGCGCCATACGTGATACACGCTTTGGGCGATCATGTCTCGAAACAGACATGACTGACTGGGCCGAAGATTATCCTGCAGTAAGTTGTCATTGCTTTCTGCGGTAGACTGGTTGCCAACCAAGGCTATAGAACCCAATCTGTCCTGTTATTTGACTCATAGCTAGAGGGGGAAGAGATGTATGATATTATTAAGTAGTAATTAGTAGGGGATCAGTTTATTACTTCCTAACAATATAAAAATGATCATCCACTTTATACCCAGTAGAAGCCTTAATCATGTTTTCAACTATTATTTTCAGTCAGTCAGTTAAGTGCCATACGTGATACACGCTTTGAGCGATCATGTCTCGAAAGAGACATGACTGACTGGTCAGAAGATTATCCCGCAGTAAGGTTCCATTGTTTTCTGCGGTAGACTGGTTGCCAGCCAAGGCAACAATTTTTCCTTTTTTTTTTAACCCATAACTGGAGGAAAGAGACGGATTAATACCTTTCCCAAATGGATTTGTGCGAAAGTGAATGCAAAGAATTCAACTGGAATTCTAATTCGGATCCCCGATGTATCGTTCTGAGTCGATATCTACTGCACCACAACGAACATCCGCATAACGCCATCCTGTGTGTGTAACTTTTAACCCTCTAGGGCCATTCGTATCATATTTGATACAGTATGAAAACAAGCCTTGAAAGAAATATTTTCCTGAAAAATTTTTTAAGAGAAATATTTTATAAATTTCAAATGAAAGCAGTCAATGAATACCAAATGTTTCCTTATAGGGAAATACCAAATGTTTCCTTATAGGGAAATACTGTATCAAATATGATACGAATGGCCATAGAGGGTTAAGTAGTAATTAGTGGGGGATCTGTTTATTACTTCATAACAATATAGAACTGATCCCCCACTTTATACCCAGTAGAAGCCTTAACCCTCTAGGGCCATTCGTGTCATATTTGATACAGTATGAAAACAAGCCTTGAAAGAAATATTTTCCTGAAAATTTTTTTAAGAGAAATATTTTATAAATTTCAAATGAAAGCAGTACTGACTGCTCAGTCAATGAATACCAAATGTTTCCTTATAGGGAAATACTGTATCAAATATGATACGAATGGCCCTAGAGGGTTAATATTGTCTGGTCATTTTTTCTCTTTATCTGATTGCAACAATTTCAAGAATTTCAACTATTTCAACGATTTCAAGTATTTTTTCTTATCAACCTAACATATCTCTGCTTTATCATTTGCTTTCATTTCTTCTTCTGCGCAGTTATGTCATATTTGAGTATCGCAAAGTATTTATGGCAGTCCTATGCTTGTTAATGTCCTCATTGTCTTTTTACGTCGATCCTAACAGTTGTCAGAGGTTTTTCTCATAGCATGACTAACGTTGCTCCTTTGCCTGTCCTAAATTCCATTCCTATGCCATCTTCACTGAATATTTTATCTTTGCTGATCAGTGCTTCGAGTTTTTTTTCTTTTTCTTCGCAAATAGGTTTGTGTCATCCATAAACATGAGGCAGTTTAATTCTTTTCTTTAGGAACTGGTATTTTTTGCAGTTTTTTACGTATAATGTTATCACAACAATGGCAAAAGTAGTAGACAGAGAGAGTGTGTATTTTCTTCTAATACCTGTCCCTGCTAAGAATTAGAGTTATTGTTTTTTTTTTATTAGAATTTGACTCATTAATCGTAAACACTCCCCAAAACTTTCTACTTGTCACGTAGCTAAAGAAGGAACTGCCGGAGAAACCCTTACATCCAAAAAGAGGGAATAAAATGTTGTCTATTCGAGTCTTGTGCTTCTATTGAAGGTCATAATCCAGTCAGTGGAAAAACAGAAACGACAAAAATAATTTCGATTATTATTATTATTATTATTATTATTATTATTATTATTATTAGTATTATTCCTTTGATTTCTGTTGCATACTCATTTCTTTCCGGGTCCCAACCAGAGACCTGTAGTGGCCTCGGGTATGCTTGTCACATTGGCCTTGTGCCAAACACGACCGAAGTCCCCACAATTTAAATATCAGAAAGATGAAGGTTGGATTTTTGAAATGTGGAAGGATAAAATATTTCATCTATACATTAAAGTAAAATTTTATTAACAGAATAACAAAATTGTAAGAAGAAAAATAGAATTTAAATTTTGTTAATTGAACACTATAACATTTGAGAGAACAAAAATGTTCATAGAGAAAATAGTCTTGTAGTTAAAATTGTTCAAAGAGAAATGTAAGTATTTATAATGCCCCACAGAAGTTTTGAGTTCATGGTTGATAGTAGCAGAATGTAAAGTCTTATGTTCCTTTCCCTTTTTTTGTTAGGTTGGCGACAGGGTGAGAAAGAAGGTGAAACAAATAAAGAAATTGTACTTAACGCAGAAGTTGGCGTGTCTTGTTGTTGTTGTTGTTTTCTTTGGTGATGTGGAGTAAAAACAAAGAAAAGAAAATTTGGAAGAAGAGGTAGAATGAATATATGTCGACGCGACATGACCTCGACTTGAAGTTTCTTCCTTACATTGCAACGAAATACTATCAGATTCCGACCCATTCTGACAACTTTTGATCAGTCACGGAACGTGGTTTAAGTAGTGAAATTTATCATGTGACTGGCTCCAGCAAGCATTTTCATTATTTAGGTGTGAAAAAAAAATTGACTGGCATCATATATCAATTTTCAATTTCCTATTCAATTAGGATCCAGAATTTTACTTTTCACACTGACTTGTGAAATTTGCCTTGGGTTTTTCCGAAATACTTTTAGTCGTTTGGATCCGATTTTGCAGGTGGGCAATTTTAGTCTGTGTGTTTTAGTTAACTGTTGGATTATATAGAATTTGTATCCTATAGACCTAATGTCAGAAATGGCATCATGACAGTTTCCACTGAGAATTTTCTGAGGAAAAAAGCCCTAAGAACACACATTTTGCATGGATAAAGCATTTTGTAAGGTGTGGGTTGTACTTATTATTATTATTATTATTATTATTATTATTATTATTATTATTATTATTATTCAATTGATTAATCCATTAGTTGTTTCTTTATTTCTTTATATTCTTTTCCAGAGCCAATTAGATTTTAACGTGTACAGCGACGAATGCAAGGAAGAGACTATAGCAACTTAGTAGAAAATTAAAATTTAGTATTAATAATTAAAATAAATATATATTCAGTCATTACAGCCTAAGTAAGGTAATAAAGTCATTAAAACACAAGGAGTTACTGAGTTTTAGTGAATGTAAGAAAAAGAAAACACTAAGGAGATAAACAATAAAAGAACAGGAATGAGGAAAGGCAAATTCTCTAAGCCTTCTTTCCTCATTGTGTATCCTAGAAACGTAAACAGTTTTTCTGATACGAACTACAAATGTTCTTTTTGTTCTCATTTTCTCTAAGACTTCATCGTTGCTCACATATTCAGTCCATGGTAATTTCAGCATTTTTTTGTGGTACCACATGTCTGTTGCCTCAAGTATCTTCTTCAACTGTTATCAAGAATTCACAGCCATATCGGAGGACGGATATTTCATAACAGTTCACTCCTATTGTCTTCGTTTCTAACGAAATTGTACTATATCCTGATACTTTTCTTAGTTTTTGGAAGTCATTTTTCACTATCCCAATGCATCGTTTAGCGTTATATTTCTGTAAAAACACTTACTAGATATTTAAAGTTTTGTATTCGCTTGATTTTGTCATCAACAATTTCTATTAGGGTCATAATGCTATCAAGTAGAAATATAGTAGGTGTGTAATTTTTTTTTAATCATTGCACCTCAAGCAAGGCAATGAAGCAACCAAGATGCAAGACGTTACTGAGTGTTAAAGAATATGAGAAAAAGAAAAATATTATTAAGATTAGATCAATAAAAGAACAAAAATTATTAAGACAGAAGATAACGATTGCCATTGCATTTAATTTTTTAAAGATGGATGGTGACTGGGAAAGCAAGTAGACGGAAGAGAATCTCACACGCAAGAAATACAAGAGAAGAAACTTTCTTTTCTAAAGGGGTCATTTGTTATGCTTAACATGTGCAAATGAACATATTGATAAACCTGTCTCGTTCAGGGAGAATATATTATAATCAGATGAGACGAAACAAAACACTTTTTTTAATCATTTCACTCCATTCAAGGTAATAAAGCCACTAAGACACAAGAGGTTATTGATTGTGAAAGAAAAATAATAAAGAGAAAAATAAAAAAGAGAAACATTATTAAAGAGTGAGATAATAAAAGAAGAAGAATCAAGAGAACAGTAGATAACGATTGAGATTGCATTTAATGTTTTTTTTTAATATCAAAGTTAGATAAAAAAAAAATGTTAGCATTGAACTTATGGTTACATCTAGTCATTTCAACTGTAAGATAATGAGATCTTGTCGCCAATCTAGTACTGCGTTAAAAACTATAAAGTTTATGAACCAAAAAAGGAAATATCATCAAGAACAATCACTATGAAAAAATATATAGAAAAGACAGAGAGAAGCTATGTAAAGTAATTAAAAAATCTAATTCGTATTTAATAGCGTGACCATTATGAAGGAGGGACGAATTCAAATTATTGCCTATATTGTCGAGTTTGCTTTTCGTCCTATGACATTAATAAAAGCAAATTGTGATCTTTTTTTGCGCCCAGGTATTTTGTTAAATACCAGAGTATACTGGGTTATTTGTCATTAGTCAGTCAGTCAGTCAGTTATTTGCCATACGTAATACACGCTTGGGAGATCATGTCTTGAAAGAGACATGACTGACTGGGCAGAAGATGATCCCGCAGTAGGTTGCCATTACTTTCTGCGGTAGACTGGTTGCCAGCCAAGGCTATAGAACCCAATCTGTCCTATTATTTGACTTATAGTTAGAGGGGGAAGAGATGTATTATATTATTAAGTAGTAATTAGTAGGGGATCAGTTTATTACTTTATAACAATATAAAATTGATCTCCCACTTTATGCCCAGTAGAAGCCTTAATCATGTTTTCAACTATTATATTCAGTCAGCCAGTTAAGTGCCATACGTGGTACACGATTACGTGATCATGCATTGAAAGAAACATAACTGACTGGGCAGAAGATTACCCCACAGGAGGTTGCCATTACTTTCTGTGGTTAACTGATTGCCAGGCAAGGCTATAGATCCCAACCTCTCCTGTTATTTAACCCATAACTGAAGGGAAGAGACAGATTAATACCTTTCCCAAGGGTATTTGTGCATAAGTGAATACAAATAATTAAACTGGAATTCGAACTCGGCTTCCTGATTTCTCGTTCCGAGCCAATATCCATTGCACCACAACGTGCCTCCAAATTTAAAATCTAGACACAAACAAAGACTTTATTAATCAGTGTAAGTATCCTTGGTTCTTTAGTCGATTTTGTTTAACGGTATATCAACACCTCTATGGATTATTTAATGCTAAAATTTAAATATTTTGAACCCAATTCCATGGCTTCAACTAAATATTTTTGAACGCAATTGTATGCCTTCAGCTACAGATAGAATGTATTGTTGATCATTTTGCTTTAAAATGTATTTTTAGTGATTCTAATATGGATGTGTATTGTTGGTAATTTTATGATATATATGTATTGTTCGTAATTTTAATATAAAAATGTATTTTTAAACTTTCATAATATTTTGTTTTTGTTTTGGGGAATCGCTATTTATCCATAGCTGAACTCTAACTGATCATGACACCCCCAGTCAGGGTGAATCTGAGAATAAGAGCAATTCAATGGTGGTTCCATGTTACACAAAACCACCAAAATTCCGATCTGTGGAACTGTCACAATATATATATATATATATATATTACCTGCCAAAATTATTATGCCACCCAAGTTTTTTTTTTTTTAATATGATGTATTTCATACTATTTTTAATATTTATTGCCAAGTAGATAATTATAAATGAAAATTGAATGTTTTTTTTTTATATTATTACTTTGCAAAATTTTACAAGGCAGCTATGAAGCCTTTCATTTGGCCAGCCAATAAGAAGAAGAGACTAGCATAGGGAAGAGAGAACAAAACTTAACACCTGACCAGTTCATTTGATGCACATGTTATTGTGCAGTATTAGCAAAAGAAACATTCTTTTTATATTTAGAATTATCTACTTGGCAATAAATACTAAAAATAGTATGAAATACATCATATTAAAAAAAACTGGGGTGGCATAATAATAATTGCCTGTAATATATATATATATATATATATATATATATATATATATATAAGTGGGTTGACCTGATGGGGTCAAATAGACGCCTAAAGTCAGGGGAATTGTTTTTTTTTTCAGAGGTCATGCCATCTTAGACGGTCAAAATAACTTCAAACGGATACTACTGATATTTGGAACTGGATTCTATCTCTCTTCTTTCCTACCTCCTTCCCCTTACATTTATTCTTATTTATTTATTTGTTTGTAATCTTATGTTTATTATTATTATTTCTATTGTGTTCCCTCTTCATTTTAAGAAAACGTTCATTCCGGCAGAAATTTTATGCCAGATGGAGGAAATATTGTAAAAGAGTCTGATGATATGAGCTAATTAAGCTCATTGAAATGAACTATAGTTTATAACTAATATGACGTGTTGAGTCTTCATTCATTAACTTCATATCGCTCTGGTTAACACCCATCGAGCTCTCTATATGGAATTACCTATTAATAATTTATATTAAGGAAATCTTGTTGGATTATCCTCACCGTTTACGGACTGACAACTATATATATATATATATATATATATATATATATATATATATATATATTGTTAAATATAAGAGACAATGAATGTCTATTATGACAAACATGAGCCGTTCTAATAGCAAAATAACCGTTCTATGAATTCCCACCGCGTGAGAGCTCGAAATGATAACAGAACTATATATTTAAATGCAATGTAATGTGTTATGACCACACACATATTGTAGTAAAACCAATAAAAAAATAAAAACACGCTCTCCCGTAGACTTACCTGTCACCTTCCTGATCAGATTACAATTAAACAACATTTCTTAGAAAAACATACCCGTGTAGGTAATATCAGACAGATTTTAGTCAACAATACAATAATCCTCACTCATACACTAAGTAAAAAGAACCTTCAGATATTGGAGTCCATCTACATTAAATCCAAACAACCCACACTTAGTGAAACCACATTTAAATCTGGTCATAGCACATTAAATTGTATTTAAATATATGGTTGTGTTATCATTTCGAGCTCTCACGTGGTGTGACATCAGCAAAGTTTTATGTCAACACAAGATAAAATCATCGCTGGTGGTGGATGTTTTTATGTTCACGTCCTTATAACCTCTCTGAAGATGGCTCATGTGAGCCGAAAGCTTAGAACCAACTTAAAACATTATCCAAAAGTTGGACAATTTTTGTCTTTATTTTCACCTGAAATTAAAGCCAAAATACGATGTTTAGAACGGCTGATGATTAAACATAATAGACATTCATTGTCTCTTATATTTAACAATATATGTTTAGAAAATTATCTGCTGCCTCGATACAATATATATATATATATATATATATATATATATATATATATATGCCGAGAAGTGGTGTTAAGATTTTGCTTAATTTGCCAGCTATTTTATGTGAGACGCTACCTATTCCGGATATGATAGGCCTCATTGGTATATTTGGTTTATGTATTTTTGGGAGACCGTATAGTGTGGGTGTTTTTGGATGGTATGTGATAAGCTTTAGCCACAAACAAAAAATGAAAGACCTCATTGATGATGATAACATATACGAGAAAGTTAACAAAACCAACATCACAAAAGAAACACAAAAATTTATATACAATATCAAGAAAGTATTAAAAACAGAAGACTCCTCCTGGCTAAAGCTTATCACATACCATCCAAAAACACCCACACTATACGGTCTCCCAAAAACACATAAGCCAAATATGCCAATGAGGCCAATCATATTCGGAATAGGCAGTGTCTCATATAAAATAGCTGGCAATATATATATATATATATATATATATATATATATATATATATATATAGTCATACGAGACAGATCAAAATAGCATTGTCTGACCGAGACTTATATATTGGTGCAACGCGTGACACTAAATTCGTACAGAAATATCTAGATTATTACCAGCATGCAATCGACTTCTCAGATCAATGATTAAAAAAAGGAATCGTGCAAATCCAGATCTTATGGAGGACTGTGTTCTTTTGGGTCTCATGGACTGGCGATAAGAATCAGTAAAATAGTATTAAGAAAAAACCGACAATGAGGATATTCAACAGTAGCAACAAGTAAAATGGACGGCAGCTGAAATTCGAAGAGAAAATAATGACAAAATCAAGACTTTCCACACTACTTCAAATAAAAAGGTAGAAAGGAAACCCCCAGCGATAACAGATAGTAGACTTAAGAAACTTTTTCTACTAAAAATTGTATTAAAAGAATGATGGTATTACTTTCAACTGATGGTAGCATTGGCTGTTCGATCAATGAGTACCGAATGTTTTTACATAAGAAAACGGCTAATTTTACTTTAACCTTTATATATATATATATAGGGTTTTTTTTCTTTGCTGTGAGGTACTGTATGTATTTTCGGTGCTCCGCAGTTTTCTTTTTTTTTTCCCCTCATTGTCCAAAGCTTTATAGCGGCGGACAATAACGGAGTTAGATTCTGTCGGTTATTCGTGGTCCTTAAGAATTACTTGTGTAAGATTTT
This sequence comes from Ascarosepion bandense, assembly GCA_037127315.1. NCBI lineage: Eukaryota > Metazoa > Mollusca > Cephalopoda > Sepiida > Sepiidae > Ascarosepion > Ascarosepion bandense. The sequence continues at coordinate 6,546,560 of JBBBDQ010000927.1, read as the reverse complement.
AAGATTTGGATACGTACAGAGTCGATTTTATTATTATTATATATATATATATATATATATATATATATATATATATATATATATAATAACAAGACCGACTCTGTAAGTATCTAAATCCTAAAACTATACGAAAATAAACTTTAAGGACAACAAATAACAGACAGAATCTAATTCCGTTACTATCCGTCGCTGTAAGGCGTTGGACAAGAGGGGAGAAAAAAAAGAAAACTGCGGAATACAGACAATACATACAATACCCCGCAGTAAAGAAAAAAAAACCCAAACTGAACCAACCACAAAGAAAGAAAAAGTGCTCGATACAGAACCAACCAAAGCGAAATAACAAATAGTAAGCAATCTAGAGCAAAGACACGTAAAAAAATCACAAGATCGCCAAAACCTACCGCGGTTTCACACGACGGCTAGTCAGCGAGCCGTTGTGTGAAACCGCGGTAGGTTTTGGCGATCTTGTGATTTTTTACGTATATATATATATATATATATATATATATATATATATATATATATTGTCTAATAGTTAGTTTTTGGGTATAATAGTGTTAGACCAGTACACATTTGTATTAAAAAGTGTTAAAAAGTGTTCTATACAATTATATTGTAGAACTTTTGAATATTTTACATTTTTAAATATATATAATTTCTATTTAAAAATGGAATATATATATATATATATATATGTGTGTGTGTGTGTGTGTGTGTGTGTGTGTGTGTGTGTGTGTGTGTGTGTGTGTGTGTGTGTGTGTGTGTGATTTAATTTGTTTTTATTTAAAATTAATTTAGTTTACATTGCGACACGGAACTTTATGTTTCGAGATTTAAAAGTGTTTTTATCTCATCATCAGGCAATGCTCAACTAACTTTGGTAACAATAGTTTACATTTGAATGCAGAAAAAAATATGTTTGCTTATTAAAGAGTTAATATAGAGTGGAGAAGCCAGAAAATTTCGATCATATGGGTGTGTTTAATTAGAATGAAGATCGACTTTGAAAATATATATATATATATATATATATATATAATAACTTTAAATTCATGACTTCCTGTAATGGATAAACTTAATTAAAAAAATTTTAAGATATTACATTTAAATCTATTCCTCCCCCTCCTAAATATACCGTTTCAAACCCCTGTAAACATTCACTAGCCTCTACCATTTGATATTTGATACCCCGTCTACCTCTTGTCTCTACACCCTGTAACCCCGCCACTACCAGCTCTGTCCTGTTCTACTTTGTGACCGTTGTTAACCTGGCCCCTTCCACACTTTACCCCAGGGCCTTCGCCATTTGGAACAAAACAATGTCGCTGACGTAACGTAGAATCTCTATTAGAGATCCTATGTCGAAATGTACATCCGACACCTTTGAATTTTTGAAAGTTTTCTCTAATATATATATATATATATATATGTGTGTGTGTGTGGAGGGAGGGGTAAAATCGTCTTCTGAAGAGATAGTTATTTTCGTCCGTCTAAATAAATTATAATTTATAACCACTTTATATGACGTGTTGAGTTTTCCATTATATATATCAAATTATTAATTATATATATTATTGCTCATAATAATATCCACTGAGCTCTCTATATGGATCTATCTCTTGATATTTGATATATACAGGGTGACAATTAAAGTCACTATACAGTTACTTATAATAAAAAAGCAAAGTAGACTCGAAACAAAAGCAGAGCAGTACACACGACGGACAAACATGAAAATATTGTTGGCCTCAAGCAATTTATTCGAGATATAATTTCAGACTTAAGCCGTCAGATCCATTTGTGTAGTGACATTTATCGAAGCGTTCTCTCACGTTGTAAGAAATGCATTGAAACAAGTGGCTTGCAATTCCAACAGCATCAGCAATTAATTTACTATTGTTATCCATAGCATTTTATGGTTTTTAACCAGAATTAACCAGAATCGTTTTAATAATGTTATGGTGCCCTCCTACGAGGAATGGGCTCTTCCTCTTGATATATATATATATATATATATATATATATATATATATATATATATGTATGTATGTATGTATATATATAGTTACCTTCCTGACTACCGGAGAACAGTCAACAGGAGCAATTAATGGAAGCAGTTAACAAAGCAGTTAACGACGGCAGTTGACAGCAGCTACTAGTCAGGCAATAAACAACGTAATAAGACCTTCGGACTTACTTATTTATATATATATATATATATATATATATATATATATATATATATATATATATAGTCACATTCCTGACTACCGGAGAACAGTCAACAGGAGCAATTAACGAAGGCAGTTGACAACAGCTACTAGTCAGGCAATAAACAACATAATAATACCTTCGGACTTACTTATTTCTATATATATATATATATATATATATATATATATATATATATATATATACAGTTACCTTCCTGACTACCGGAGAACAGTCAACAGGAGCAATTAATGGAAGCCGTTAACAAAGCAGTTAACGAAGGCAGTTGACAACAGGTACTAGTCAGGCAATAAACAACATAATAATACCTTCGGACTTACTTATATATATATATATATATAGTTACCTTCCTGACTACCGGAGAACAGTCAACAGGAGCAATTAACGAAGACAGTTGACAACAGCTACTAGTCAGGCAATAAACAACATAATAATACCTTCGGACTTATATATATATATATATATATATATATATATATAGTTACCTTCCTGACTACCGAAGAACAGTCAACAGGAGCAATTAACGAAGGCAGTTGACAACAGCTACTAGTCAGGCAATAAACAACGTAATAAGACCTTCGGACTTACTTATTTCTATATTACTTATTATTAACACTTCCTTTGAATAGTGTTTCTTGTTATACTAATACACTGTTTTGAACCTGCCTTCTGTTTTCTGTGTCTTACTTCCGGCACAAACCGGTCACTACAACTTTGCTGCGAAGTTTAGCCACAACTACTCCACAGCAAATTGGCGACGAAGATCCACCAGAAATAATAATTCTAGTCTGTCGATAAATTTGTCTTAATTGTTACTGCAACGGTATAGTGACTTTATTGCCACTCAGTGCATGTGTGTGTAAAAAAAAGCATTTTTATTTATTAACTCGACAGATTATTATTACTTAAACATTATTTTAGTGGATACTCGTATTTTATAGACTCCGTTTTTATTAAACAGTATTTTTTTAGTTATCCTCATCTAGAGGCCAGAATTTTCATTAAAGAAAAATAAGTTCTCGCCAGCAGTATTCGAACCTGCGTTCATCTAGTGGAAACCATCATTAGATTTAACGTGCTTAGAATCTCACGGCCATGGAGTGCGTTGATGACGAAATAAATTTGAATTATACTTTTAAACAACTGACTCTCAAAAATAGACATATTTATTCAATTTCGTATTCTTCAGAAAATAACACTTTGTTTACTTTAAGGTATATTCTTATCACACACTAACACACACACACGCATATATAAGTTTGTGTACGCCTACATCTACATTAATCTATTTAAATATAAAATTTTACAGACATCTATTGAAATTACTCTGCCATAAATAAACTGCCAAGTTTTTAAACTATTTTTTTTAGTGAGGCACCCTTTGCCTGAAATTCCCCGCACTTTTGCTTTTGCGTACCAACTCGTATGCAATATATATATATATATATATATATATATATATATATATATATACTGTGTATGCACATGTGCGCGTGGCAGGTTGGTGAACGGAATCGCTCCCGCTAAATTTGCAAATTCAATTTACAATAATTTTCATTTTCCTTTTTCTGTTTTTATTCTTTCTTTCTTTTCTTTTCTTTTCTTTTTTTTCTTTTCCTTGTTCGAAAAATTCCAAGAAAAGAAAATCTATCCTGATTAACTATCGTCTATTTTTTTTTAATTATTAGTTTTGTTTTTTCTTCACTTTCTTTGACGTCATAACCTCGTTTTCGCACCGGTCCTTCACTGCAAAGCGCATCACCTGAACAGCCAGGTCTGCTTCTCTGACTCAGCCATTACCAATAGTCGAAAAAAAAAAACACTTACCAACACTAAAGCTATTATTGCTATTACACCAAATACTCCCTATAATGTATTTATATCAGATTCTATATAGATACATTTATTGACATAATATACATATTTGTTTACGTTATTTATATATATTAATAAATATATTAACTTAATTGCAATTATATATATCATAATTATCTAATTATACTGGATATATTGAGGATGTAGTATAATGGATAACGACTTGAGACGAGGATACGAATAGAAGAGTTCGAATATTTCGAGCAAATGCCACTTGGGTAAAGAAAGGTAATTTTCTAAGCGCAGCTTAGATGTGGCACAAGGCCGAAAGTATGGGGTACTCAGTGAGGATCGAACTCACTACTCAATTGTAATGATGATTCTAGCGAGCCAAGCTTGGTAACAATTAAACCACCTCGAATGTGCCTAAATGATTTTCTAAGCGCTGCTTAAATGTGGCACAAGGCCGAAAGTATGGGGTACTAATCAGTTGTAACAGGTTCTAGCAAAACAAGTTTGGTAACCATTACACCAGGTCGGAGTGCCCAAAGATTAGATGTAACACAAGGCCGAAAGTACGAGGCACCCAGTGAGTATCGAACTCATTACTTAATTGCAATGATTTTAGCGAGACAAGCTTACTAAATATAACACCACGTTGAGGTGCCGAACAGCCACTTGGGTAAAGTATGAACCAATCTCTTCTCACTATCAAATAAATAGAAGGGCAGAATGAGTTCTACAGCCTTGGTTGGAAACCAGTCTAGGAGAAGAAAAATTATGAATATAAAACTGTATGGTGATTTTCTAAGCGTAGATGTGGCACAAGGCCGAAAGTTTGAGGGACCCAGTGAGGATCGAACTCACTACTCAATTGTAATTATTCTAGCGAGAAAAATTTGCTAACCATTACACCACCTCGAGTTGCCCAAATTATTTTCTAAGCACCTAAAGCAAAAAGTATAAGGGTACCCAGTGAGACTCGAACACACTACTCAATTGTAACAGGTTCTAGCGAAACAAGCTTGGTAACCATTACACCACTTCTGGGAGCCCAAAGATCAGATGTAGCAGAAGGCTGTAACTATGAGGCACTCAGTGAGGATCGAACTCACTACCTAATTGCAATGATTTTAGCGAAACAAGCTCGCTAACCATTACACTGCGTTGAGGTGCCCAACAGCCACTTGGGTAAAGTATGAACCAATCTCTTCTCACCATCAAATAAATAGAAGAGCAGAATGTGCTCTTCAGCCTTGGTTGGAAACCAGTCTAGGAGAAGAAAATTCTGAATATAAAACTGTATGTTGTTTACTATGACTACGTTTCGAACTCTAGTTGTTGAATCAATCACTCCAGAAATAAATGAAAAAATATCACTACAAATAAACAACCGTAAGTACTTTTGATTCTAAGAGTATTATAACTAAAGTCCATTCTAGGAATGTTATTATTATTTCAATAAATACTATGAGTGGAGTTCATAGCCAGAGTTCTTTATCTTTCCAACGTCAGCTCGGATGAGCAGTTTAGTCGAACTAAGAGAGTTGTTTGTTAAATACCATATAGATTACGTAAAATCGTTTGGTAAAGTAAGTTACAATGGACTGTTGAAACTGCTTAGTAACATTAACATATTTGGGAAGGATATTAGAATAATCAAGACCCTATACTAGCAGGCATCCGCCTGCCTACGGATAGAAAATGACTTCAGTAGCATAGTTGCCTTCCAAGCAATCGACCTGGGTTCGACTCCCGGCCAACGCAGTCATTTTGGATGTGCGTTGTGGTGCGGTGGATATCAGCTCGGAACAAGAAATCGGGGAGCCGAGTTCGAATTCCATTTGTAATTCCTTGCATTCATTTGCGCGCAAATACCCTTTGGAAAGGTATTAATCCGTCTATTCCCGCCAGTTATGGATTAAATAACAGGACAGATTGGGTTCTATAACCTTGGCTGGCAACCAGTCTACCTCACAAATTAATGGCAACCTACTGTAGGATAAGCTTTTGCCCAGTCAGTCATGTCTCTTTCGAGACATGATCGCCCAAGCGTGTATCATGTATGACACCTAACTAACTGACTAAACTATGCCAAAATAGAAAGGGGTTTCAAACAAGGTGATGTTTTCTTATTGCACTTATTCAATTTATAAAGTGAGGCTACCTGAGAGACGTTAGAAGTCCTAGCGGGATTTATTATTGGTGGTTACAATCTTAACAACATACGATATGCGGATGACACAGTGTTGATGGTAGACACAGCAAGGAAATTACAAGAAACCCAGCAGGGAAAAGCAAGAAGAAAGAGCTAGAAAGGTGATAATACCACCAAGACGCAAGAGGTCACCGAAAATGAAAGAGAAGTAATAAACTTAGTGGGTAATCGAAAGCTCAATCCTAAACAAGAAACTGGGGATAAACACTTACTCTTGTTCAAAAGAATGGAGAGGAGTGTGAACCGGGCGATAGTATAACCTATCTGCTCCCATTAAAAAAAAATGTAAGTAGAAAAGTCAATAAAAATTTAGATTTTTAGGCAAAGATGTTAGAAGTATACAATTGAAGTAGACTTTATAGGGAACCAGGAACCCAGTAAAAATAGAACTTATTTGACGCAAATAATTTCTTTCCCGGTACAATATTCAATATTGTCATTTGTGAAGAAACTATCTCGCATTTTTAAATCACAGATCAGCACTATTTTTTGTATGTAACAGAAAAATTCCGTTAGAACTAGAAGTGCTAGAACTTCTAAGATCTCTCAGGTAGCCTCACTTTATAAATTGAATAACTCCAATAAGAAAACATCACTTTGTTTGAAACCCCTTTCTATATAAATGCTGGTACCGTACCTTATCAAACGCTTTTGGATAATCTATGAAGTATAATTATACATACTTCCACAATATTACTCTCTCCGAAAGCATTCGGATCATTTACGGATTATCAACCCTTTGCAGGTTATTTAAAGCCACATATATATATTATTTTTTTCTTAAACTGCAATAATTTTTTAGAGATAGAAATAATTTTACTGATACAAGTCATACTAATTAACCCATAGTTCGGGTGTAGAAGAAGTAGATCCATAACTTTCCCAAATTTATTTCTGTGTAAGTGAATATAAAGAACTCAATTGGAATCAGAAGTCGTTTCTCCGACTTCCAGTTTTGAACCGTTATTCGAATCTGATATTACCAAGCGGTCACCCGTATAGGTACTGACGAGACTGGACATAGCTTAACTTTGATGATCTTGTGAGAACTAGTGATTTAACGTGATATGTCCGTAATGTAAGTATAGTATATCTTGTTATTATGTCTTAAAAAAAACACCAAATTGTCCTTTTCCTATTTTTAGTAAAATTTTGCATTATTAATGTTTCGACCGTTATACGTTCCAGCCTTCTTCAGATGATTAAAATTTCGAACGAACCCTTTATTTTAATCACTTGAGTATATCATTCTCATTCCATGTGCCATGCTATTTCCGGATATAATGTAGTTATCTCCCTTTAACTCAACTCTTCTCAGTTATTTGTTCACCACTGCTGTAGTCTGGTTAAATCCAGTGACTTGACCCAAAGATTTGTGGGTTCAATACCTGGCTACAGCAGTGGTGAACAAATAACTTAGAGAGTTGAGTTCAAGGGAGATAGCTACATGACATCCGGAAGTAGCGTGGAACATGGAACGAGAATGATATACCCCAGTGATCGAAAAAAAGAGTTCAGCTCGAAATACCTAGCACCTGAAGAAAGCCAGAACGTATAACAGTCGAAATGATGTCAATACGACAATAAAGATGTGAACAACAATCAGAACAATGTAAATAATATACATAGTTTTAGCTCATTTCTATTAGATTAATGAAGGCTCTATATTGCAAAGGAGTTCACATTAACGTTTAAAAAGTATAAATAAGTATATAATGAAGTGTTAATCATTAGCATGTATCTTCCGGATTTATTTGGAGATAAGAATTTAAGATGAATACTAGATTAGTATTTAGGTCCCACTCTTTTCTCGATGAAATAGTTAAATGTAACCATCACTTCTGTTCCATCAGCTTCTTTTCTCTCACTTTTCGCCTGTGGAACTCCTTTTCATTTACTTGCTTCCCTGTTACCTACAATCTTCAAAAATTTAAATACAACGTCAGTTGCAATCTTCTATCTTCTTGAATTCGGTACATCTTTTATTTTTTCTTCAAGACTTTCTGTATCCAGTCTTATCTCTCACTGTAACTTCATGTGCACTAATGGCGGTCCCATCTTGCTTGGGGTAAAAACAAACTTTGTTTGCATAATAAAATCTGACACTCAAAAGCAATTTCAATATACGGAATAAGAATAAAAAAAAACTACGTCATGAAACCCATACATTATATTTTTAAATAAATAAAAAAGGATTTTGTAAGTCAAATATCTCTGAACGCGGTTAATATGAATTTAATTTTAAAAAGATTCACTTGGGCAATTAATTTTCTCTTATAAGTTCTGGATCATTCTAACTTATTTCCAAAATAGATCGGGTTTTTCTAACAGTTCAAATAGAACTTTGTGTCATACCTTATCGAATGCTTCTGTGTAGTCTATAAAACATATATGTACACTTTTCTGTTTTTGCATTGCCCTTAATGCGATATCATTCTGGTCATAAATATACCATTTAATGTTCCAGTATCTTCGACAAAACCACGCGAATTTTGTTTTATTTCCGGTTCAACAGCCTTAGCCACAAGTTAAAAAAAGCTAAAAATAAAGGAATGGATAATAATATTGTTGGGGCTTCGGATGCATAGAAATTTTAGGTTTTAATTTTACATGGCACAAGGCCATTTCCCGAAGAACCTCCTAACTAAATTCCTGCATTCCAACAATTATTTTATACGGTTGAAAGCATCCATTAAATTAGCAAATGGAACATTGAATAAAATGGTCAAAGCATTAAACAAAATTATATAAAGTGTATTAACAAATAACAAGAATTACATACTTTGTACAGACGTTGAATGTGTCTGATTAAAATGTCTTTCATTTTCTAAGATTGTGTTACAGCAATTGAGGTAAGTTGTAAAGTTCTTTGTGACTAGAAGATTTATCAGTGTCATATGTAATTTGTACAAGTGTTATTTAAAGAGATAAAAGGCTTCTACTTGCGTCTTGCAATTAGTGCCGGTGTGTGAGGGAATTGCTTGATATTGAAGAACGCGTACCCCTCAATAGCATGCTGCTATTGGGGGCAGCTGTGAACTGCCTTCCTTTGTGTTCTGTGGTTCTGCTGCAACTGTCCTTGGGTGTACCACGTGTCTGCTATATATATATCCCGTAAAAAGGTAAGAAAGCAAGATCATCACGTAACTGTCGCGTGTGTATATGTACAATGAGTGAATGCAGTTATGTAGAAATACACGTGATCATAATATAAATGTAAAAAACCAAATCTCAATAATATCAACCATGAACACTGCCACAATGTGCTAACTATGTTTGTAAAATAAAAATAAACATTGCTATCTCTCTAGATACATATACAAAACTTTTACACATTCAGTTAAAAATGAAAATGCAAAAAAATGATAAGCAAAAGGGTAAGTAGAATAGAATAACCGAAAACGTTCGGGTATGAAGAACATTTGAACAGTTTTTACACACTCGATGTCCAGAGAAGAAATCACTTATACGAACAGAAGAAAACTTGAATATCCAGCTTTATCGCAGTATCTTGTCAGTCGTCTTTAATGAAACATGTATAAAAGAAAGATTGCTTCCCAAATACACAATTGTGTGTGTGTGTGTGTGTGTGTGTGTGTGTGTGTGCGTGCGTGTGTGTGTGTGTGTGTGTGATGTTTATTAATACTGAACCAAAAATGAGAAATTAAATTTGTGAGATTACGTTGCACCATTACGGGTTGGGTGGGGGTTGGGGTTGTAGATCTGTTATGAAAATCAACATTTTCCTTTTAAAATCTTAGATTGAACCCCGATAAAAGTCTCCCAGATTGGACCCCGATATAAAACAATGTCGACAAATATGCAACTATCTTTACCTTGAGTCAAGCTTAAAGAATATCTTTTCGTATTTTACCAGCAGCAGCAGCAGCAGCAGCAGCCCGGCAAAATGAAAACAAACCGAGTCTTGCCTCCGGCGGAGAAAGAAACGTTAAAGAAAAAACTAGAAAGTGGGGATGGAAAGAAGAAGAAAAAATGTGTAAAAAAAAAAAAAAAAAAAAAATAGAGTCGAGAGAGAGAGAGAGAAAAACTGGGTGATGACGGAGTAAGACGGGAAAAAAAACAAAGAAAACGAAGTAGCTGAAATATTAGATGACGAATGGGAGATCAGAAAAAAAAAAAAAAAAACTCTTGCAGTATCCGCAAAAGATATACTGCATTTGACGACATAAAAGACGCACTGACATTTAAAATGGCAGAAAACAATGCTTTTAACTGTATGTAAGTATTTAATGTTTTAGGAGAAATCGGAGTGCCGAGTTCGAAATCTAACCGAATTCGTTTCATTCATTTCTTACGCGTAAATAACCTTGGGAAAGGAATTAATCCATCTCTTCTCCCTCCAGCTATGGGTTTAGTAGCAAGAGAGATTCGGTTCTATAGTCTTAGTTGGAAATAAGTCTACCACAGAAAGTAATGGCAACCAACTGCGGAAAAATCTTCTACCCAGTCAGTCATGTCTTGAAAGAGATATGATCGCCCAAGCCTGTACCAGGTATGGTACTTAACTGACTGAATGTTTAAAGATACTATCAGTATATTAGAAAATATTAGAAAAGCAATTTTACCTAGAGCAAAAAAAGAAAAAAGAAAAGAAAAAATTTGTGAATATAAAAATCAAGCTAGCAGTAAGTACCATACGTGATACACGATTGGGCGATCATGTCTCGAACGAGACATGACTGACTGGTCAGAAGATTATCCCGCAGTAGGTTGCCATTGCTTTCTGCGGTAGACTGGTTGCCGACCAAGGCTATAGAACCCAATCTTTCCTGTTATTTAACCCATAACTGGAGGGAAGAGACAGATTAATACCTTTCTAAAGGGTATTAGCGCGTAAGTGAATGCATGGAATTCAAGTGGAATTCGAACTCGGCTCCCCGCTTTCTCGTTCCGAGCCGATATCCACTGCGCCACAACCTAGCAGTGCAGTTAAGCTTAAAACAAGAAATCACATAAGCGAAAATGCCCGACATAACCACAATAATAATATTGCAAAAGAAGCCTAAGCAAAAAACGCAAAACACAGGTTATCACGGCATTTAAAACTTGTCCGCTTCGTATGATAAATATATTTATTTGCGGCCTTAATGTTATGTTTCACAAGTCAGGGTTTTACCATCATCGCTATTTCCTTTCAGTTACGTCTCGTTCTTCTGTAGATTCCATATGATTAATGATAGGGCTTTCTTGAATCATATTTAGAAATGATGAAAACAGCTGATACTGACTAAAAGTAATCAGTATTTTATTTCCATTTTATAGTGCTGATAATTATCATAATAATAACAATAGTAAATGCAGATTCTGCGATAAATACCCACAATCAATTGACCAACATTTATCAGGCTGGGATCACTGAATATAAAAGCATGACAGAGTGGACAAATATCTGCACTAGAAAACCTGTAACTTTAAAGGAATTGCATGAAACTTTTATGAATATCATCGAGACCCCATTAAGGTAATAAAGTATCAGAACAATGTGCGTTGTGGCTCAGTTGATATTGGCTCGGAACGAGAAATCAGGGAGCCGAGTTCGAATTCCAGTTGAATTCTTTGTATTCACTTACGCACAAATACCCTTGGGAAAGGTATTAATCCGTCTCTTCCTTCCAGTTATGGGTTAAATAGCAGGACAGATTGGGTTCTACAGCCTTGGTCGGCAACCAGTCTACCGCAGAAAGCAATGGCAACCTACTACGGGATAATCTTCTGCCCAGTCAGTCATGTTTCGTTCGAGACATTATCGCTCAAAGCGTGTATCACGTATGGCACTTAACTGACTGAACAATTTTATGAGACTTTACAATACACAAACAGAGCAATCAAAGCTAATTGCGCAGAGGTTGGGACCAAAGAACACAAAAACAAAATGTGCTTTCTTATTGACGTGGTAGCTTCTGAAGATCTGAAGATCTTAAAAACTATTATCAGAATACAAAGATACTGAAGTGAAAATCTAAAAATGTGGTACGTAAGGACATTAATAGTTTCACTGGTAGATAGAACCCTCGGATTGATTTGAAAATGTACCGTTAGACTAATATAAGGGATTCCTGGTAACCCAAGCATTAAAGAAATACCAAGAATTGTAGTCACATGTACAGCTCAAACTTTACGGAGGGCTTTATCTGTGTAAAATATTAAAATATGTGTTCTTAGTTTCTTTACTTTATTTCTTTTTGTTTTTTTTAAATTTTTACAAAAATGCTCCGGGAAAAATGTCATGAACCCATTTCTGACCTTAGGTCTCTGGTTGGGACCCAGAAGGAAATGAATATATAACAGAAATCAAAAGAAATAGTAATCGTTTGAGTAAATAATAATATGAAGACGCTAGATACAATTGATCGCTTGAGGTTAAATTCTAATGATCATTGCACTCTCCTTAAGAAACGTTTAACAACTTGACAGCTAGTATAAAAGCTTTCTCTTATACAAAATTATTAACAGATTGACAAAAAAGGAAAATTTGAGTAACAATTAATACGAGACGGTCCTAAAAGTGTACAAAGAAAACACGATCAATACATTCGGACTACGACGTAATAAATATTTAAGTCAAGATAAAAATGTGTACAAAAGGCAAAGCAAGAAACTGTAAAAAGCAATACAATCAGTATGAAAAGCAACATAAAAACTTGCTGTGATAAATTAATAAATGCATATACTGCTAAACGTGCATATGCCATTGCTTAGGATCATAAACACAGTAGATTAAGACTACATATCATTTGAAACATTATTTAGTAATAACATTAGATACATTCTATAATCGATTGAGATTGCATCAAACCTTTTAAAGAAAAAGATCACCACTATTCAGTAAAACCTACAAAAGAGAGGAAGAACTCTTGAGGAGTCAAAGGCCAATTAACTAGAGGCGGTGTCTCGATAAATCACCGTGAAGAAGGCAACTGGAAATCACTTCACTATTATTCCCAATAATAATCATGGCCTTGAAAAACCACCGGCGTGAAAGGGGTTAACTCTAAAGGATTTGCTTCCCGCCCGATAAGACCAGACACGAGCAACACATGTCATCTGACCGTCATCCCGCGACAATTAGCGCCAACGGCGTAAAAAGAATACAATTTTCGGAGCTGATCCCTCGCCCTGAAAGGAACGACATGAGCAACAAGTATCACCCGACAGCTATCCTGTGACTGTTCGCACCAAACAAAAATTAGTCTACGGACATGGAAAGTCAACAACTGTGGACAGCTAGAGAATGTCAAGCAGGAGATAAGCAGATTGAATATTAACGTTTTAGAAATGTGTGAAACTAGGTGGCTTAACAACGGAGATTTCCTCAGTGGCAACCACAGGATCACATACACAGGTGGTAAAAATAATGAAATGAGAGTAGGCTTGTTACTAGACCAAGACATGAAGAAATGCGTTCTGGGGTACTGCCAGTTATCCGAAAGAGTTATCGTGTTCAAAGTTAAAAGAAAGCCCCTCAACATAACTGTTATAGTAGTGTATGCACCGACAACGAAACACTGATGAGGAAGTTCAATCTTTCTACTCCCTACTGGAGAACGTCAAGACGCATTGTACAACACAATAAATTAGAATTATCATAGGCGACCTGAATGCCAAAGTAAGCAAGGAGAGGGAAGGTTTGACAATCGGCAACTTTAGACTAGGAAACCGCAATGAACGAAGAAAAAAATGGGTCCAGTGGTGCACAGTAAACGACAAAGTAATAACGAACAGAAATCGGGGAGCCGAGTTCGAATTTCAGTTGAATTCATTGCTTTCACTTACGCACAAATACCCTTGGGAAAGGTATTAATCCGTCTCTTCCCTATAGTTATGGGGTAAATAATATGACAGATTGGGTTCTATAGCCTAGGTCGGCAACCAGTCTCCCGCAGAAAGCAATGGCAACCTACTGCGGGATAATCTTCTGCCCAGTCAGTCATGTCTCTTTCAAGACATGATCGACAAAGCGTGTATTACGTATGGCCCTCTTAAATGACTGGCTAAATATAATAGTTAGAAACATTATGTCTACTGGACATAAAGTGGGGGATTGTTTTTTTATTGTTATGAAGTAATAAACTGATCGCCCACTAATTACTACTCAATAATATAATACATTTCTTCCCTTTCTCTAGCTATGAATCAAATAACAGGACAGATTGGGTTCTATAGCCTTGGTCGGCAACCAGTCTACCGCAGAAAGCAATGGCAACCTACTGCGGGATAATCTTCTGCCCAGTCAGTCATGTCTCTTTCGAGACATGATCGACAAAGCGTGTATTACGTATGGTACTTAAATGACTGGCTGAATATAATAGTTAGAAACATGAGTAAGGCTTCTACTGGACATAAAGTGGGGGATTGTTTTTTATTGTTATGAAGTAATAAACTGATTGCCCACTAATTACTACTTAATAATAATAATACATTTCTTCCCTTTCTCTAGCTATGAGTCAAATAACAGGACAGATTGGGTTCTATAGCCTTGGTCGGCAACCAGTCTCCCGCAGAAAGCAATGGCAACCTACTGCGGGATAATCTTCTGCCCAGTCAGTCATGGTTTCAATAACAACCAAAACGATTATGTAAATGGAGAAGCACAGGAGGTGACACGAAAAACCAATTCGTCTAGGAATCCAGTTGTTCATTGCAAAATTTATCTAAGTGCCGATTGTGGAAGCGACTACCTCCCGGTTATATGTAAAACTAAGAATGAAATTTCGGAGATTGAAGAAGACAGACAATACAACAGACTTGTGAACGTAACGGAATACAGAAAGCAACACAAGGAAATAAAGAGCAAATGCAAACATACTAAAGAGTAATGGCTCAACAAAAAATGTTAAAAAAATAGAGAGATTGAGCACGACTAATAAAGGAGACTGGGATAAAAAAATAAGGGAACTAACAGAACAAAACATGCTCCTCAGCAGGATGTATAAAAATCAACTGACGGAACGGGCATGTTAGAGAAAGATAAAATACTTCAACGATGGAAAGAATATATAAGAGATCTCTTCCACGACAAGAGAGAGGAACTGACAATACACAGAGATGCCGATGGACCCGAAGTATTAAAATCCGAAATTGAAACTGCACTGACCAAAATGAATACAAACAAAGCAGCAGGACCAGGCGGCATTGTAATAGAGATATTGGCAGCCTTAGACCATTTCGGCGCAGATAACATTGCAGAAATAATAAATGAAATCTACAATAGTAGTGATATGCCAAAAGCGTTGTTTCTTTATGATTTTGTCGACGTCACAGTAGTAGGGTCAGTTATACACCGTCTGTTAAAAAAAAAGCACACATTTACGCAATTCATTCCGCTAGGAATTTGGAATGTTATGCTGGTTGAAGGATGTGCGTTGCGGGGCAGTGGATATCGGCTCGGAACAAGAAATCGGGAAGCCGAGTTCGAATTCCAGTTGAATTCCTTGCATTCACTTACGCCCAAATACCCTGGAGAAAACTATTAATACGTCTCTTCCCTACAGTTATGGGTTTAATAACAGGACAAATTGGGTTCTATAGCCTTGGCTGGCAACCAATCTACCGCAGAAAGTAATAGCAACCTACTGCGGGATAATTCTCTACCCAGTAAGTCATGTCTCTTTCGTATGGCACTTAACTGATGCTGGTTAACATTCGAGCCAGAAGGTCCAATACGAACATTTCAGATTGTTTGAGTGTCAATCTGAGGACCATGCAGAGAATCTGGAAATCTAATGAGTCTAATGGTGATTACGAAGTGATCACTAGACATTGCGATGTTATACTTCCGTTGATCTTCCCATAATGGCTCAGACTCAACACGGAAGCCTACATCAAGTGCCTTGAGGAAGTAGTGCAGTCTTGGATAAAGAGGGTGGCTGTTGGTAAACCCAATATCAGAAAACAGGACTCTGCACCATGCCGCACAAGCAGAAGGAACCAGTCATGGTTGTCAGGCAATTTCTGCGACCACAACACCCCTTATATCTGACAACCTAAATCTCCAGACTACAACCCTCTTGATTATTATGTGTGGGGGCAGTTGAGCGAGAGACCAACAAAATTTCTCGTAACACCAAAAATGAACTGAAGGCTTATGGCAGCATTCAGCGAGTTAAATAAGGAGACCAGAACGAGATGCAAGAGATTCCGATGTTGTCTGGAGTCCGTGATTGAAGCCAATAACGAATTTATTAAATAAATATTTAAAAGATATTTTTGTTGGTAAATATATATGTTAAAATGAGATATCAGTGTCATTTTTCTTTTTTCTTAAGTTACACGATATTTCATCCATTGCACCCTGTATTTCCTCAATCTTCCTAAGCCCTATTTCCTTTTGGTTAACATTGTGCGAAGACTCTCTAATCTGTCTAATCTCAAGGTTTATAAGCACGTTTTGAGGATGATCTAATTGCAGCGACGTTGGTCGGTGTTCAAATTGTAGATAACAACTAAAATGTCAAATGCTGAATTTTGGGGGCAGTTAAACCCAAGTCACCAAGCTATTAACAAAAGAAAACTCGATAAGCTGTATTTTGTGACACGTACAATGTGCTGAAATGTTCTCGGTTCAGTCTGTTTCTCAAAATCTGACCAAATGAACAAATATGTGAATGTTTTTAATCACTTCGTGGTCAGAAAGAAATAACTTTTCGTCTTTCCCATCAAGGACTGAGAATAATATTGCGTTAGAGGTAGTACATAACATACCACGAAACTCAAGTGCAGCGTCTAGGAGCAGTAAAAATGTTGATCTGACGACGACAGTGGAGTAATAATACTCCGCACTTACGTAATCGACTTGAAATTCGAAGTTTACTGAAAAGGTCAGAATAAAACTGAAACATAACGACCGAATCGTTGTGCCTATAACGACCAAGACGAATACGTTAATTCGAATAGTGTTGCGCCAATCTTCAACACAGATCGACTTCTCCTATTTATATCTACAGTCTTAGAGCACCTCGACGTATTGTAATAATTAGCAAGCTTGTCTCACTAGATCAATTACAAGTAGTGAGTTCGAGCCTCACTGGGGGCTCCACTGTTTCGGCCTTGTGCCATATCTAAGCTATGCTTAGAAAATAATTTAGCGCCTCGACGTGGTTTAATTGTTAGCAAGATTTTCTCGATGGACAATTGCAACTGAGTAGTGAGTTTGATCCACACTGAGTGCCCCATACAATCGGCCTTGTGCCATATCTAAGCTGCGCTTAGTAAATCACCATTCTAATCTCTTGCGCACCTTGGCGTGGTGTAATGGTTAGCAAGCTTACCTCGTTAGAACAATTGCCACTGAGTAGTAAGTTTGATCCTCACTGGGTGTCCCATACTTTCTGATTTGTGCTACATCTAAATTATAATTCTTGTTCTTTAATTATCTTATCTCTTTAATAGTATTTTTCTCATATTTTCTCACACTAAGTGATTTTGAAAATGGTTCTCGCCTCATAGAAACAGAAATTCACATGGTATATTTAAAATAAGCTTCTAATTATATCGTGGTTAAGAACTCGGGGTAGAATGGAATTGGCACGAAACCGAGTAAATGGAACTTTTGCTTCAGACTTGAGACCCGGATTCGAAATACACCGTAGTCGATTCGTCAAAAAGATGAACTTGCGGGCCTTAGGGATGTGCGTTGTGGCGCAGTGGATATCGGCTCGGAACGAGAAATCGGGGAGCCGAGTTCGAATTCATTGCATTCACTTACGCGCAAATACCCTTTAGAAAGGTATTAATCCGTCTCTTCCCTCCAGTTATGGGTTAAATAACAGGACAGATTCAGTTCTATAGCCTTGGCTGACAACCAATCTGCCACAGAAAGCAATGGTAACCTACTGCGGGATAATCTTCTGCCCAGTCAGTCATGTCTCGAAAGAGACATGATCGCTCAAGCGTGTTTCACGTATGGCACTTAACTGACTGACGCGCCTTAGGAAAGTGATCCCTGTGTGCACCACATTTTGCAACAGCCTGAAAACCATACCACGTGTTTACCCAAGCAACGTGAGTGAAATTGGGTAGACGGAACTATCCGCCCAGAGACTGAGCTAGCACTAGGTTACAAGTCATCGTGACCGAGGATTAGAGCGTACTGTTGATCATGTAAGTTTATGCGCTCTAACCTAGAAACTGTAACTATGTCCGCTCAGCATAGCTGCAGTATAAACCACTGCTGGGCTCTACATGTGTTGTCAGTCAGTCAGTTAAGTGCCATACGTGATACACGCTTTTGGCGATCATGTCTCGAAAGAGACATGACTGACTGGGCAGTCATTATCCCGCAGTAGGTTGCCATTGCTTTCTGCGGTAGACTGGTTGCCAGACAAGGAACTCTATCTGTTCTATTATTTAACCCATAATTGGAGAGAAGAGACGGATTAATAGCTTTCCCAAGGGTATTTGTGCGTCAGTGAATGCAAGGAATTCAACTGGAATTCGAACTCAGCACCCTGATCTGTCGTTCAGAGTCGATATCCATTGCACCATAACGTACATCCTGCACCACAACGCGAATAGAAATGTGCCTGATCAGCGGTCAGCAACGGGGATTGGCTAACTGCCCTGGGAGACAAGTATTCTCTGATAAGAATAGCCAGTTATTATAACAACATCCTGGATGTTTTTGCAAACATTGGTTGGTTAATACAAATTTTATTGAGAAAACATTGACTTGCATAAGAAATGTTGACACGGGATATATTATAAAAAGAGAGTATTGTTTAAGTTAGTGTGTGTTTGTTTTATCGTTAACGCATAAGGCGAATTAAAGAATTTTTCGCCTCAAGACAGAGAATTGTTTTTCTTTTAATTTTCTGCTAAATTCTCTAGTTTTTTTACATGTTTACATGAACGCATGTAAATTTTGCTCTTTCTCGTTCTAGTCTTATTTTTTGTATCGTTTTTAAGCTATTATTTCTTCCCTCCCCAAATGCATCACACTTTAAAAAAAATTCGAAGTGAAATAATAAAAGATCGTTTCTGAAAATTTTTATCTGAGTATTTTTTTTTTTCCTTCCATCCACTTGCCGTCTGTGTTGGAATGAAACCAGGGTTATTCATTCTCTGATTTTTGTCTTAAGAGTTTTGGCGTCGGATCTCTTTGGTTATTTTGGAATTCGAGGCGTGTAAAAATGTCAGCCATCCTATCTCCGTACCAGTCGGAAAAGGAGTCCACGGATGGTAACGAAATTCACTTCTTTCTTTTTTTCTTTTTTTTTTTTCAATTATTTTAAATTTTGTAATTGTTTACTGTTAGCAGTATATTTGTTTTGTCTTTGTAGTTGCTATTGTTACTGAACTCATTGAATCTTCCTCTGAGACGAAAGTAAGGGCTTTGATTTGAGATAAAGTAACAGCAAGTCTGCTCAGTGTTCCACTAATATCCTTAGCATTTTAACTCTTTTGCTGTAGACCCTTTCGAAAATAATTCCATTTGTTACCGAATAATTTCAGAAAAGTTTAATAAAACTTTATAATTTTGGCCTCGATTTATTCAGTCTTGTTACCTCAGTTTTTTAATATGCTAATATTTTAATATGCTAATTTTAATATGCTAATATTTACTAGAAAAACCTGTGAAAATTTCCAGATTTTCCTCTTTGAATATTCTAATGAATTTTTATTCTTAAGTTAATGATTCAGTAAGCTTGTGAGGGCGTCTGCTGCAAGGTTAATTTAGATTAATTTCTCTGTTGGATTTTTACGTGGCACAAGGCCACTTCCCAAAGGAACTTCCTAACTAAATCCTTACAATCCACCATTATTTTTATGAGCGATGAAAATCATTCATCAAACAAGCAACTAGAAAGTGTAATGAAAGTGACAAAGCATCAATTTGCAACTATAAAGTGTATTTAACAAATATTAACAAGAAATACATAAGTTACATAGATGTTGAAATTGTTTGTTTGAAATTATCTTCCATGGACTGTATGAAAATTTGTGTTAGAGCTTTTGACGTACGTTGAAATGTTCATTGTTGTTGTAAGATTTATCAGTGTGACAAGAAATTTGTGTGGGGAATATTATTACTAAAAAGAATCGTGCAAGTCTGAGAGTTCATGAACAACGTTCATTTTTGTAGTTGTACAAAAGAATGTATTTGTATGAGGGAGTGAGTTGGACTTAAAGCTCGTATATTTCTACATGATATATTCATAAGAAATTCTGGTGCTAACTGGCGAAAAATACGCGGCAAATCGTTCAAACATCCTTACGATTTGGCGGTAAAAATGTAGTTCACTTACTTTGATTGTGATTGGCTAGCTCAAACCAATCAGCAAACAGCTTACATTTATTCAAAAATAAAATGGTTACATACAAAATTTAATACATACAATTGCGTGATTGCGTAAGTAAGTGTGTGTGTTTCCACCAGTGTGTGCATGTGTCACAAGCTCATGGCGAGTTCTGTTCTGTGACAATAAATTATCGATAGAAATTCCCCTATCGCATCGTTAAATATTTGAGCTTCACAACTTTTGCAGAATATTACAATAATTCATAAATGTAAATGTTGGTTGTCATTTTAAAAAAGAGTGTACAATTAAAAAAATTTGAAATTGATAAATCGGACCACTCCTTCTATAACCCGATTTTTTCGATTATCGATTTTCGACATTTATCGGAGGTACCTCGATACAAAACCTAGCTAAGAACACTAGCATACGCTTATAGTTGTGTGTGTGTATCCGTTACCTATAGACTCTGAAACGGCTGAACCGATTTTCTTGAAAATTTACACAGTTGTACTATAAGCGTCTGAGAGTGTTCTTAGCTAGGTTTTGTGTCGAGGTACTCCCGATAAATATCGAAAATCGATAATCGAAAAAATCTGGTTATAGAAGAAGATTTTAATCAAATTTGATACACTCATAGACAAAGACATAAGAAACGATATTCAGAAGTTTCAAGGTTGCAGTTCTCACAATAGTGCAGAAAATCGATAATATATATATATAAAAGGGAAGATGCTTGTGTGTGTGTCTGTTTATCTGTCTGTATGTACTTTATATAAATCCACAATTTTTATCCGATTCTCACCAAACTTCACACAAATATTCTTTAGGATGAGTTTGAGCTCCAGGACCATGGATTTTTTTAAAGCTTTCATTACACCCGAGCAACGCCGGGCTATACTGCTAGTTTGAGTATAAAGTGTTATCATTATTGTTGTTGGTTTTGTTGTTTGAGGGGGCAGCATATCAGTTATGTGATGCTGAGGAACAAATACGCAAAACCCAATATACTCACGGCCAAATATATGTGTTATGTTGACAGGTTTGATAAATGCGGCGCAAAAATCGCAAGTGAGTTCCAGTTAGAAATACCTTCAGGTCGGGTAAGCCATTCCGCTAATATGATCTCCGATGAAGTGTTTTCCCAAATATCTAGACGAAACGTGTCTCCCAAGTCGCATTAGCTGCCTATTCCTTCCAGCTTAAAAACTCCTCTTGATACTTAGCCACAATGCTTCTGTAGTACGACTACTCATGAAAGGAGAGGCCAAGTGCGTCAGCGCCTAAGGAATAGACTCAACTGTTCAAGCAACTGAGAAACACTGAACGAGTTATTTATCTTTATTCGCCATGACAAATCAAGGACATGTTAATAACTCCAATCAATTATTATCAGAAACCATGACAGGCATGTCTAGCATTAGGACATTTATTTTTTACCTGTTCCAATCTGCTAGTTACCGCTAGAAATCAAGTGAAAGGAAGTTTCCTCAAATTTCTAGCTTCTTTTTTGTTTCTGCATTCTCGCTGATCTACGGAGGGGTGAACACTTTCAAACAAATGCCTCACAAATTTTAAATCTTTGTTATTTTGTCACGCACCTAAGTGCTCCTTTTGTTTTAAGGCATGACCTTAATTTACATGATTTCCAGTTTTCACTCTTCGTAAGCGATTTTTTATCGTTGCCAATTTTTTGTTTGCTTACGTCTTTACTTTATCGTCAGCTGATAGAATCAAATCAAATCCAATACCAAGTTCTTATTTTTTGCTTGCAATAAAAAATCCGGTCTTCTTTCTTCGATAGTTTCTCTTTACGCAATACCTCATTCTCGTCGCCAAAGTATGAGGTAGACTAATTACCTACCGCTCGAGGTGTTCCCATAAGAGAAAACGTCGACAGGACTGGACAAATTTTTAACCCTGTTTCGCGTGGATATCCCACTTTAAACTCAGCTTTGTAATACACTTCGACATGAAGTGGGGAGAAGGTTGAAAAGATACTGTAAGATAGATAGGAGCTAGCGATATTGCAAGTAGTTCTTGTCGATAAGACATGATAAAAGTCCTCTCGTTTGTGCATATAAATGTTGAATTTATTTTGACGAGAGAAATAACATCCACTTTTGCAGGAAGTGAAATTATTAAATGTGTAAATGTTCAAAGAGAAAGTGTAGTACGGAGTTAAATGAATCCAGAGTTTGTAGTTGTAGTAAATGTCTTTATGCAGAAAAGAGTAACAGGATAGTAATAAAATTTGTTTCTTTCTTTTTATGGCCGGCGAGAAAGTGAAAAGGAAGGTAAAGCAATAAAGGAAAATTGTACTCATCGACGTTAATTTTTTGGAGTCAGTTGAAGTGTCTTATTGTTTATGTTATTTTTTCCTCTTCTTTTTTTGATGGCGAGAATAGTGAAGACGAAGAAGAAATAATAAAAGAAAATAACACATGAAAAGGAAAAGGAGAGAGAATGTATGTCGTCAAGGCATGTCCGATTCAATTAATTGAAATTTCTTTTGTCACATGTTGGCGGTGTCGTATCTGATTTCGTCCCATCTGATTGAGTCCACTTTCTATCTCTATATATAGCAAAAGACTTTTCAGCACCGGCTTGTTAACTTCTTTAAGTATTGTAAATCGCTCCCTTTCATTGGTTAGAAAATTAATGAACACCGGATCGCAAAATTTGGCTTCGTTTTCTAACCTGCAAAATAAATTAAAATCTTTTCTCATCGACATTGAGGAATTTTAATGGCTGTTTTTTCTGAGCAACACTTCTTTGCAAAAAAAAAAAAACAGATTCAATAAAATAAGAGCCACATGTCTAGTTTACACTAGTAATTTGTTTTCATGCACAGATAGTTTCAAATGTGTCTTATGAGTTATTCGAACATTATGATATCAATTTCTAATGTTTAGTAGTTGAGAACACACTCGAAAAATGAAAAAAATATACGACATCCACCAGAGAACTAACTTTTCTGATCACCTAACAAGAGAAAGGATGGGGAATTAAACTCAAGAAAATATTAACAAAATTATACAAAAATAAAAGGGGCCAATGGGCATACATCCCATAGCTAAGTTAACTTGACCTAAAATTAAAAAAAAAAAATCTCGACTACCTTTTATTGAGAGAGGTTGCCAATGCTTAATATAGGTCTCTCAAAAGACCACTCTAAGTCAGCTCCCTTTCCTCAACAGAGATGCGCAAGGCTCACCTACCTTTTGCTACATTCTGATGTAGGGGATCGTCGCCTTTAGGTCCTGATCTCAATTTTAAGCTAATGATTGAATAACAATATCAGATGGAAGAGGTAAACATCTCGTCTCTATAGAATTCCTTCTGTCGCGTCGTCTATATTGCTACAAACAGTACTAGTCTCTAATGACTCACCGCAGCTGATGTAGTTTGGAGAATTTCCAAAATTTGCTGAAGAAATTTTTTTTGCCGACCCAGAGGGCATTTCGCATCACAAGCCAGGCAAGAGATACCTCAAACAAGGCGCCCAAAACCATATCGAGAGGAGCCTCCTGGTTTGTTAGACTGAGATTGTCTATTAGACCATCTTAAAAATGCCCCTTACTAACATTTGATATAATGCCTGCGGTCATCAGACAGCACATGTTACCCGTAAGAGTTAACCAGCATTCACAAGAGAAGGAGCACTCGCCCACCACCCGCAGAAGTGCAAACCTCTCAAGGGTAGAAAGTTCTTACTGGCGTCTTACCTCCAGAATTCACCATCTCCATCCGCTTGCGAATACATTTGATGAAAGAACACGATGCAAAACATATATTGACGAATCTCAACGCGGAGCATACTCAAAACCGCTTTCAAACTGGTAGAGGTAACAGATCTCCCGACATATCTTGCGTGCTTTGCCGTCCCACAAAGAGAAAACACGAGCCTAACTAATTACATTACTAATATAATACTAATATAACTAATTACATTATTAAAAATTATTACATTATTGTAATTACATTACTAATATTATACTAATATAACTAGTTACATATGGATGCGAAAGTGGAAGCACAGTGAGTCGGTAAAGGAGAATTGGTTAGATATGCATGGCAGATAATTCTGCATTCCCATTTAAGGAAAGATTGCTCCAGGACCACAGACAAATTGCGCCTTCGACCTTCTCTCACACCTTCGACCATTGCCAACCAGTTCGTCCAGAGGAAAGGTCCAGGAAGAGAAACTCCCTTCCATGCGCCCAGCTATAAGTCAACAGACTGTTTGCGGTTGATCTTGGCCCCTATCACCTTTTATCTCTTTGGTGATTTCGTCAATCTCGGCCCTTGAAACGTCGTCAGCATAGGCGGAGTACCTGGAACCACGTAATGAAATTCGGCGTAGGACCGGACTCGCCTTTAACATACGAAAAAAAAAAGTACAACCACAAGATCGTAAAGCAAAGGTGAAAGTGAACGCCCTTGACGCATGTAGCGAAACAGCACGAAAGGCTTCAATAGTACACTATACACTTCCATCAGCGCACCGGGAGAAGCGTACAGAAGTCGTATCTAAGTGCGAAAGTACAGCCCGAAACCAACAGCTGAAAAGAACAGCCTCCAGAAAACGATGGTCAACGCTATCGAATGCCTTGGACTGATCTAAATTGATCAGTGTAGCTTCACTGTCGACATGCTCGATGACCACGCTTACCAAATGAGGATTGTCTTTAATAGTTCTACCGTTCACAGCACTAGCTAACCAGACTAGACAAGACAGCCTGCAAACGTTTGGCTAAGATATCAGCTAAAATCTTCAAAACTATATTTAATATCGCCAAAGGACAGAAGCTACCTATCCTATCCTATCCTTACCTTTCTTGTTTTTTGCGTAGTAACTTGATCCCACCTCTGCTGAAGCGTTGAGATATAGACCCCTACTTCATCCAGTTGGTGTAAATCAGATGCAGTAAAGGAACAAGAACCGGCTACTGTTTAAGTACAGCTTTGCGCTTTCCAGTTCTCAGTCTCGGTATCGGAAACGTCGCATCCAACTGTTTCAGCCGCATCGAGGCGGGGTAAATATGACGAATATGCATCGAACAGAGGAGGACTTAGACTGGATGCCCTCGTTGACAGATTCACAGTCCGGTTATCCGGTAATGTGATGCACGCAATATGCCTATTGGGTGCATTTCTAACTTCCTCACCACACAGTTCAGTGGCCATATTATATCCAGAAAATGTCTTTTTAGCATTGCCCTATCTTGGGAAAGGTATTAATCCGTCTCTTCCCTCCAGTTATGGATTAAATACCAGGATAGATTGGATTCTATAGCCTATGGCTGGCAGCTAGTCTGCCGCTGAAAGTAATGGCAACCTAATGCGGGATAATCTTCTGCCCAGTCAGTCATGTCTCTTTCGAGACATGATCGCCCAAGCATGTATCACGTATGTATTACGTATTGACTGACCGAAATTATTCAGTTCCATGCACTTACAAGTTATATATAAATGTCTTCACAATCTTTCCTGAAATAAGAAATTAGGTTCAAGTTTGTTTCATAGCTACTCCTTCCGGTAAGGAAAAAAGGAATCTTCGTGAAAACATGTGCCAAATCCTTCATGAGTTAAATCTTCAAAGGCTCTACTTCTTAAACCTTAAAGAAGACTGTAATTTTCAGGTTGTTAAATGGATCACTTTTGTTTCTCTAATTTTCTAAGTAAACTTTATGCGTGCTTTTTCCAATTTTTTTTCCACCGTTTGAAACATCGCTCGTCATGGAAGAACACCAGACAGCCAATTGTGTGTGATTTGCACCAATGGTTTTCAAAACTAAGCTTATCAGGTGAAAGTTGCACATGGATTAACAATCTTTAACAAGTTCAATGAGCCTCATAGCACAGATGAATAACTTATTCAACGAAATAATTTCGTTCCTCCCGGCCAAGTTAATGTTCTTAGTGACTGTCGTCGCCAATTCGTTTACGTTAGATGCTTACAAAAGTTAGATGAACAGGTTGAATCTTCCAACAAAGCAGGTATTACGTTCTGGAACTACCAAATTCCTTCTGTTTAATCTGACGAAACCAATGTAAAATAAAGGTATCCGAACTGTTTGTTCTATACCGTGATCATATGGGAGTTGTAAAGACAACATTGCTACAGAGGAAGTTTACTATCAATCGTGTCATGCTTGTTTTTGCTCCAGTGAAGACTTAGCTTCTCTTATTGAAAAACTCAGATGTAGTTGTTGTCCAGAGGAGCCCGCCATGTTGACAATATTTAACAAATTATCTTCCTGGCTTGAAGAGGAATTCGGATTGTATACACTCAGTGAGTTACATGAGCGAATGTTAAAAATTGCTGTAAACAGAACAAAGGATAAATATTCAGTAAAAAAGTTGAAACAAAAACTACAAGAACGTTATAGCGATTGTCTACTTTTTGCAGAAACTATAACAGAATTCTACCATTTTCTCTAACTTTGAGGATATCTTCCCTATTTATCTGTAGAGTGTCATCCAGTGGTTTGCAGACAATTTCGACCAAAATGTGTGTAAATTGGGAAAAAACAGGACCGAATAAAAATATTTAGGCTGAAACAAAAACTCTAGTAACTTTATAAAGAATGTCTATTGTTTGCAAAGATGAACGTAAGAACAATGAAGTTTACCTTCATAACATGGTCAGTCTCATTATCAATGAGAAATGGTATGAGGCAAAAGAGTAAATTTTGAAAACGAGTTTGTAAGAATTGTCATAGCAGCTGCTAAAATCATTAAAACACAGGTTAGGAACTCTCATCTAAAAAGCTATAGCATCAGTGACACCAATGTTGCATGTCAGTGGTTGCCTCAATTGTTGCAGGTATTTCTGCAGACCATTATCAAACCTGACACTGAACGAGCTTTTGTTGGGCTGTGTTTGATACGAGCTGCAAAACCTCGGTTTGTGATTCAATCCTTGCTATTTCGGATTAGGTGTAGAATTTGACTACTTATTTGGATCGAAATAGTTGATCACCGAACGTTTCAGAATAAACTACTCTGTTTCCTATGATGAAGTAACGACGTCTGAACAGAATTCTACCTTTTCCTCTAACTTTGAGAATATCCTCTCTAAATATCTGGACACTGTCACCCAGTTGTTTGCAGACAATGTCGACCAAAATGCTCTGTTTTCAATATCGATTGTTCTGCTGGAAAGATGTGAAGATGCAACTCCGTTCTTCAAATTCGAACTCACGCCATTTCAAATTTCAATTTTGAAGAATTTGCAAATGTGAAAGGCAAATAAAGCCGTTCTGAAACATAATCTGACCACTAATGTACCTGAATTTTGGTCATCAACTGACACAAAGTTTGTTTTAGATGGCGGTGCTCTCCTCCCCCGAATGAAGTCGTTGCCGAAGGGGAACATATAGAAAGGTGGTTGAACAGTACCTGAGCTACGTGATAGCCAAGTACGGGCCATCAAGCTTCATTTTTGATAGTTGATGGTTACAATGTAGGCCCATCCATAAAGACCACGGACACCAGCCAAGAGCAGCTCAGACTTCTGCTAACATACAAGTCGAAGTTGGCTTGCAATTTGCTGTTCATCAAGAGCTGTTTCTCTCAAACGAGAAGAACAAAGATTAACTTGTTATGATGTTTAGAAGCAGACGGTTTGCGGGTGGTCAAAAGTGAGGGAGACACAGACACAGACATTGTTTATAAAACATTCAAACTAGCCATTGAAGAACATTTAGTGACTATAATATCTGATGACAAAGACATCTTTGTTCTACATTTCCACTTTTCTTTTGACATGGCTGACATCTATATCCGAGAGAAAGTCTATGGGAAAGATGAAGAAGCTGCTCAGCATTCGTGAAGTCACAGGAAAGACAAATTCCTATGTTCTTCAAAATTGCCAGTTATCCAAGCATGGGGCGGATATGACACAACGTCAACAAAAATTGGGCATGAGAACTGTGACATAATCAGGCTTATTCATAAGTCAAATGAAATCCAGTCCTACAGTTCTACTTTAGCTGATGCAACTGCTTCTCCTGCTCAGCTTGCATCTGTGGGGTCACAGATTTTATCAATATGTATAGAGGAAACCAGGTGATATACTGGAATCCCGCAGGTAAATCAGGTACATGGCGTATACAGTTACAACATCGATCAAACTGTTACAACCCGGAAGACTGCCTCTAAATGAACAGTCAGCTTTGTCCCATAGTCTTCATGTCAATCTTAAAGTTATGAATGAAAGACTTTAAGTCAATACTAATTTGATCTTGTGGCTGGGGTTGGGAAATGAGAAACGGTACTCTTCAGTTCTTACCGATCTAGATCCTGATCCTGTGAAATTACTGAGGTTTGTGCGTTGTAAATATAAAATTTCCTCTTTGCAGCACAAACGTTTGCTCTTGGTGTAAACATGGTCTCCCGTGCGTAACAACATGCAGTGATTGTAGGGACACCGATTGCACAACATTAGTTTGGCTCTTCTTCTTCTTCTTCTTCTTCTTCTTCTTCTTCTTCTTCTTCTTCTTCTTCTTCTTCTATGTGCCCTATCCTTTCGGGACGTAAGCGATCATGGCTTTCCATGTCTCTCTATCTCTGGTGGCTCTTAGTATGTTTTCTCCTGTTACTCCACGCAATCCCCGTTCCGTCATCCACCTGATCAGGCCCTTCAAATATGTCATCCTCTGCTTTCCTCCATCTCTTTTTCCTTCTATCTGGCCTGTCAGTATCAGGTTCTCCAAGCCGACAAAGACGAATAAGATGCTAATTTTTTAAACGTTAGTTTTGAGGTATATCTGACCATTGATATTTTTACTAGTGGAGTTGAGGACATTTCAATACCCGTTTATAACCTTTTTTTATAGAGTAATATTTTTAGGCCTATTTTTTTCCGATAATGTTTGAATTAAAGATTTCAAATTATCTCTCGGCAGAAAGTTTTATTTGTTAAATTCCGTTTAACAGACCAATCAAAAATTGGTCAGATTAAACAGAAGGAATTTGGTAGTTACAGAACGTAATACCTGTAAATTGTAGGTGTTTGGACAGTATTTCATTCACTAAGAGGAATATCGAGCTGGTATTTCTTTGTTTTGCATTATTTTTAATGCTATCTACTGTTTTGCCGTTGTATACATGCCAGCTGATAATGGCAAAGTGCGGCTACTTCAGGTTCATTATTTTAGATCTGGTTTGCAAATTAGCACTCAAAACAAAATTTCCCCAAATGGTCCAAATAAGGACTTTCTAAATTTTAAAAGAGGATACTATAACATTTTTAAAATACCATATATAAATTGGTAATTTTTTTCTGGTGAACAGTTTATTAGTTTGTTATGGTACCCTCTTAAGAGGAATGAACTCTTCCTCTTGCAACAGATAAATTACCTGCGTGACTTCCAGAGAGCACTTACTGACTCGCAGTAACTGCCATTGTCACTGTCGAGATATCTACCTTCGGGCGGAGAGTATTAACCCAGTCGTGGCTCCGCTAAAGGGTTGAGTTACTACTGGAGAATATTAGACAGATATTTTTTGGCCGGGCTATATGGCCCGGAGAACCCACATTAAAAAAGCCTTGTGTCACATCTTGCTCTCATGGGGGAGAATGCTGCAGTTACTCACTCGCAGTAACTACCTTACGCACTGTCAGCTCTTTGCCTTCGGGCAGAGAGCATTAACCCAGTCGTAGCTCCGCCAAAGGGTTGAGTCACGACCGAGCAAAATTAGACAGGTATTTCTGGCCGGGCTATATGGCCCGGAGAACCCACGTTAAAATGGCCTTGTGCCCCATCTTGTCCTAATGGAGGGTAACTGAATACTGCAGTTACTCGCAGTGACTGCCATTGTCACTGTCGAGCTCTCTGCCTTCGGGCGGAGAGTATTAACCCAGTCGTGGCTTCGCCGAAGATTAGAGTCACGACTGGGGAACATTAGACAGAATTTTTTAGCCGGGCTATATGGCCCGGAAGACCCACATTAAAAAGACCTTGTGCCACATTTTGCCTTAAGTGGGAAGGCGACTGAATATTGCATTTTAACGAGCAGTTACGGGCAGTCAAGTACAGCAGTAAACAAGAGCAGTTAACGACAGCTACTAGTCAGGCAGCGTAATAATACCTTCGGTCTTATTTATTTCTATATAATTCTTATTATTAACACTTCTTTGAATATCTTGTTTCTTGTTATACTAATACACTGTTTTGAACCTACCTTCTTGTTCCGTGTCTTACTTCCGGCACAAACCGGTCACTAGAATTTTGCGGCGAAGTTTCGTCACAACTCCACAACAAATTGGCGACGAAGATGCACAACATAGGGTTATGTTTTAAGCATGAAATAAACATGAGATGAGGCTCGATTTCGAGAATTTGCTAAGCATAAGCAAACTCATGTAATATCGGTAGTTCTGTTAAGACGGATCGACGTTAGCAGTAAATAAAACTGTTATTGGTAAGATTTTATTGATTTCACTATTGGATCATGTTTTGTCATGACAATTAGGCGTGAAAAATAATATTTCCCAAATGTCCGCCAAGGCTTCACTAGATGGTCAAAATTTTTGATGACGTCTCTGCTTAATTGGTCCTCGATCTCATCAATATGCCTTATTATCTCATCCATCAGCTGTTGAATTGTTCTTAACTTGTTGGCATAGACCTTACTTTGGAAATGACCCCAAAGGAAGAAATCTAAAGGCGTCAAGTTGCACGATCGTGGTATCGTGGTGACCAATTGACATCACTCTTTCGTAAGATGAAACGACATGGGAATTTCTCATTTAAAAAAGCCATGTTGCATTGGCTGTGTGGCATGTGGCTCCGTCCTGTTGGAACCACAATATTCATAGCATTCAATTCAGGCTATAATCGCCATGACTCAAATAACATAATCCAATTATGAAATCAATAAGGTTTTACCAATAACACTGTTTTATTTACTGCTAACTTCGATTTGTTTAAATAAAACAATCTATATTATCTGATGCTTCTAAAAAACAGAAAATAACTCACTTGTCTGTACTCTTCTTGGAAGTGTTTTGCTTTTATCTCTCTCTCTCTCTCTCTCTCTCTTTCTCTCTCTCTCTCTCTCTCTCTCTCTCTCTCTCTCTGATATCTTTTTTCTTTCTTGTTGTCTTTCTTTTATTATTTCTTTCTTTCTGCGTATTGTAGGGGCTTGGGCTATGCTTATCAAACTGGCCCTGTGCCAAACACAACCAAAGTCCCCACAATTTAACATATCAGAAGGTTGAAAGAATAAAGTGTTTTGTTTGTAAAATATGTAGAATTTTAGTAATGTAAAATGTTCAAATAGTACGTAGTTAAATGTTCCAGAGAAATAGTAGTAAGGAGTTAAATGAATCCACAGCTTATAGTTGATAGCAGCAGAATGTGTGTATGTAGAAATATTAACAGGTTACTAATAAAGTCTGTGTTTCTTTCCTTTTTATGGCCGGTGTGAAAGTGAAAAGGAAGATGAAGCAATAAATGAAAATGGTACTTATCGAAATTCATTTTTAGGAGTCAGTTAAAGATGTCTTCTTGTTGTTTCTTTGACGGCGAGTGAGTGAAGACGAAGAAAAAAAAATTGGAAAGACAAGAAGAAGGAATGTATGTCGATGAGACATGACAGGTTCAGCGTTTTAAAATTTTTCCTTTACATTGTGACGAGGTCCTTATCAGATCCCTGCTCCCATCGGTCTGTCTTTGGCCAGTCAAGAAACGAGGATAACTACTTATATCATATTACGTAAGCGGTTCAAATTGCATACCCACTTTTTATGTGTTAAGAATATTTGACCGGGGTCATAGTTCAATTTGCTATTTCTTATCCAATCAGAATTCAGAATCTTAATATTCGCACTGTCTTGTGAAATTTGCTTTGGTCTGGTTTTCCCAAAATGCTTTCAGTGATTCTAATCCATTTTTGCAGGTGTGCAATTTTACTTTTTGCGTTTCAGTTAATTGTTGGATGATATTGGATTTGGATCCTACAGTATACCTATCTTTGAAGTCTCTCAGAATATCTATCTTATATTTTTCATTAATCTCTCTCCCTCCCCCATCTCTCTCTTTCTCACCCTTTAATATCTCTCCCTCCCCCCTCTCTCTTTCTCACCCTTTCTCTCTCACACCACACACATGCAAACGCATCCCCTAAAGATATTGTTATTTCTCTTCTCTTTCAACCTTTATGTAAACAACTGTTATTTACTGTAAGTCACACATACAGTTGGCTCTTAAATCATTCTTAATTGCTATTTTTTAAACACATCTTACTTTATTCCCTTTTAGTTTTTAGACTTTTGTAAATTTTTCATTTGTGTCTCTTGTCAATTCGGTTTTTTAAAATTTTTGTTGCGTCTCTCCCTCTCTGCTTCCTTCACCTAATTTTGTTATTGTTGTTGTTTTTCTTTTTAATATTTATTATTATTATTATTATTATTATTATTATTATTATTATTATTATTACGAGTGGGATCGTATATCTGTATTTAAGTATCTTACATTAAGACATAAGAAAAAAGAATAATTCAAAACTCTGAGTGAGACAGGATACACACACCACACATACGCACACACACATACATATATATATATATATATATATATATATATATATATATATATATACTTATATATATATATAACGATTAATCTAGCCGCACTGAAGAGCTGTGATACAGCAAAACAGGCTTGTCTGCGGATGGTTGATATATATATATATATATATATATATATATATATATATATATATATACACACACAACGGTATTAATTATAATAGAGAGGATATATATATATAACACCTATTCCTCAGATAATGGACTCTCTCTTCGATATTAATAAGAGTTAAGAGGAAGTTAACTCGACAAGTTATTGCGAAATTCATAGGAGTTCTTAGAAGTTTTAGAGAGTTCTTTAGAGGTCTATTGGAGTTCAGTAGAACCACTAGGTAGTTGATATTAGTTGGGAGTTAGCCGAATACTAAGGAGTCAGCTTTCAGTGGAAGATTTCCAAGTTCCTAACATTTGGGGTGCGTTAAGTCAATTAGCAACCGACATAGCACGATTATAACTTTCAGTGCGAAAACTACTCCACAACAATACATATATATATATATATATATATATATATTCATCACAACACAACAATAGATTTTTTGCAAAAATTAAAGCACTGTTAAAAACCAAACACTCAGCAAGAGCTTCAATAACTGGTAGTAAATTTTAGTAACTAGTAGTAAAGTAAATCTACTAAGCCGACACTGCCTCGCTATTGTTTCCTTCTCTATGAGCGTGACCGAAGGGATATATATATATATATATATATATATATATATATATATATACTAGCAGTATAGCCCGGCGTTGCTCGGGTGTAATGAAAGCTTTAAAACTAATCCATGGTCCTGGAGCTCAAACTCTTTGGACGTTGGTACGAAAGACTCAAAAGCAATAGTTGTTTCCAGTTTCAAGCGAAACCGTAGACTGAAAGAAAAATGAATGGATGTAAGTTAAATTTTGATTTCCTGGTATCGATATCAAATTTTCTACACTATTGTAAGAACTGCAACCTTGAAACTTCTGAATATCGTTTCTTATGGCTTTGTCTACGAGTGTATCAAATTTGATTAAAATCGGACCACTCCTTCTATCACCCGATTTTATCGATTTTCGATATTTATCGGGGGTACCTCGACACAAAACCTAGCTAAGAATACGCGCAGACGCTTATAGTGAAACTGTGTAAGTTTTCAAGAAAATTGGTTCAGCCGTTTCGGAGTCTATAGGTAACGGATACACACACACACACACACACAGATACACACACGCACACACACACACACACACACACACACAAAGTTGCATTTATAAATAAGTTTAGATTTATATATATATAACATTCTTTATTATTATAGAGAGGATTATTATTATTACTATTATTATTATTATAATTATTATTATTATTTCTTTTGATTTCTGCATACCGGGTCCCGACTAGAGACCTCAAGTCAGAAACTGATTCATAACATTTTCCACTGATCTTTTTTTGTAAAGAATTTTAAAAAACCTAATATCCTTTTACATAGATAAAGCTCTAATGTGTGAGCTGTACTTATAAATGCTATCTTTTAATGTTTGTCTATATTTACGAGCTGAGGTAATGTAATTTTTTTTTTTTACTATTTACATTGTCCAGACAGTTGTCTGCATCTTTGTTTCCTTATTAACGACGTTTCCTTATTTACGTCTCAATATCAGTAATCTCCTCTTTACTCAACTTGTCAACTCCACAATAACCAGGTATTGAACACAGAACTCTTTGGGTCAAATCGCTGCATTCAATCAACGCTTTCATCTATTGGGACATGTGTCTCCGAGAATATCGGTGTATGAACTTTAGCGACTTATGAACCTAATATAGCAGTAACCATTTTATTTTAACAAAGCTTATAATACAATTTTGTTGTTATTGTTGTTTTCCTTTCGCACTCGAATCATAACGTTTCATCGATCAATCCAGTGATCTTTATACAATCTACTGGCGTAGATTGATTTCGTTTTGTTAACCTTGGCTAAGGACATCTCGTATATTTCTCATTTATTATTGCTAAGTTAATGTTCACTCCATTTCCACTCAGTCTAATATCATAACGTTTCAAAAGTCAATTCGAGTGACGTTTATATAATCTACTGACGTAGATTGTTCTCGTTCCGCTGACAAGGATATCTTGTCTGGTTCTAATTTAGCACTGCTCAGTTATTCATGTCATAACTTTTCATCCGTCGATCCGGATGACTTTTATACAATTTACGGGCTGCTGACCCTGTCTGGAGAAAAATCACGTCTGGTTCTAATTTAGCACTGCTCAGTTATTGTCACACTGTTTCCACTGAGTTTCATATCATAACTTTTCATCCGTCGATCCGGGTGAGCTTTATATAATTTACGGGCTGCTGACTCTGTCTGGAGAAAAATCGCGTCTGGTTCTAATTTAGCACTGCTCAGTTATTCATGTCATAACTTTTCAGCCGTCGATCCGGGTGACTTTTATATAATTTACGGGCTGCTGACCCTGTCTGGAGAAAAATCGCGTCTGGTTCTAATTTTGCACTGCTCAGTTATTGTCACACCGTTTCCACTGAGTTTCATATCATAACTTTTCATCCGTCGATCCGGGTGAGCTTTATATAATTTACGGGCTGCTGACCCTGTCTGGAGAAAAATCGCGTCTGGTTCTAATTTAGCACTGCTCAGTTATTGTCACACCGTTTCCACTGAGTTTCATATCATAACTTTTCATCCGTCGATCCGGGTGAGCTTTATATAATTTACGGGCTGCTGACTCTGTCTGGAGAAAAATCGCGTCTGGTTCTAATTTAGCACTGCTCAGTTATTCATGTCATAACTTTTCATCCGTCGATCCGGGTGACTTTTATATAATTTACGGGCTGCTGACCCTGTCTGGAGAAAAATCACGTCTAGTTCTAATTTAGCACTGCTCAGTTATTGTCACACCGTTTCCACTGAGTTTCATATCATAACTTTTCATCCGTCGATCCGGGTGAGCTTTATATAATTTTGCACTGCTCAGTTATTGTCACACCGTTTCCACTGAGTTTCATATCATAACTTTTCATCCGTCGATCCGGGTGAGCTTTATATAATTTACGGGCTGCTGACCCTGTCTGGAGAAAAATCGCGTCTGGTTCTAATTTAGCACTGCTCAGTTATTGTCACACCGTTTCCACTGAGTTTCATATCATAACTTTTCATCCGTCGATCCGGGTGAGCTTTATATAATTTACGGGCTGCTGACTCTGTCTGGAGAAAAATCGCGTCTGGTTCTAATTTAGCACTGCTCAGTTATTCATGTCATAACTTTTCATCCGTCGATCCGGGTGACTTTTATATAATTTACGGGCTGCTGACCCTGTCTGGAGAAAAATCACGTCTAGTTCTAATTTAGCACTGCTCAGTTATTGTCACACCGTTTCCACTGAGTTTCATATCATAACTTTTCATCCGTCGATCCGGGTGAGCTTTATATAATTTACGGGCTGCTGACCCTGTCTGGAGAAAAATCGCGTCTGGTTCTAATTTAGCACTGCTCAGTTATTGTCACACCGTTTCCACTGAGTTTCATATCATAACTTTTCATCCGTCGATCCGGGTGAGCTTTATATAATTTACGGGCTGCTGACCCTGTCTGGAGAAAAATCGCGTCTGGTTCTAATTTAGCACTAATTTAGCACTGCTCAGTTATTCATGTCATAACTTTTCATCCGTCGATCCGGGTGACTTTTATATAATTTACGGGCTGCTGACCCTGTCTGGAGAAAAATCGCGTCTGGTTCTAATTTTGCACTGCTCAGTTATTGTCACACCGTTTCCACTGAGTTTCATATCATAACTTTTCATCCGTCGATCCGGGTGAGCTTTATATAATTTACGGGCTGCTGACCCTGTCTGGAGAAAAATCGCGTCTGGTTCTAATTTAGCACTGCTCAGTTATTGTCACACCGTTTCCACTGAATTTCATATCATAACTTTTCATCCGTCGATCCGGGTGAGCTTTATATAATTTACGGGCTGCTGACCCTGTCTGGAGAAAAATCGCGTCTGGTTCTAATTTAGCACTGCTCAGTTATTGTCACACCGTTTCCACTGAGTTTCATATCATAACTTTTCATCCGTCGATCCGGGAGAGCTTTATATAATTTACGGGCTGCTGACCCTGTCTGGAGAAAAATCGCGTCTGGTTCTAATTTAGCACTGCTAAGTTATTCATGTCATAACTTTTCATCCGTCGATCCGGGTGACTTTTATATAATTTACGGGCTGCTGACCCTGTCTGGAGAAAAATCACGTCTAGTTCTAATTTAGCACTGCTCAGTTATTGTCAAACCGTTTCCACTGAGTTTCATATCATAACTTTTCATCCGTCGATCCGGGTGAGCTTTATATAATTTACGGGCTGCTGACCCTGTCTGGAGAAAAATCACGTCTAGTTCTAATTTAGCACTGCTCAGTTATTGTCAAACCGTTTCCACTGAGTTTCATATCATAACTTTTCATCCGTCGATCCGGGTGAGCTTTATATAATTTACGGGCTGCTGACTCTGTCTGGAGAAAAATCGCGTCTGGTTCTAATTTAGCACTGCTAACTTATTCATGTCATAACTTTTCATCCGTCAATCCGGGTGACTTTTATATAATTTACGGGCTGCTGACCCTGTCTGGAGAAAAATCACGTCTAGTTCTAATTTAGCACTGCTCAGTTATTGTCAAACCGTTTCCACTGAGTTTCATATCATAACTTTTCATCCGTCGATCCGGGTGAGCTTTATATAATTTACGGGCTGCTGACTCTGTCTGGAGAAAAATCGCGTCTGGTTCTAATTTAGCACTGCTCAGTTATTCATGTCATAACTTTTCATCCGTCGATCCGGGTGACTTTTATATAATTTACGGGCTGCTGACCCTGTCTGGAGAAAAATCACGTCTAGTTCTAATTTTGCACTGCTCAGTTATTGTCAAACCGTTTCCACTGAGTTTCATATCATAACTTTTCATCCGTCGATCCGGGTGAGCTTTATATAATTTACGGGCTGCTGACTCTGTCTGGAGAAAAATCGCGTCTGGTTCTAATTTAGCACTGCTCAGTTATTCATGTCATAACTTTTCATCCGTCGATCCGGGTGACTTTTATATAATTTACCGGCTGCTGACCCTGTCTGGAGAAAAATCACTTCTGGTTCTAATTTAGCACTGCTCGGTTATTGTCACCCCATTTCCACTGAGTTTCATATCATAACTTTTCATCCGTCGATCCGGGTGAGCTTTATATAATTTACGGGCTGCTGACCCTGTCTGGAGAAAAATCGCGTCTGGTTCTAATTTAGCACTGCTCAGTTATTGTCACACCGTTTCCACTGAGTTTCATATCATAACTTTTCATCCGTCGATCCGGGTGACCTTTATATAATTTACGGGCTGCTGACCCTGTCTGGAGAAAAATCGCGTCTGGTCCTAATTTAGCACTGCTCAGTTATTGTCACACCGTTTCCACTGAGTTTCATATCATAAGGGTTCAGCCGTCAATCCCGGTGACCTTTATATAATCTACTGGCGTAGATTGTTCTCGTTCCGCGGACCTTGTCTAAGGATATCTCGTCTAGTTCTTATTCAGTACTGTTCATTTATTGTTATCCCCATTTTCTCTGAGTTCAAGCACACATTGCCTGGTTTATTGATAAAACAATCATTTACATTGTCATTAAATTCACAAATGCTATCAACTATTTGTCGGTTGTCACAGAGACGGGAAGCTGAAAAATATTTCATCCGTATAGAAGTTGTTTTATATTTGGTTTCTTGTTTGCTTGGAAGGCGGAATATTACGCTGTTATTATTCGTAACTTGTTTACATTGTTTGTTTTTGGTTATTCCTCGTCGTTTTTATTTTTATTTATTTATTTTTTATTTTTTATTATTATTATTTTTTTTTTTTTTGTCAGGAACTAAACCAGCAAGTTAAACTACAAAACACGCGCACATTTCTCGCTTATTCACATGCGCAGGTCTAAAACGAGCTCATATGTATGAGTATGTTTATATTTACGCACGAGTTGGTCTCCGAGTCGGCTGATTCTACATTCGACTTCGTCTCATGGTTATTCTATTAGTTTAATTAACCTTCTTGTTTTTAATATTTCTATCTTACTTTCTTTTTTATTTTTTACTTGTCTATTTGTACCTTGAAAGCTAACCCTATCTCACCCTTTCAATAACTCCACCATTCGCCAATAAACCGATGACTAACAATCTACCTGGAGAAGCAGTTAGGATTGACACGGAGCGGTGGTAGTTTCCTAATTTTAATCGAACCGGTTCATACTAAAATGAAAAAAAAACCCTGATTTTGTAGGTTATTATATTTGATATAATAAAATCAAACTTTTCTCCATATATGAAAAGTTGGGTTCTTTTGGGCTTGCTGTTGCCACTTTTTAAATTAATTTTCCAACTTTTTTCACAAATATAAATCTGTAAAGATATATTATTTGTTTCGGCGGACCTGAAGGAGACTACCACCACCTTTAAATTTGTTGTTTTTCTTTCTTTTTTTTTCTTTTTTTTACTTTTTTCAACGCAGTCTTATCGATTATTTAAAGCTTCCGATTATTAAAAGAAGTTAGAAAAATTCTAATATTTAAACAATTTTAGTTGGGGTGGGGGGGGCTCAGTTTGTAAATCGATCCTCCATTTCGGAACCACTCGCGATGGGGTCGCTTTTTTTTTGTTTTTTTTTGGATGAGTTGTTGTTCTTGTTTTTGGCTTTTTCAAGTTTTCTTCAGTTCTTACGATGGCATCTTCCTTCGGAAACTCCAAGAATGGCTTTATTCAAAAATTTCGCTAAGGATTCAGTTGTTGAATATGCGCAAGCAAAAAAAGTTAATTGTAAAGGATCGATTTACTATAAGGTTGTATGAAGACTGAGCCCCCCCCCTCCTAAAATTGTTTAAATGTTGAAATTTTTACAGTTTTTTTTTTTGTCAATCGGAAAGTTTAGAGTTTAATCGATAAGATTGCTTTGAAAAAAAGAAAGAAAAATTGATAATCAACAAATTTAAAGGTGGTGGTAGTCTCCTTCAGGTCTGCCTTTGTTTCTTAAATTATATTTATTACCCCAAATAACAAATATTAGTTAGAATCAATTTTGCACATTTATAAATCTACTATTTGTCCGTGCATTGAATACTGTTGCCATATCTGGTCGGGTGCTCCTGCCATTTATCTTAAGGTTCCCGACAAAATCCAAAATCGGCAATCTAATCGTTCCTGACTTGGCAGCCCGCTTTCAGATACTTTCTCATCGACGTAATGTAGCTTATCTCTGTCTTTTCTACAAGTATTTTCAATGCAACTACTTCAGCGATATTTTTCCCTGATTCTCTGAACACATGTATTTACGCATGTTACTAGATTGACATCAAGGCCCCACACATTTATTGTCGAAATAGGTAAATGTAATACACTCTTCTGCTCTAATAGTTTCTTTTCTCACACTTCCAATTTGTGGAACTCCATTCCGTTTGCTTGCTTCCGTGATAGCTACAATTTCCAAAAGTTTAAATGCAATGTCAATTGCCATCTAGTTGATCCCCATCCATCTCTTATCCTTTCTTCGACATCCCCTGTACTTTGTTTTTTCTCTCGTTGTAACTCTCTGTGCACAAGTGGCATTTCTACCTTACTAGGAGCGAAATGATTATAAAACATACAAATAAATAAAAGTATTATTCGGGTGGCATGAACACAGCGATAGCCTATAGGATGGCGCCGAATGGGTCGACTCCATCGGGTAGTTGCTTTCTCCACTTAAGCGCCGCCATGTAGGTCTCAAGATGGTGCCGTGCCGTTCATCGGTGATTCTTCTTCTTCCACTTTGCAGATCCCCACAAACTTTCGATGTCCTGAGTATTGGCTCTGGTAGCTCCAGCAACGAAATTGTATCGATGATTAACCTTAATTAAAAGGTGGCGACAGATCAGTTAAGTGCCATATGTGATACACTCTTTGGGCGATCATTTCTCGACATGACTGAGTAAGCAGAAGATTATCCCGCAGTAGGTTGCCATTGCTTTCTACGGTAGACTCTTTGCCAGTCAAGGCTATAGAACCCAATCTGTCTTGTTATTTAACCCATAACTAGAGGGAAGAGACAGACTAATACCTTTCTCAAGGGTATTAGTGCGTAAGGAATTCAACTGGAATTCAAACTCGGTTCCTCGGTATGAGGTTACCGAGCCGATATCCACTGCACCACAA
The DNA here is from genome assembly GCA_037127315.1 of Ascarosepion bandense. NCBI lineage: Eukaryota > Metazoa > Mollusca > Cephalopoda > Sepiida > Sepiidae > Ascarosepion > Ascarosepion bandense. The sequence goes on along the minus strand of JBBBDQ010000927.1, from coordinate 6,505,218 downwards.
CACACATCCTAATAACAGATAACCTACAAGAAACGCATTTTAAAAAGTGACAACAAATCTAAACTTATTTATAAATAGAACTTTGTCTGTGCGTGTATGTGTGTGTGTGTGTGTCCGTTACCTATAGACTCCGAAACGGCTGAACCGATTTTCTTGAAAATTTACACAGTTGTACTATAAGTGTCTGCGAGTGTTCTTAGCTAGGTTTTGTGTCGAGGTACCCCCGATAAATATCGAAAATCGATAATCGAAAAAATCGGGTTATAGAAGGAGTGGTCCGATTTTAATCAAATTTGATACACTTATAGACAAAAACATAAGAGACGGTATTCAGAAGTTTCAAGGTTGTATGAAAAGGCAAGATGTTTGTGTGTGTGTCTGTTTATCAGCCTGTATGTCTGTATTTTTTAAGCCCTCTCATTTTAGTTTTTGCTTCGAGTTTGGCTCTAAGTAGGTATAATTGTAGTTCTTAGTCTCAGCCATGATACCATTTACTCAGAGAACTTATTTAGCCTTCAAAATTCAGTTTACGACGAAAAAAATCTATTTGATATCGCTACCGGGAAATCAAAATTTGACTTACATCCATTCATTTTTCTTTCAGTCTACGGTTTCGCTTTAACTGGAAACAACTATTGCTTTTCGGTCTTTCGTGCCAACGTCCAAAGAGTCTGAGCTCCATGACCATGGATTAGTTTTAAAGCTTTCATTACACCCGAGCAACGCCAGGCTATACTGCTAGTAATGAATGAATTTACATTGTCATTTGATGCGCCCTTATTTTTGCGGAAATAGGAGTTAAGTTTCTTAGATGACATTTTTTTAAATCATTTCACCCCAAGCAAGGCATTCCACTGCCACTATTGCGCATGAGACTACATAGGGGAAGGTAAAGAGGAGGAGTGGTTAGGTGTAGGAAATGTCAGAAGGAAGGTGATAGATGGGTAAGGATACCGAGGATGAGGGTTGGGCAGATGGGAAGAGTGTTTGAAAGAATGGGAGCGAGTTAGTGTGTTAGGAGGTGTCTATTGACCTTACATTTAAATTCCTGGAGGTTGTAGCCCTCGGGGAAGCAATCGTGTGGAAGGGAATTCCACAGTCGGGAAGTGCGAGAAAAGAAACTATTGGAGTAGAAGTTGAGGTTGCATTTTATCGGTTTCACTGTAAGAGGGTGGGATCTAGCTGCCAATCTAGTTTCTCGTGCAAATTCGTATCTAGGGGCACCAGTGATCTAAGTTCATCGGAGCAGAGGCCGTGAAAGTATTTATAGAAGAGACTCAGGGAAGCCACGTCGCGCCGGTGAGAGAGAGACTGCAGGCGGTCTGCCAAGTCGGTATCGATCACATTACAGACCCTCCGCTGTACCTTGTCGAGAAGCCCAAGGAAGATAGCAGGGGCACCCGACCAGATATGGCAGCAGTATTCAATACACGGGCGGATGATAGATTTATCTATGTGCAGGATAGATTCAGACGGAAAAAACTTCCTGGCCCTGCACAGAGAACAGACTTTCATAGCAGCGGATTTAGCAATGGATTCGATATAGTCATTCCATTTGAGGTCCGCTAAAAGTGTGAGACCAAGGAGGCGTAGTGTTTTACTCTCTGGGAGGCAAGCCTGGTCCATGCCAATGAGATGTAGGTGCGATTGTCTATGATGGTTGATAGTAGCTTCGTTTTAGAAGCATTAAAATTTACAAGCCATTTCTTACTCCAGTACACTACGGATTGGAGGTCCTTTTCAAGCTCGGCTGCAAGGTTAGCTTTATCGCCTACACCAGATTTTTGATCGAGGCGAGACTAAACTGTGGTGTCATCGGCGTACATACCTACATGGGATCTTATGTAATCTTGGAGATCATTAATGTATAACAGAAAGAGCGTAGGACCTAAGATAGAGCCTTGGGGCACACCTGCGTTCATATGGTAGTTCGGGGGGGGGGTGCATGTCCGTTTAATACCGCCTTCATTGTGCGGTTAGAGAGGAATGACTGGATTAGTTCAAACAAATGTCCAGTTATACCATAGCTCCGCAGTTTGCATAGAAGGTCAGCATGCCAAACTCTGTCGAACGCTTTAGAGATATCCAAGGCAACGGTTCGGGCTTCGCCATTCCTCCATTATATGCGATCATTTTCACGGCAAATAAGATGTGCATTGTAGTCTTATGGATATCGGCTCGGAATGAGAAATCGGAGAGCCGAGTTCGAATTCCAGTGGAATATGTTTTATTCACTTACGCAAAAACACCCTTGGCCAAGGTAGTAATACATCCGGCTATTGGTTGAATTGCAGGACATATTGAGTTCTGTAGTTTTGGTTGGCAGCCAGTCTACCACAGAAAGTGGTGGCAAGCTACTGCGGGAAATTCTTCTGCCTAGTAAGTCATGTCTCGAAAAAGACATGATCGCCTAAGCGTGTATCTCGTATGACAATTAACTGACTGACTGAGACATTTTGTGCTTCAGATATTGTTGCTATGAATTCTTCGTAATCTAATTCTCTTCTTATTTTTGTACTAAAGTAAGCGTTGTAAAAAAATCGACTTTTTTTTATCTTCGTCGGATAAATAGTTGCACATTTATCGCTGATATTCATGATAGCAGCGCAAACCCAAATAAAATTTCAGATTTCGATTGTAAATTTTCAAAACAATAAGACACTTTCCTCCCGGAAAATTGAATCAGCACAAATTTCTTAGTTACTCTCAAGCTAATCAACTTCAAATCAGCTTTGTACCAAACTAGGTCAAGCTCAAAGAATAAGCTTTAATTTATTAGCAAATATATTAGTAAAAGATAAAAAAAAAATATGTATATAAGTTGAATGATACGTGGTTTCGGGTCTTTCTTCGAAATTTCTAGCTTCTTCGGGCAAGAATCCAAGGGATTTTTCATTCTCCGTTCATGGATCGGGCTTTTATAAAACTTCCTGCCACCCGGTAGTCTCGTGCGAGTATATACTAGTTGCAACTTGGTCCACTTTCTGTTTATGTTGGTGCATCCACTAACATCCTTCTAGCTCAAGTTTCGAGGCGCCGAGGTTGTTTGATATTCTGAGGTGACACCGAGTACAATGCTTATTCTGGTCTCTCTATCGGAATTACCACAGATCACCTCTTCTTAGATCAACGTTTTTTATGGACATTAATATCGATTCTGTTCTGTGGTAATTCCTATCGTGAATCACAGTTGAGTATTTTCTATTGAGACAGTGAACAGTTTCGAATGCATATGTTTCAGAAAGGTAGAAAGTGGGAATTTCCCATCTTTGCTCATTTTCATGTCCTAGTTTTGCTGCGGTCAGTAAATATCTTAAGTATGGCAACGATCTCTTAGGCCCCATCAAAAAATTGGGGCTAGACGCGTCTATGCATGTGTAGCAGCCACAGATCTATTTCCTTTCGCGAATCAGTGCCCCCGACCGGAGATCCGGTCACTCACTGACCAATCAACGGGCGGAGCGCATTGATTCCTGTCTAGAACTATTTTTCCTATCCTGTTTGTAGAACGGAGGAAAGCCTGAGAGCCATGAGCCCGCGGCAGTAACGGACGCCTCTCTCACATCGCTGCCACTGATTCCCCATGGAATGCTTCCACGGAAGACGCTGCTGCTAGCTTCACCATGGACACTTACATACTATCTGCTGCTAGCTTCACCATGGACACTTACATACTATCTGCTGCTAGCTTCACCATGGACACTTACATACTATCTGCTGCTAGCTTCACCATGGACACTTACATACTATCTGCTGCTAGCTTCACCATGGACACTTACATACTACCAATCTTGTACGTTTACTATGTAATAAACCATTCGTTGTTGTTCTAAATGCAAGTTTCGTCATTCATTTGTGTGCCTAACAAAATATAGTGTTGGGGAAATTAAGCATTTCCCATAATTTCCTATACATGTAAGATCTAACATCGTCAATTGTTGGTTTCCAGAGAATTTCTGATTGAAAAAAACCCACCAACAAAGCCTAGATTTCACGGTCTGAAATAAGCCTGAATTACTTTAATGAACCATTTTCTTGCGTGATAATATAACATAACATGACATAATGTTGTGATCCGGACTAATTGCCTCGTTTTCGCTTGTTTACTTGATCGCAACACTTCCAACCACATAACATTTCTTTACAAATGCAGAAACTAAAAACTAATTCAAATTGGTTTAATTATACAAACATTGGTAAATAGCAGAACGAAACGTGAAGTTAAAAGAAGAGAAAATACAGTCAAGGCTAAAATCCGTCATATTTAATGGGCAAAATATAACTTCCAGAGATTCCAGAAAGATTAACGGAAAAATAGGAGCGTCGTTCAAGTTCGACCTTTTCTCTTGAAGGTCACGGGTTCAGCGTACATGTCAGAGAGAGGACAATCCCAAATACTTTTATGAAAATAGACGCGCCGGTATCTAAATCTAATCTAATCTAAACTTATTTATAAATGGAACATTGTGTGTGTGTGTGTGTGTGTGTGTGTGTGTGTGTGTGTGTGTGTGTGTGTGTGTGTGTGTGTGTGTCCGTTACCTATCGATTCCAAAACAGCTGAACCGATTTTCTTAAAAATTTACACGGTTGTACTTTAAGCATCTGCGAGTGTTCTTAGCTAGCTTTTGTGTCGAGGTACCCCCGATAAATATCTAAAATCGATAATCGAAAAAATCGGGTTATAGAAGGAGTGGTCCGATTTTAATCAAATTTGATACACTCATAGACAAAGACATAAGAAACGATATTCAGAAGTTCCAAGGTTGCAGTTCTTACAATAGTGCAGAAAATCAATAATATATATATAAGGCAAGATGTTTGTGTGTGTGTGTATCTGTTTATCTGCCTGTATGTCTGTATTTTTTCAACCCTTTTATTTTAGTTTTTGCTTCGGGTTTGGCTCTAAGTAGGTATAATTATAGTTCTTAGTCTCAGCCATGATACCATTTACTCAGAGAACTTATTTAGCCTTCAAAATTCAGTTTACGACGAAAAAAACTTCTTTGATATCGATACCAGGAAATCAAAATTTGACTTACATCCATTCATTTTTCTTTCAGTCTACGGTTTCGCTTTAACTGGAAACAACTATTGCTTTTTAGTCAAATAGATAAACGGTTTTTCACGTTTTTTTTCAGTTTTATATACAATTTATATATAGATTTCTTTATAGATTGTATACAGATTTATAGAGTATCATACACTAGATCATACAAGTATATATATATATAAATAATATATACATAATTATAAATTATATGCTAATTAATATATATAATTGTATATTATATAGCAGATTTTTACAGTATTATATATCAGATATATACGAATGTATACGGCCTATTCAGTTTTATATATCAATTATATAAATTTATACAGTTTTATATATTCGATTTATATTTATTTATATGATTCATACAGTTTCATATATCAGATTTATACGGTTTTATAAGTCAGTCAGTCAGTTAAGCGCCATACGTGATACACGCTATGGGCGATCATGTCTCGAAAGAGACATAACTGACTTGGCAAAAGATTATCCCGCAGTATGCTGCCATTGCTTTCTGTGGTAGACTAGTTGCCAGCCAAGGCTATTGAACCTAATCTGTCCTATTATTTAGCCCATAACTGGAGGGAAGAGACGGATAAATACCTTTCCCAAGGGTATTTGTGCGTAAGCGAATGCAATGAATTCGACTGGAATTCGAACTCGCCTCACCGGTTTCTCGTTCTGAGTCAATATCCATTGCACCACAATAACAGTTTCACACGGATTTATATGATTCATACAGTTTTATATATCAGTTGTATACGGATTCATTTATGACCCCCTTGTATGTATGTATCAACATGCAGTTTTAGTCCCATTTGCGATCGCTCCAATCAACACGCTTGAATTTGTTAACTCAAAACGAACGCAGAAACCTGCACTAGAACCTCGCCTATAGAAAAGTGACGTCAGCAGTTAATTACTTTAAATTCTGGCTGAACAAATCCCTGTAGCTGTGGTCAAAAAGAAAAGTAAACAAATTTAGAAAATCGTTTCCCTTTTCCCGTTTGGAACAAATCATTTGTCTTACTGCCTAAGGGAGAGGTAGAGAATGGCATTAGCCTGCATATATGCACAGCTGTATAAATGGGTCCATGTCTTCGAGCGTAGAGTTTGTAATTAAATTTAGCTAAAGTTGTTGCAAGGTACGATAGAGAGAGACAATCGGTAAGTCTTGAATTTGCTATTTAATAATCTTAGCACGAGGCGAAATTGGTGAAAAAATGAAAGATTGTATTGCACCAGATTTGTCGAACCTAGAAAATCAACATTCGAATTCTTAGCATTTTACCAGGACTTGAACACCGACTGCTGCTCCGAATGAGGAAAACAACCATTTTGACGACTCGATCGCGAGACCCATAGGGTCTGGAGGAATCACATGTACTGTAACTGTGGCAGCAATGGGTATGTCTACGACAAGATAGCCTTACGAAGTCTGTTCTTCTAAAGGTTTGTTTTACCTTCAAAGTTGTCCTTCGCTTAGACTAATTACGCAACCATGACCAAAGAGCCCATTTATTTTCATAGAAAAAAACTGAATACGCTGCAGCTGCAACTGTTTGAGAATGAACATTGGCACTGGGAGTTCCGTTCACCAGTAATCACATCCCCATTGCATTAAAAGAGTTAATGTCAAATGTCTACTGATGTTTATGGCTATAGTTGTTGTTACCAAGTGATTTTTGAATGACACACAATGAAATGCAACTTTACGTACAGTTCTCTACCCGATTGGTACACGGTCACCCATATTATAAAAAAAAATATCTCATATTACATTCTATTATGGTAGTGATCTAACTGTAACTCTACGGTAGAAGTTCTACTGCACATAATGAACATTATTATCGTAGTATAAATAAACCAAATAGAACCTTCACCTGAGACGAAACTCACCTCAATGGAAATTAACTTACAGACTAGGTTGTTAAGCAACGCTTGAAGACACGAATTTAGAGAATTCATAAACCTCGGCTCAGCCTGACAGAAAGATGGAATAGTTGATTAAGAACAGGACTAAGAAATCTGAAAATGGTGTTACTCCCTAACTGTCATACTAAGGTAAACAACTTGTGCTTTATATGAAGTTTTATAAAACTTTAACTCAAAGTTACAACAATGTTATGGTGTCTTATCTATAGGAACGGCCTCTTACTCTGCCAACAAATACTAACCAACGTGACTTCCGGGGAGGCAGTCAAGAGGTAGTCGTGAAGCAGTCGAGAGACAGTCAAGAGACAGTCAAGAGACAGTCGTAATGCAGTCGTGACACAGTGTAACTATACAGTTCGGACATACACTTCTATTTGTGGGCTAGTAATACTCTTATTTTGTATATATATTTTTTTACATATTCTAATACACTGCTTCAACCTACCTTCTTGTTTCCGTGTCTTTCTTCCTGGCCCTAACAGGCCACAACAAACAAGAGCAAGGATTTAACGCACTGGCTTCTCAAACTTTGGTGTTGGTAATATGATATACAGAATGGAATAAATAAATTATTCTAGTTTATTTTTTAAATTTCGCGCGTGCTCATTGTTTGTTTTCGATTTTGTAAACTCCACAGAAGAGTATGATCAATTGCGTACCATCTGTGAGTAAAAGAACACCATGACGCAATTAACTCTGCCATAAAAGGGGAAACGGCATGCTGTACTGCTTGGCATTCACACCGAAATCTCTAATACGAATATTTCAGTGTTTTCGGGTGCCAATCTGAGGAGAGTGCAGAGGATTCAGAAAGAGTTGGATGAGTTTGGTGGTGATTACGAAGATGTCTGGAGTGATAACTAGTAAATACGACATTATGTGTTATAGGTAGAAATAATTGGAGATATTTGGACTGGAGTGGTATCGACCAGCTAAAAGAAGCATGACAACGGCAAAAACATCATCAAATATTCTTGTGACTATGTCTCGCGATTCTCACTGGCGGAATATATGTGGATTTAAATGCAGGTCACTAGCGGGACTGTTGGAATATGTGTGGATTTGAATGCAGGTCACTAACGGGACTGAAGTATCACATACGGCACAAACATAAAAACTGAATGAGGTTGTCTGATTCTCATACGTCGGTATATATATATATATATATATATATATATATATATATATATATATATATATTGTGTGTGTATTTTGGCAGCATTTTTTCATTAATACACATTTCATTGAATAATATAGACAAGTTCTGCCTATTTATTTTGTATAAGATCCGTTCGTATGATCTGATTAGCTTGATAGTGTTGTCATGGAAAGACGACAAGAAATCGCAATAATTGTTGATTTTTTTATCAGGTCTGAGCTTTCGGCTTACATAAGCCATTATCCAAGGATAAACATTTAATGTTCAGTGAACGAAAAACTTAAAATTCTAGAAGCTATCTACATCAAACAGTTTAAACCTAGCCTAAATAAAATAAATTCCGACACCTCCACTAACATATTTCAATGCCTATAATCGACGGGAGAGGTCATAGTTATTATACTTACCCCCTACACCATAGTAGCAGCAGTTCCCAGATCAATCCCTCATGCCACTATACACTCAATTGACCAAAAACCCACTACCACCATTCCTTCTCGGCCTACAGCCATGTGCGACACAAAAAATGGACCTGTCTAATTTTCTCTGTATAACTCCACTCTGTTAATAATAATTTAAATATTCTATGTTTACTGAACATTAAATGTTCATCCTTGGATAATGGCTTATGTAAGCCGAAAGCTCAGACCTAAAAAAAATCAACAATTATTGCGATTTCTTGTCGTCTTTCCATGACAACACTATCAAGCTAATCAGATCATACGAACGGATCTTACACAAAATAAATAGGCAGTCTATATTATTCAATGAAACTTGTATTAATATATATATATATATATATATATATATATATATATATATATATATATATATATATATGTATATATATATATATATTTATATATATATATATATATATATATACTTATTTGATTACTTAGTTTTTTTTTTAAGAATAATTTTATTTGTTTATCAGTGATGTAGTTGGGAGAATTATTGTTCACTAATGTTTGTTGCCTGCGTTGAAGTTTACTCAAAAATATTCTTTGGGAGGAGGAGGGATTTTGATGAACTCCAGGTAGAAGTTCGTTATTACTACTATTTTATACCTTTCTGGTCATTAAGAAGACAAAAGTTGTTTTAAGTGATGAATTTGTTTGTTTTTAGCTCTGTATTAACATAAAGAAACGGAATTTTCTTATTGTTCATGAGTTCATAGGTAAATTTCAGAGAGGTGTTATTTTAAAAACTTTATTTTAGATTTACAATTTCGTCTATATGAGTTTGTTCTTTCATTTCCACTGAATGACGCCAGCCTAACAGCTAGCAAACAGACATTAACGCTTTTAATATATAAAAGAAACACAGATTTGTATTTCATTCTGACCCGAAGACGCCTACGTAATGAAGGTGAGACGCGTTGTCAGTAAAAATGTTTCACACTTTGTCTAGTTTCTCAACATTTGTTCGTATTCTATATCTGGCTAACGCACATATACTTAACTGCCACCTGGTGGGTTTGTACCACCAAAAAAGACAAGCTTAGACACGCTAAAACAAGCTTTGTACCCAGTTATCACGTATACGGAGCTGGGTAGTCTTTGACTAATGGCTCGAGCGTCCGCACTCGGGTTCCCGAATTTAAAAGCAGGTCTTGCGTCACAACTCACTCCAGTGAAAGAACAGGGTCCCAATACATATACTTACCGTGCTAAATGGTAATTTTTTAAGCATAGCTAAGATGTGGTACAAGGTCGAAGTATGAGGCTGCCAGTAACGACTGAACTCACTCAGTCAGTCAGTTAAGTGGCATAGGTGATACACGCTTGGGCGATTATGTCTTGAAGGAGACATGACTGACTGGGTAGAAGATTTTCACGCAGTAGGTTGTCATTACTTTCTGTGGTAGAATGGCTGTCAACAAAGGCTATAGAACCCAATCTGTTCTGTTATTTAACCCATATCTAGAGGGAAAAGACGGATTAATACCTTTCCTAAGGGTATTTGCGCGTAATTAAATGCGAGGAATTCAACTGGAATTCAGATTTAACTCAGTTGTAGCTGTTCTAGTGAGACACACATACTAAGCATTACACCCCGTCGAGACGTCCTTGAATTGCTAAATGTTGTACATTAGGTGCTTTGACTCATGGGACATCCATTCTGCAATTGGTCGGAATACGTTTGGAGAGACGTTCTGCTATGCCATTTCGAAAGCTTCCTGATATTCGTGGGTACATAATCTTTGCATACGAACCAATCTCTATATGGTGTCTCATAAATGCTGAATTTTCTAATGTCGCTACATCATGAGAAAGAACTATCAAAAACGCTGGTCAATTCTAGGTGTATTATCCTGCTGGAATAACTCTCTCGTTGTTGGGAGTATGGAGTCGATGATTCGGTTCAAATCGTCGCAAAATAATGCAGTTTATCGGACAACATTTAATGACATATTGAGGCGGAATTTGTGGACCTAATTTATGCCACTCGAACACACGTCTGACCCTTGCGAATCTATAATCAGCCTGCTGCCTATCTTGTTAATAACCAGGATCCATATCCTGATGTGTGCTGCGCCACAATCTAAAATCATTCGGACCTATTGGATATGCATCCCGATAGCTCCTGTATTGAATAAGGATGTGATTTGAGTCAGGATCATTTGTCTTATCACTTACTCTCTGGTCATGATCATTAAGAACTTGTGGTCAGTCAATATTTTGACTCATCACAAGAGAAATATGCAGGTGGATAGCGGCTCAGAATGAGAAATCAGACAGAAGAATTTCAGTTAACTTCGTTACATTCATTTACACGAATATTCTTGAAGAAAAGTATGAAACCACTTCCTGACTCCAGTTATGGGTTAAATAGAAGGAATTTTATCTGGAAAATTCATTATCATTCTCAAAAATTTATTGATGCAATATTTATTCGCAAAAGAAAAAAAACATTATTCTTACAATCTAAAATATATTTTGGTTTTAAGTAACCCACAAAAGGTTAATAAGCTGTAAAAAACAAAACAGTCAATACCCATCACAAGATAAAGATGGACGGAGAAGAAATTGCGTATTCTGGAGTAAAGTACTATCTAATAATTACCTCCCTTGCAAAAAAACAAAAAAAAACAGTAGTAACAAACTCTGTTACTCCCACCGTCAACCTTGACAGGCCACAACTATTGACTGTTTAATACTCATTTCTTAGACTTTCTGCATCCATCAGTTCTATATTTAACAACATGAGGCAAATATTTATCTCTCTGTCCAAATGTTTAACAAAATACATTGCCAAAATGACCTGTGCGTAACCCCCAACCCAATTTCGAAACTTAGGCTGCGGTTAAAACTATCACGTGATCTAACTTACATGAGTCATTTTCCTGTGGGTGTTCTTAAATTTATTTCCCAGTTTTTTTTTTGTTTTTTTTTTATTTTGGTAAGACCTCGTCGGCATGACACCGAGAATTCGTATTTGGCTTAAATATTTCTTCATCATTGTAGATGTACATTGTCTGGTACATTAAGAAATATGGAGTGGAAAGGGGTAAGAAGATAATGCGGCTATCACCAACGTGAAAAGAGCCAGTCGACGTTGAAAATCAAGTATTAAAAAAATCTGGCATTTTACATCTATAATCTTAAAAACTTTGTTAGATAAAATGGTGAGGATAACAGCTTATGAGGTAATTTCTGTTGATGGATTTTCTTGAAATTTTAGTGAGAGATTGTCACTGGTTCTAGTTAGCATAACATCTCTGTAGAGTAACGCGTTATTTCTTTCAGTTTCAAAAGTAAAATCTATCGTGTCTTCGATGATATTAAGTCTACAAGATTTGATCAAAATATGTCGTTGGTTCTGTGGTGAACAGCGTACTAAAAACAACTCTCTTCTCTTCTTCACTTTTTACAAAATTCACAATTCCGTGTGAAATCCTGATTTTGACGAATAGGGAAAAGATTGACCCCGGACTGAAAGGTGTTGTTGATCTTCGTCGCCAATTTGTTGTGGAGTTGTGGAGTTGTGGTGAAACTTCGCCGCAAGTTTGTCGTGACCAGTTTGTGCCGAAAGTAAAACACGGAACAAGAAGGCATGTTCAAAAGAGTGTATTAGTATAACAAGAAACAAGATATTCAAATGAAGTGTTAATAATAAGTAATATAGAAATAAGTCCGAAGGTAATATTACGCTGCTTATTTCCTGACTACTAGCCGTTTTCAACTGTCGTTAACTGCTCTCGTTAACTGCCTTCGTTAACTGCTTTTGCTAACTGCTCCCCGGAAGTCACACAGGTAATTATATATAACAAGAGGAAAAGTCCATTCCTCGTAGGAGGGCACCATAACAAAAGGAAAAAACGAAGCCGGGTTTCACGATCTGATGTTAAATTAATTTTCTAACCAATGAAAGGAAGCGATTTGAAAAACTGAGAGAAAAGTTAGCAATCCAGAGTAAAAAACTAAATGGCTATAAAAACACAAAGAAAATCAGAATCAGTCAGTGAGATGGAAGCAGCTATATCGTACACGAGCATCATGTGACAAAAGCTTCAAACACTGATTAGGACATAAGGTTCCGACACACATTCGTTCTCCTTCTTCACTCGTGCTATTTTCCTTTAACTCTTCTTTTCCATCCTCAATATTCTCGCAGTTAAGACGACAACAACAAGATACTTCAACTGACTCCTAAAAATGAACGTCCGATAAGTACAATTTCCTTTATTGCTTCACCTTCTTTTTCACTTTTTGCCGACCATAAAAGAAGGAAAATAACACAGACTTTATTAGTAACCTGTTAATCTTTACTTACACACAAGTTACAACTATGAACTCTTGATACACTTAACTCTTTAATACTATTTTTCCAAATTGATTAACGCCGACAATTTCTGTTCTATTAATAAAATTCTGCTTTAACATACAAACGATATACTTTTATTCTGGCACATTTCAACCTTTTAATAATTCTGAGAACACTTATGATGATTCTAATAAACCCTCTAAGTTGTGGGGATTGTCGGCTATGTTTGTAAATTGGCTTTATACCAGACACGGCTGACCGTCCCTAGTTCCAGTTAGCATAACACCTCGAAAGAGCAACGCATTATTAGTTTCAGTTCCAAAAGTAAAATCTACTGTGTTTTCGATTATATTAAGTCTGCAAGATTCGATAGCAATATGTCATGTGGATACATGATTAGAATATCATTTATGTATTTAAAATAAGAATAATTTGAGGTATATTATTTCTGAAACTCTAAAAATAAAAGTTGTCTAAAAACTATAAATATAGACATACTAAAATGTCGTTAGGCCCGAAATCCATTAGTAAATTGAATTTATATTTATGAAAAAACATTGATTTCGGTACACACACTCACTCACACACTTATATATATATATATATATATATATATATATATATATATATATATACTGTCTTTTTTATGATTGGCCACAATCTACAGGTCTTCGTGAAGATTGCGTTCAATCATGAAACAGAATGTCGCCGCTCACTGTTGACTTCTATGTTCACTGATATATATATATATATATTCTTTGCATTCACTTACACACAAATACCCTTGGGAAAGGTATTAATCTGTATATTCCCACCAGTTATGGGTTAAATAATAGGACACATTGAGTTCTATAGCCTTGGCCGGCAACCAGTCTACTGCAGAAAGCAATGGCAATCTACTGCGGGAAAATCTTCTGCCCAGTCAGTCATGTCTCTTTCGAGACATGATCATCCAAAGCGTGTATCACGTATGGCACTTAACTGACTGACATATAAGGATATTTAGGAAAAAGTAATTTTATTTATTATTTCGTTTTTGATATCTATCTATCTATATATATATATATATATATATATATATATATATATACTGTAATGGTTGTTACAATGTTTTTATAAATTCATAGTATCACTACACAAAAACTTTCGCGTTTCGAAGCCAGCCCATTATGTTGTTAGCTTCATCTTCAGGTGATTTTTTAGAAATGAGAATTATCTAGTTGAAAAGCCCGTTTATTTGTGTTGGATTTTTTTTTTTTTCGTGGGTGTTAGAGGGGTTGGTCTGTATTTTGAGTTCGTTGTGGTACAGTGGATATCGGCTCGGAATGAGAAACCGGGAAGCCGAGTTCGAATTCCAGTTGAATCCATTGCATTCACTTATGCACAAACATCCTTGGGAAAGGTATTAATCCGTCTCTTCCCTCCAGTTATGGGTTAAATAGCAGGACAGATTGGGTTCTATAGCCTTGGTCGGCAACCATTCTACCGCAGAAAGCAATGGCAACCTACTTCGGGCTAATATTCTGCCCAGTCAGTCATGTCTCGAAAAAGACAAGATCGCCCAAGCGTGTTTCACGTATGGCACTTAACTGACTGACCTTTTTAAGGTCTTAGGGTTAAGTGTTTGTTTGGCTGAGTTCAGGATAGGTTAATCTATTTATCTTGAGAGGGTTTTGGCTGCTGGCGACTTGCGTGTTGTTATTTGGTTTAGGGGTTTGTAGGTGTTGTTTTGTTTTGGGGTTGCTTTCTTCTTAATTTAATTTATGTTATTTTGTATTGGGGTGTGTGCATTTTTTGTTTTTTATTTATTTTTTTGTTTTTGTTTTTTATCGTGTCGATATTTTTATATAATAGTGGCCACTTAAATCAACCTGGAGCAATGATACTTTGATTCATGCTTGAATTCAATCTTCACGTTGGCCTGAAGATTGCGGTCAAACATGAAATGGAGCGTTACCGCTTGGTGTCCATTTTTATATTTACGTACGCTATTTTAAAAGTGTATTTTAATCATATCTATCTATCTATCTATCTATCTATCTATCTATCTATCTATCTATCTATCTATATGTATGAGTGTGTGTGTGTGTGTGTGTGTGTGTGTGTGTGTGTGTGTGTAACTTTCTAAACATACACTGTTAAATATAACAGACAATGAATGTTGATTATGTTTAATCATGAAACGTTCTAAACAAGGTATTTTGGCTTTAATTTCAGGTGAAAATAAAGACAAAAATTGTCCAACATTTAGATATTTTTTATTTAGCTGATTCTAAGCTTTCGGCTCGCATGCGCCATGTTCAGAGAGGTTACAAGGTCGTTAACAAAGTCATCCTCCATTAAAGATGATTTTATCTTGTGTTGACATAAAACATTGCTATGCAACGATAACAGCCACTGAATAGCAGGCGCACTTCGTAAATTTGTAATGCGGTTCTATGACGTCACACCGCGTGGGAGACCGAAATGACTGAGTTGATTCATGTCAGCTACGAAGATTCGTGAAGACACCGTAATGATGACTCATTCATCAGGGCTGCTTAAAACTACTTAAAAGAATTTTGGCACCAAACATTACCATAACTCAACACATTATATATATATATATATATATATATATATATATATATATATATATATATATTCGGAAACTATTTAATTACTCAACTGTTCAAAAAAGAAAAGTTAGCCATAATACTATTTCCAGAACAACAAAAAATTACTAAATGAAAGATTAGAAGTAATGTCCAGATGTAATCACACACAAAAAAATATCATTTATGATCATACAAACCTGGATAAAAGTGTTTAAGCTCCTTAAGTAAATCCTTCCGAATTTTGAAATTTCAGTTATTTCAAACTTCCAGCCGTGCTTTCGTAAAATTTCCTGTTGTACGTTTGAAAGCATTGTAAAATTAGTTATAATAAATCGTCTGAAGATACCAAAAGGTTGAAACCAAGGTCACGTAAATAACTGATTTCTAAATAATACTAGTCTTATTTAATTTTGACCCCAAACTTGTGAGCAACAATTATATATATATATATATATATATATATATATATATATATATATATAAAGGGCATTCTTTAACCAAAAGTTAGAAAATAGTTTATCAGTTAATTAAATAGATAACAAGCTAGTCACGCATACATTTTCTAATATTGTGAAGAATTCGATCCTCATTGGCTACCGAATACTTACGATAAAAATTAAACCACGTTTACTATAAATTATTATCTCACGGCTCTAGTCAATGCCTAGTACAGGCAATGCGAAAAAAAAAAAGGCAAACAAACATACACACTGATTCAATGAGAAATGAGTTCGATCCTAACCAGTTGTCTCATACTTTAGGCCTTGTGCCAGGTCTACGTTACGCTTAATAAATCACCACATACACTGGTTCAATGGGAAAACGCATGGCCGAATTGAATAGGACGGCGAAAACTGATAGATTTTCCCTATTTGCCTTTAGTATGACCTGCAAATGTTAATTTCATCTTAGCTTCTTTCTTTATAATATGCCCCAGACATGTGAATTATCTCTTTTGGTTGTAAATATAAGTTTCATTGTTGTCCTTATTTTCCTTAAAACTTCCTCATTGTTCACATGTTTGGTTCATGCTCTTCTTGGCATTCACTGATTTATTCGTGAATAGATATTACATAAAAATTCAGCACTATATTGATTTTTTTTCTAACGAAATTATTCTATTTCTTAATACTTTACTTAATTTCCGGAAAGCTACTTTCACTTTTTCAATGTGACTTCGGATTTCTGTGCCACATTCTCTGATATTTGTTACTGCTCAAAATTCCGAGGAGGTTATGTTCTACATGTGCTTGAAGGTAAAACTGCAGAAGTAGTAAGGGTATGACAAAAAAGATGAGAACTCTAGTTTGATTGAACCAGGAAAATAATATTCCCTCACCTCCAAAATTTAAATCTTAGTGGAAAACAACATTTTCAGACTTGCATCCCACAAAATTCAGTCGAGTAAGCAAACATGAGTTTACTATATACTTTTACATGAATATATTTTTGTGCACATGCATGCTTTTGTATGTACGTAAGCGCTGTTCTATATATATATATATATATATATATATTAATGTATATGAGCACACGTATATATTTGCTTGAAACTACCTTCGCGTTTTATTTTCATATATATTTTTTTCACTTTCAGTTTAAGGAGCCATGTTTATGCTCCTGTGCGTTCAATTATGGGCGCATTTGTGTGGAGGGCGCATGCGCATGAAAAAGTCTCAAACAGACAGGCAAGGTAAAGGGGATGTTTCCTTCGCTATCTCTCACCTATGTTTACACGACTTTGCCGCCAGTAAGAAACATTTGGTGCTTAAAATCACGGCTCTAATCTGGTTTTTCTCAACGATAGGGGCAAGAGGCTGTCAGCCACGATTATAAAAAAATAAGAAAAATGAAAGAAAAGACTTGATTACCCGAAAGTCTTGGTCGAAACAAATTTAGAATTTATCCGCCATTTTTAACTATTTTTTTTTTTTTTTTGTATTACTGCCGTTTTAAACTAAAATGTGATTTCAAACGAATAAAAACAAAAAATACGTGTTTGGATTCTTTTGTTATCTAAAGTATGTCGGGAAAATCCTTTTTTTGAAAACCGGCTTCTTCCTTCCCAGTTAACTCTGCTCTTAAATAACAATGACATTTCATTTGAACATATATATTTATCAAAATTACACAAAATTATCTTCAAATACCAAATACAGTATGTGAAAAAATAATGTCAACATTAAAAAATATTTTCAAATATATGCATAATACAATGTCTGCTGAATTGTTTTTACGAGTGTGACGATCGCTGATCCAGAGTTTTAGTTCTTGTGAGAACGACAATGGATTTTAAAACCAACAAGTGACTTGCAATGCTTATTGCAAGCGCGGCAAACTAATTTGCTTTGTACAGGGCCTGGCCTGTTTTGTAAATTCTGTTCGGAGTGATTGTAGGGTTTTCTACAAGTCGTTTGAGTTCAGGTGGAAAATTCAGGTTATGTTTCACGTACGTTTGGCCATCGTTAATCATTTTCAAGGGAAGACAGGAGAATGTCGAAGTACTGCAGGTGCATTAGACTTCATAGCATCTTTAATATTGTCAATCCTATAAGATGTGCGACGGACTGTTGGCATGGCCACTACACTCCTCTGACCTGGTACCCTGTGACTTCTGGTTATGGGGTATGATAAAGGATTGGGAGCCTAGCAAAAACTTTAGAGACGTCGTAGAATACAAGGATAGAATATATATTTGCTTGAAACTATCTTTGCGTTTTATTTTCATATATATTTTTCTCACTTTCAGTTTAATATCAAACATTCCCCGTGAAATGTGTGTCAAAGCACTTAATTGTGCTGTCGATCATTGGTTTTTGTGCATCATTCGTGCTGGTGGACAGGTAGAGACTGTTCAGTAAACTTTCAATAAATGATTCCTCTCATAATAGTGTTAACATAATTTTGACTCATCCTATATATATACTAGACTAGACCTGTGTTTCCTTCTTTCAGTAAAGATAGGTTGTCCTATTTTCGAAAAAGTTCCATTGTTTACAAATTTAAATGCTGTTGTGATGCGACATACATAGGACGTACCGATCTGAGGTTGGAGACGCGGGTTTTACAACACGTCCCCGCTAATATACGTTCCAGTGGCTCTCTCAGACCTATAAGAACAACACAATCTGTTCTGGATTCCGCTATTTGCCAACATCTTTTGGACAATCAAGTGTGTGCCTCGGCATATGAGGACAGCTGGTTTACTGTCTTGCACTGCGCTCGGTCTACACATCATCTACGTATTTTGGAAGCAATTTGCTTGAAAATTCAACAGCCGAGCCTGTGCAGACAGAAAGAGCGGTTTTTACGCTCCTTACAATTGCTGGTGAGTCTGTGAGTGTAACATTTTTTCACTTTTAAACACTCTTGTGGAATTACATGTGTACACCCCCCTTACATTTTATGTGTTTTTTTTTTCAATAAATTTATTTTTAAACGAGTTCCATCATCTCCCAGCATTGTAAGTAATTTAATTTATTTTGCCTTGTCCTTTTCCTTAATTCCCTTAAAATTAAAGCCAACGAGAACCTTTGATAAGAGTTGGCCGAAAGGTTCCTCGGGTTTAAATAATATGACGTCTGTTCTTTTTAAAGCCATATATATACATATAAATATATAAAATTGGTTCTGTAATTTGAATATAAATTGCATTGAGCCCTCCCCTTGATCAATTTTAATATTAATGTAATTAATATTAATTAAGATCGGGATTTTGGGATTTACCTACCTGCTTTTCCTTTTGGATATATATATCTGTAAATTCAGATAATAGCCATTTTCAACATATCATTTTAAGACATGCATTTTTCGATCCCTTATAAACAAAGAATGAGGAAAGATTCTAAGCCCAGAGGTTAGCTCCAGTAAAAGAAAGAGTTGGGAGATATTGGTTTTTATAGAGTTAAGCGAGTGAAACTTTAGTAATTTTCTCTTTAATAGTAGGAGGTATGTGGCTTGACCCTTGAGTTAGTAGTGGTAGGTGGTGTGGAAGTAACTGCTTAGCTAAATTTAAAAAAAAACTTATTATGACTAATTGGAAGAATAGGATAATTATTGTAATCTATATTTATTTCTATGACGACACATACTTATGAACTCACTTCGTTTATTTAATAGTATATTTTGGTATTGAAATTTCAAAATTTTGATATATATATATATATATATATATGTGTGTGTGTGTGTGTGTGTGTGTGTGTGTGTGTGTGTGTGTGTGTCCGAAAAGTAAGGTGGCTGATGTCACACAATTTATTTCAATTCCAAACAACAAACTATATGGTTTCCTCTTAAAAGTAAAGCCTTTTTTTCCATCCTTCTCTGTCATCCAAGACGAATCCTTGCAGTCACGCATAGAAGGATTCTTCTTGAATGCCTCGCAGCTCTGTCGTTACGGCCCTCTTGATGGCATCCAGACCTTCAAAACTGGTCCCCTTGATGATCCCAATAAACTTAGGGAAGTGTAAAATGTCACACGGAGCAAGATCAATGGAATGGAAAGGTTGTTCCAGTACGGCGATGATCTTCTCGGACAGGAATAGACGGATGCATATGGAGTTGTGAGCAGGTCCATTGTCGTGGGGAAGCAGCCAGGATTTGTCCGGTGCAATTCTCACATTTTCTCGCACATTGAACAAAATAAACGCCACAGGATATCTGTAAACTTGATGATTGATTGCCTAACCGTGTGGCAAGAACTCACTGTAGACGATGCCTCCCACATCGAGGAACGGATAAGCTTCCGTTACTTTTCAGCCAGATCTCGTGTATATATATATATATATATATATATATATATATATATATATATATATATATATTGATTTCTTATATCATAATTGAATGAACTTTTATTAAAAATAAAAACAAATTAAACAAGTTAAAAAAGTCACCCAACACGAAATTTCTAAATTCATACATAAGTATAGTTGTACTATGAATTCATGGAGACTTCTAGAATTTTCTGGAACCTTCTAGAACATGTTTTGTTTATTTGTAAAGTTGTATGCTAAGCTATAGCTATAAACTGTTGAATACGTTAAAAATACAAGAGTACTATCCAGTAATATCATTCTTCTTCTATGTGCCCTGTCCCTTCAGAACGTAGAGGATCATGGCTTTCCACGTCTCCCTATCCCTGGTGGCACTTAGCAAACTTCCTGTTACACCATGCAACCCTCGTTCCATCATCCACCTGATTAGGTCCTTCATATATGTTATCCGTTGCTTTCCCCTGTCGCATTTTCCCTCTATCTGGCTTGTTAGTATCAGGTTCTCCAAGCCCTCCTTCCTTATTGCATGTCCCAGGAACTTCATCTGTCTCTTCCTGGTGTTCAGTATTAGTTTCCTTTTTGTTTCCGTCATTTCTAGAACCTCATCATTGCTCACATGCTCGATCCATGATATTCGCAGCATCCTTCTGTAGAACCACATTTCAGTTGCTTCAAGTTTTTCCTTCATCTTTAATGATATTGTCCAGCATTCACTGCCATATTGAAGAACTGACATCACATAGCATTCCAATCTTCTCTTCTTTGTTTCTAGCGAAACTGTCCTGTTTCTTAATACATTACTCAATTTCTGGAATGCTTCCTTCACCATGCCAATTCGCCTTCGGATCTCTGTGTCGCACTTTCCGTCTTCTGTTATAACACTTTCCAGGTATTTACATTTTTGCACCTGCTTGATTCTAGTATCCCCGGCCTATATTTGGCATATTGGGCTGCCCTTTTTACTGATGAATATGCATTCGGTTTTCTTGCAGTTTATTTGTCGCCCTTTCTTGTCATTTTCTTCAGTTACCTTCTGTAGGAGATCTTGTAGTTTCTTTCTGCGTCTGCTATCATCACTGTATCATCTGCGTATCTTAGGTTGTTTAAATGGTGGCCTCCGATTACAAATCCAGGCATAACTTCTAGTGTCCTCAAAATATTCTCGTTGTACAAGTTGAACAGATCCGGTGAAAAGACACATCCTTGTCTTATGCCCCTTTCTATCTTTATATATCTGCTGAATTCATTACCTGTCCATATACAATTGGTTTGCTGTCAGTAGAGGTTCTTGATTACTCTGAAGTTTTTCCCAAATATGTCAAGGCTGCCGAGCATCTCCATCAATTCTTTGTGACGTATTAGCAAATTTAAAATAAAGCATCTGAAAAAAAATTGATTTTTTTATCCTTATTGAGTATGTGGTAAAATCGCATGTTCGGGTTGGTGGAGTGATCTTTTCATGAATTAAAACAAATTAAGGCTTTTCTCTTTACTTTTGAACGGTAGTACATCGATATAAAACAGGGTTACAAAAAGTCGTAACGATAATATATATATAGTATCAGTAATTTCTTAAAAGTCATTTTTAATGGTTACACATATCTGAGTTGTTAACACGGTTTTTGATTTTCTTAAAAAGGGAAATTGATCACAACCAGCCTAGATTGAAAAGTCCTTCTATAAAAAGTATTGTACATCAAACAGGAATCGAACTTGTATCTTCTTTTCCATCAAAGAAACGTGCCTTTATTAATTAGACTATGGAATTTGCGCTGATATACATTACTTATTTAAGGAATGAGCATGACTCGTTGTAACTTCTGCGAATCTATATGTGCTAGTTTCGTAAACAAGTCATTTGTAATGGTTTTTTTACCACACATTATTTCTTACTAATGAACCCGTGCCGTGAAGAATAACGGCATGTATATAACTATAACTGCATTCTGTGCAATGAAAACAAAAATATATACAGTATAACCCGGATATTATAGACCCTGATATAAGAGAAACCCGGATATAAGAGTGCTTTTCTCTGGTTCCAAATTAGAGCCTGTGGTAATGTATATAAAATAGACCAAACGTGGATATAAGAGAGACCCTAATATAAGATAATTTATATACGGGACCTTACGACTCTCTTATAGCTGGGTTACACTAAAAAAACTTATAGAAAAATTAAATTAAAAGCTCTCTCAATACAATAGTTTTGGTATGTACATAGGGTGGTACTAATTATTTTTTTTAAACATTTCACCCCAAGCAAAGCAGTTTTACTGCAATTGTTGCGCAGGGGGTTACATAGGGGAAAGTGATGAGAAAGAGGGGTAGGTTATACGGGATATCAGGAGGAGGGTAATAAAAGGATGAGAATACCGGTGTGATGGGAGTGGAGTGGATGGAGAAAAGAGCTTGAGAGAAACAATACGAGTTAGTGAGATAAGAGATGACTATTGACCTAACATTTAAATTCCTGGAGATTTTAGCTGTCGGGGAAGCAAGTACACGAAAGGAAATTACACAGGCGGAAAGTGCGAGAAAAGAAGCTATTAGAGTAGAAATTGCGGACTTTATCGGTTTCACTGTAAAAGGGTGGGACCTAGTTGCTAATCAAGTAGCTCGTGTAAATTCGTATATAATGGGCACCAAAGAGCTAGGTTCATTGGAGCAGAAGCCGTGAAAGTATTTGTAGAAGAGGCACAGAGAAGTCACATCACGCCAGGGAGAGAGCAACTGCAGCCGAGCTGCCAAGTCTGTATCGATCACATTACAGATTTTTCGTTGGATTTTGTCAAGAACCCCAAGATGAATAGCAGGGGCACCCGAACAGATGTGGCAGCAGTATTCAATACAAGGGCGGATGGTAGATTTATATGTTTCCTCATGTTGAGTTGATTTCTTGTTCTACTAAAAGCTACATATAATTGTATAAGATTGTACATGGCTAAGAACAGGTTTTAGTAAATATATGTCTACATTTGAAAATGATTGTCTTTGTGATTTATTGTCATTGCAATATGTATCACGAATTGACACACTCGCATTTCAGCGTTGCTTGAACAGCAACGTCTCCCATGCTATTCGTAAGTGCATTCAACTAAGCCTTCATACACTCCTAACAAAAAGTAACCAGACAATTTTTAAATGTGGTCAACGTGTTAATTAAAGTGGAAACATATATCTTAATACCGTATTATAGTTACTTCCCCTATATTAAAATGTAAATGTTGCACACAAAAAACAAAAAGAGAAATATGTATATAAACTTACACACGATGGATTTTATGTATGTTGTATGACTACTATAGATGCTATTTTTAGTAAAATACTAAAAATAACGTTTATACTAATACGAAATACTGTTAGATAAACAATTAATTAAAAAATATCAGTTATGTGTAACTAGATGACGAAATGGAAGAATCCGATATAACGCGTTTCGCCCTTCAAAATAAATATATATTTTTATTGGTGGAAACATGAAGAAATATATAAAGTGTTGTTTATAATTAAGCATCAAGAGAGACGCTTGTTTATATTTTCGTTTCTGTTCCCCTCCCTCTATATATACATGACTCCAACAATATCAACATCATTCCGTCTGAAGAAGTCTTTTTGAAGGACGAAACACGTTACCTAGTATTTTTCTATTTTGTCATTCAATTCACTTTTATTAGTATGCGATGTAGAATTTGTATATCATATTCTCTCAATATCACGTATGTCAACATTTTATTATAATGACTGCGACTTGTAAAAAAAATGTTCTCAATGTTTGAAAAAAACCTAACAATTAACAGTACTGAGAGACAGGAAAATTCGAAAACAAAGAAAAGTCATACTATGTCATACCTGTCCTTCTGCATGGCCGTGTATATTAGACGATCTCCTCAAGGGTGAAGGAGAGGCTCGACGTAGCATACATATGGTTCTACAGAAGGATACTGAGGATACCATAGCCTGAGCATGTGAGCAACAATACTTAACATAAGGAACAGACAGACGAATTTCCTGGAACACGTAATGAGGAAGAAAGGCCTGGAGAAATTAATATTCACAGGGTGGATAATAGAAGGAAAGAGGTACAGGGGAAAGCAGTGCGAGACATACTTGATAGGCTTGATTAAATGGTTGGTGGAACGGGGTTTGGGAGCGATACCAAGAGAAAAAATATTGAGAGCGACATGTAATAGGGCAAGTGAAAGTCCATGATCGTCTAGTACTGAAAAAAACACGGCACATGAAGAAGAAAATAACTGCAGCTTGACTAAACAAAATATAATAGTGTACTAGGTTAGAAGTTGCTATCAATGTTTTTTACTTTGATCGAGGCCAATGTACTGACGATTAGCATGAAGTGGAACGATGCTGATGACATAGATATACATAGTTTGGATAAGAAAAACAAACTGGACGTCCTCTACCAAATGGCTGAAGAAATAAGACTCAAGATAAAACTAGAAACATTGATCTGAAATTGGAATAAAAGCAATGATGTTGCCTTTAATTTATCATGAAATTTCAGAGTGTGAAATTACTATTAAACACTCCAGGCTCCTCGGTGTATGGATCAGTTAAACACACATTTAGTTTAGAACAGGGATTCCCAAATTCGAGAAAATTTCCCTCTGGGGCGAAATTTGAAGCTACCTGGGGGGAAATAATTACACTATCTACTAAACAAAATCTCAGATAGATTTTCTCATGTCAGAGAGAGAGAGAGAGAGAGAGTCGTTTAACATTCAAACATGAGCTCTGAAGGGAGGCTGAGTGGGTGGTACGGGAGTACACTGACAGCATCACCCTTCTCACTAATTTAGTTCTGAAGTAGAAGAGCAAACAAAAGTTCTTTTATTTGTTACTAACCGCTCTCTATGGCTATGCTTAGTTGTTACTAACTGCTCTCTATCCACTTTACTCTGTAACTATAAATTTATCAGTATATTTGTACATGTGAAAAATAAATTAGTAAATAGTCTCAGTGTGTTTTAACTGCTCTCTCTCTCTCTCTCTCTCTCTCTCTCTCTCTCTCTCATACACATGAAGGGGAAAATCTGGATGGTTGAACTGAGTGTAGGGGAAATGACAGAAAAAAGTTTAGGAACCACTGGTTTAGAAAATAAGGCAGCTGAACATATGTAGATCCACCCAACGGGTATGCGTTGTGGTGCAATGAATATCGGTTAGGAATGAGAAATTGGAGAGCCGAGTTCGAATTCCAGTTGAATCCTGAGAATAAAGGGAGTTGCATAAGATCAACAACTCTACCTGTAAAAAAGATAAGTTACAGAAGTATCAACGACACATGACGAGGAGTCGTCGATGGTTTATGATCCACTGGAAGTGAGGGTGTACATTTACCTAAGACTGGAAATTTCTACAAAACGAAAATATTAACGTAAAAAATTAAGTCATGTTTCTAAATAGTTTCATCAGATCGAAATGTATATATCACACTCGTTCTGAAATATCTAAACTTCAATGGTTAAAAATGGCTTCGAGCAAATGAGGCCTGTAGCTTTTAGTTCTTCTTCAAACCTTGACAGTTAAGTATTTTCAATAATGAGAACAACTAAAATGAACAGCACCTCTGACTCAAAGAAGAAATAATGTCGTTAAGATATTGCCGTCCCTCACTACTTAAAACAAAAGGTTAGGAAGGAAATGCTCATTAATACAGGGAAAAGGCGATAACAGTTATTAACCTTGAGAAATCTATTTTCCTGATAAATTATTTTAATAGTAACATTTTATAAGTTTTACCTGACAGTAGCAGTGTTTACTCTGTTGAAGAATGTCGAATGTTTCCTTATAAGGAAACGCCTAATATTACTGTTACCATATTGTACCTTGTTTGGCGTACTTGTATATATAGAGAATCCTGATGATAGATCGCAAACTGAGATAGACAGACGAATATTTAGAGAGAGAAAGAACACAGACTGAATTATGGATATAAAGAGTTAAATAGATATGAAGATAGATATGAAACGCGGATAGATCTTAACTTATTTATAAATGAAACTTTGTGTGCGTCTGTGTGTGCGTCTGTGTGTGTGTCCGTTGCCTATAGATTCCGAAACGGCTGAACCGATTTTCTTGAAAATTGACACAGTTGTACTATAAGCGTTTGCGAGTGTTCTAAGCTAGGTTTTGTGTCGAGGTACCCCGATAACTATCGAAAATCGATAATCGAAAAAATCGGGTTATAGGAGTGGTACGATTTTAATCAAATTTGATACACTTATAGAAAAAGACATAAGAAACGATATTCAAGGCTGCAGTTCTAACAATAGTGCAGAAAATCGATAATATATATATATATATAAAAGGTAAGATGTTTGTGTGTGTGTCTGTTTATCTGCCTGTATGTCTGTATTTTTTCAGCCTATTTATATTAGTTTTTGCTTCGGGTTTGGCTCTAAGTAGATATAATTGTAGTTCTTAGTCTCAGCCATGATACCATTTACTCAGAGGACTTATTTAGCCTTCAAAATTCAGTTTACGAAAAAAAAACTGATTTGATATCGATACCAGGAAATCAAAATTTGACTTACATCCATTCATTTTTCTTTCAGTCTACGGTTTCGCTTTAACTGGAAACAACTATTGCTTTTTAGTGTTTCGTGACAACGTCCAAAGAGTCTGAGCTCCAGGACCATGGATTAGTTTTAAAGCTTTCATTACACCCGAGCAACGTCGGGCTATACTGCTAGTAGATAGATAGATAGATAGATAGATAGATAGATAGATAGATAGATAGATAGAAATGTAACCCAATGAGATAGACTTAGCTTTTTTTTAATCTTTTATTAATTTTACTATATAATAGAATCTCTTAATTCTTTTTAATCATATTTAACAAATAAAAATGATAAACATTCTCTCATAAAAAAAACTGACCGAAAAATTCTTTCTTTTTTTTCTGAAAATATTTCGTGTGTGATGAGATATGAAATTCGCCAATAAATTATATGGTAGAGTCTAAGGTTTCAGTCTTACCCTAACCCCTATCCCTGCACACACAAACATATAAACAGAAACACAAACACGCACACACACACACACACACACACACACTTCCATCCATCCCACCGCACACACGTATAGATAGTGGTGCTAATATACTACACACCCACACACAATGAGGCAAAGTTGCTTTTCTCTGTACACACATGCCCTCTGACGTTTTCATGGCAGAGCAGAAAAAATGCAGATGAAAAAAGTGGAGATGAAAAAATGGAGATGAAAAAAGTGCTTTCTACGAAGATAATTAAAGACAATTATCGACTCGGAACGACAAATCGGGTTGCCGAGTTCGAATTCCACTTGAATTCTTTGCTTTCACTTACGCACAAATATCCTTGGGAAAGATATTAATCCGTCTCTTCCCTCCACTGATGGGTTAAATAATAGGACAGATTGGATTCTATAACCTTGGTCGGCAACCACTCTACCGCAGAAAGCAATGGCAACTTACTGCAGGATAAAATTCTGCCTAGTCAGTCATGTCACTTTCGAGAAATGATCGCCCAAAGCGTGTATTACGTATGGCACATAACTAACTGACTGATTATAAAGTTGCTGAATGTTATCGTTCCGTCCATCACAACCAGTTTCGATTTGTCAATAAAGTGGTTTCCTGATGATAAAAGAAACGTTCTGAAACGCCGACAGATTATTGGGAGATATCAAAAACCAAACCACCTGTTATCCCAAACATCGTGAGTAAAAGTAGAAAGGGGAAACTTTACGGAAACTTAACAAGCATGAAGTCGTAAGACCTCGTGTTCAAGCGTATTGACCTTGTTCAACTACTGATCATGATTGTTCGATCTCCCCCAGAAACTGTAACTAAGGTCCTCTAACAGTTGTTGCAGTATGCATTAAAGATGGCTCTACCAATGCTAAAGAAATACGAATGTTCCAGAATAGACATTTGCAACGGGAGAGTATACACGAAAATGACCAACCAACCGTTAGTATAAATTAAAATATTATCAGACCAGAATCATGAATAAAACCAGGTTTACATCTTGTCAGCCATTCTAGATGTTGATCAGGAAAAATGCTGTAAGCGTTTAGTGACGGATGTGCGTTGTTGTGCACTGGATATCGGCTCGAAAAGAGAAATCGGTGAGCTGAGTTCGAATTCCAGTTGAATACCATGCATTCACTTAAGCACTGGTACCCTTGGGAAAGGTATTAATCCGTCCCTTCCCTCCAGTTATGGGTTAAATAACAGGGTAAGACTTGGGGACCCCGCCCTTAAAAACAAATCCCAGTGAATCTTGATACTCGAAAAAGAAAAACGCATTACGAGACACAAAAGTATTACCAGGAATAAATAAATAAAAATTTTGTTAGCAATAAATGACCCGCCGAGGTTGATATTTGCCATAAAAACAAAACAACCAACCAAAAGGAAAAAATGCTTGCAATGAATACTTTGAATAGTTCGATTTAAAAAATGACTTTTAATTGAACACTTATTGAAAACATAATAATTTATAGACAATCGCACCAACCTCCCATTAGCATGGAGCAGGGTTGCCTCCCAGAGAGTAAGACACGACGCCTCCTTGGTCTTACACTTTCAGCGGACCTCAAAGTGGAATGACTATATCGAATCCATTGCTAAATCCGCTGCTATGAAAGTCGGTTACTTGTGCAGGGCCCGGAAGTTTTTCCCGTCTGAATCTATCCTGCACATATATAAATCTACCATCCGCCCGTGCATTGAGTACTGCTGCCACATCTGGTCGGGTGCCCCTGTTATTCTCCTCGGGCTTCTTGACAAAGTACAACGGAGAGTCTGTAATGTGATCGATACCGACTTGGCAGACCGGCTGCAGTCTCTCTCTCTCTCTCTTTCTCTCTCTCTCTCTCACCGGCGCAACGTGGCTTCCCTGTGTCTTATTCTATAAATACTTTCACGGCCTTCTGCTCCGATGAACTTAGATCACTGGTGCCCCCTAGGTACGAATACTAGGTTAGCAACTAGATTCCCACCCTTTTACAGTGAAACCGATAAAATGTAACCGCAATTTCTACTCCAACAGTTTCTTTTCTCGCACTTCCCGACTGTGGAATTCTCTTTCACATGATTGCTTCCCCGACAGCCACAATCTCCAGGAGTTTAAATGTAAGGTCAATAGACACCTCCTAACACAGTAACCATCTTTCAAACACTCTTCCCATCTACCCATCTCCCAGCCTCGGTATCCTTACCCATCTATCACCCTCCTTCTGATATTTCCTATATCTAACTACTCTTTCTCTTTACCGTCCCCTATGTAACCCCATGCGCAATAGTGATAGTGGAATGCCTTGTTTGGGGTGAAATGATTAAAAAAAAAACCATGATTTAAATTATGGGAATAGAACAAGAGGAAGACTGGCAAGAAACTTATTGATTATTGATTATCGACAAAACAACGAATCAAAAAGCAAGAACTAGATAAATCTATCAGTCAATCAGTTGAGTGCCATACGTATTACACTCTTGGGCGATCATGTCTCGAAAGACTGGGCAGAAGATTATCCCGCAGTAGGTTGCCATTGCTTTCTGCGGTAGACTGGTTGCCGACCAAGGCCTATAGAACCCAATCTGTCCTGATATTTGACTTATAACTAGAGGGGGAAGAGATTTATTATATTATTAAGTAGTAATTAGTGAGGGATCAGTTTATTACTTCATAACAATAGAAAACCGATCCCCCACTTTATGAACAGTAAAATCCTTAATCACGATTCCAAATATTATATTCAGTCAGTCAGTTGAGTGCCATACGTAATACACGCTTGGGCGATCATGTCTCGAAAGAGACATGACTGGCTGGGCAGCAGATTATCCCGCAGTAGGTTGTCATTGCTTTCTGCAGTAGACTGGTTGCCGACCAAGGCTATAGAACCCAATCTGCCCTGTTATTTAATCCATAACTGGAAGGAATAGGTGGATTAATACCTTTCCCAAGGGTATTTGCGCGTAAGTGAATGCAATGAATTCAGCTGGAATTCGAACTCGGCTCCCTGATTTCTCGTTTCGAGCCGATATCCAATGCACCACAACGTACATAAATCTATAGATGACACAAATGGTTGTGTGTTAGATTTTATCGATTTCATAGTATATTAGGATTAGTTGGGTACCATCTCTCAGAAGAAGAGCATAATGAAGCAATTCAGTCCGCCAGAAATTTATAAACAGCAAGCTGTACTGCTTGGCATTCGCACCGGAAGCTCCAATCATTTCAGACTGAGTGTCAATCTAAGGAGAGTGCAGAGGATTCGTAATCAACTGTCACGTCTCCGTTGATAGTGCTCCATAGCTTCGTATCCAGCCAGTGAGGTGATGACACGGCATTATTAATCTAAGGGCTTTCTAGACAGAATTTACAGCCAGGGTGAATGGTTAAACCGATGTAATCAATAGCTCCGTACCTAGCTAGTGTGTGATTACACAGCATCAATAATCTAAGCGCTTCCTTGAGTGAAATTAATAGCCAGCTCTTTGTTTTGACAGAATCAACGGCCACGTGTTCAATGACAGGGCTCCACATTTAAGTATGTAGCCAGTGCTTCTATAGATTTGTATGCGATTAGTGAGGTGATGGCACGGCATCATTTAACTAAAGGTTTCCTAAACTGAAGTTAACACCCGGAATGTAGTGTGCACCCGATGGAATCAACTGACACGTGTCCGGAAACTGGGCTCCATAGTTACGTATGCAGCTAGTGACGTGATGACACTCAATCATTATCTAAGGGTTTCCTAGACTGAGGTTAACACCCGGAATGTAGTGTGCACCCGATGGAATCAACTGACACGTTTCGAGTGACTTTCACAGCTACATATGTAGCCAGTGAGATGATGACATAACGTCATTAGTCTAAGACAGCGTTTTACCCTTAAAATAAATGACATGTCTCAAGGAACCCCTGCGCAAAAACAAAATTACATATCATATTTTTCTCATTTTTATTCT
This sequence comes from Ascarosepion bandense, assembly GCA_037127315.1. Taxonomy (NCBI): domain Eukaryota; kingdom Metazoa; phylum Mollusca; class Cephalopoda; order Sepiida; family Sepiidae; genus Ascarosepion; species Ascarosepion bandense. Next base: position 6,473,947 of record JBBBDQ010000927.1, on the reverse strand, counting down.
GATCGTAGTTCACGTGGTGGATATCAAAGTATATATTTTTTAATAATTGGTTTAAGGAAAAATTAATACTTTTCTGTCAAATTTTTCGATAACGCTAAATAACATTCATACTGTTCGTTTATAATACTTCATCAGACTTTTCATTCACGCACAAAAAATCTACATTCAAACGTAAAAAGTAAACATAAGAAACCAATCTCATATAAGTCAATTAAGTGACATACCTGATACACGCTTTGAGCGATCATGTCTCGAAAGAGACATGACTGACTGAAAAGAAAATTATCCCGCAGTAGGTTTCCATTACATTCTGCAGTAGACTGGGTGCCAGCCAAGACTATATAACTCAATCTGTCCTATTATTTAACCTATAACTGGGGGAAAGAGATGGATTAATACCTTTCCCAAGGATATTTGCGCGTAAGGAATTCAACTAGAATTTGAACTCGGTTCCCTGAGTTTTCTCGTTCCAAGCCGATATCCACCTCACCACAACACACATTAGTAATATTACGTATATGAAATTAAATAAAAAGTCAAAAGTGCAATTAGATTATCTCACTTGTCCTCGTGGAACCCTTAGGGACCTTTTGCGGAACCCCGATTAAGAAACGCTGGCCTAAGGGCGTACTAGCCTGAAGTTAACAGCCAAGCTGTAATGTCCACCCAATAGAATCAACGCTCACGTGTTATGAGACTGGACACCAGAGACACGTATGAAACTAGAAGCGGTAATAACGCAGCATTACTATCTAGGCGGGGGTGCGTTGTGGCGCAGTGGATATCGGCTCGGAACGAGAAATCGGGGAACCGAGTTCGAATTCCAGTTGAATTCCTTGCATTCACTTACGCGCAAATACCCTTGGGAAAGGTATTAATCCGTCTCTTCCCTCCGGTTATGGGTTAAATAATAGGACAGATTGGGTTCTATAGCCTTGGTCGGTAACCAGTCTACCGCAGAAAGCAATAGTAACCTACTGCGGGATAATCTTCTGCTCGGTCAGTCATGCCTCTTTCGAGACATGATCACCCAAGCGTGTATCACGTATGGCACTTAACTAACTGACTGAATATAATAGCTAGAAACATGAGTAAGGCTTATACTGGACATAAAGTGGGGGATCGTTTTTTATGGTTATGATGTAATAAACTGATCCCCTACTAATTACTACTTAATAATATAATACATTTCTTCCTTTTCTAGCTATGAGTCAAATAACAGGGCAGATTGGGTTCTATAGTCTTGGTCGGCAACCAGACTACCGCAGAAAGCAATGGCAACCTACTGCGGGATAATCTTCAGCCCAGTCAGTCATGTCTCTTTCTAGACATGATCACCCAAGCGTGTATCACATATGGTATTTAACTGACTGACTATCTAGAGGGCGTCCTAGAAAGAAATTAACATCCAGTTTGTGGATGTTGTTTTGCCACGATATAATCAGTGGCTACGTGTCTGTGACCAAGGGCAACATTCAAGCTATGGAAAATCGGCTGTAGTTTGACCTGGATCGGGATGGCCTTCTTCTAATTTGACCTGCCCAAGCCACTAGGCATATCAACGCATATCTCTCCTGATTTTAACCCAGAAAGGTGAAGGGCAATTGGTCAAGTTCTCAGTCTCGCAGCGACTATTCGAGCACACCCGGTCATGGGAGTGATGATGATAATGATGATTTTATCGTTGGGTTGGTATTTTTTGGGTGGAGCCACTTTGGCATTAGTTCAATAGAGTAACACGTGTGGAACAGTGTTATAAATGGCTTTTAAGAGAAACATTTTGATTTTGTATTTTTATCTTCTTTAAACGTTTCTTTATGCGGACCACAAACGTGAATCATTCTCTTAATTAACTTTATAGCTCGGCATGATGCCGTTTTAATGTTGGGAATACATTTTTAATCATTGTGGTTAATATGAATTTTCGTACTTTTGATCATCCATACTTCAACTATCTCGTCTGACACTTGCAAATCTATGTGGGCTTTCATCACCTACGGATAAGCAAATGTAAAAACAAACTAACATTTCGGTAATGAAGTTAGAGTGCCGACTAAACGATGACACAAGACTTAAATCTTCATTATTTAACATTTTATTCACTTCACTATTTCGTCAGTTACTCTCGGCCAGTCCGTGATCCAAGCCCCGTCGTTGCCACGCCTACCGGTGAGACAAGCGCTCCCTACATTCCCTTTGCGATTTTTAAGAGAGTGCAGACATTTCTTCCTGCGGTTGGCTGTTTATATATCCATCTGTCGAACATTTTTTTGTTTTGATTTCTTTTTTTCACGCTGGTGCATTCAGGTCAGCATTGATAGCAGTAGAATCACTGATTTATACCTCCACCTGCGGTTTAGAGTAAGTCACTTCTGAACGTGATTACATTTGATGGTCTGCTGCGGAATTTGAATACAATGTTTTTTTTGTTTTTTGTTTTTTTAATCATATCACCCCAAGCAAGGCGATAACGCCACTGATGCGCAGGAGGCTACGTAAGAGTAAAAAGATTGGAAAAGAGAAAGCCGGAAACCACATCCTAACCAGGAAACAAGGGATGAGCCTCTTCACCTGTTCAATAGACGTGGGTGGAGTGTGAACCGGGCGATAGTTTAGTCTATCTACTCTAATTGAAAAAAGTAAAGAAAAGAGTGAAAAGATTGGAAAAGAGAAAACCGGAAACCGCATCCTAAACAGGAAACAAGGGATGACCCTCTTCACCTGTTCAATAGATGTGGGTGGAGTGTGAACCGGGCGATAGTTTAGTCTATCTACTCTAATTGAAAAAAGTAAAGAAAAGAGTGAAAAGATTGGAAAAGAGAAAACCGGAAACCGCATCCTAAACAGGAAACAAGGGATGAGCCTCTTCACCTGTTCAATAGACGTGGGTGGAGTGTGAACCGGGCGATAGTTTCTATTTCGCTTTAATACCAGATTTTATTTTAAAACATTTATTGCCAGAAGATACTCGTAAATTTAAGCGTGCTTTCATCACATATAAGTTAGGAAAGCATGTGTTTTGCTCTGCAAAAAAAAAATTGCGTCATATACAGGATGTATAAAATACCTTCTAAAGAATTTGGGCGCGGGACCTTGACACTAAAACAAAGACAAAAGTCTATAGAAACACATGTCGACAATTCTTTTTTTTTTTTTGTTCCACGGTTCCCAACCCCGAGGTAAATTACCCCAGTGGGGTAATGAGCCCATATTTTGGGGGTAATGGATGTTTGGTTTGGGAACATCAGAACAATATTGCTTCATTTTGAGGGAAATTGAAACTATGGACCAGACGTATTGGAAAGGGAATTTTTGCACAATTTTCTGCATTGGATGCCTTCCTTGATAAAGTTTATTATGAAGACATCTTCAACCACATAAAGACAGACATCGGTGATCACCTAAATGGCCTTTTGGAAAATTTACGTAAGTACTTTCCAAACTTGAATATTTCATATTTTGTGAGTGAAGATATCATTCCTGATGAGGACTATCCAGCAAAAGAAGAATGTCTCATACTCAGGATGAACAAGGCATGGAAGCTTTTGTTTAAGACAAAGTCTGGTCTAGACACCTTTTAAATCTCTCGTCTGCAGGATAAACCAACACTGGCCTCTAGAGCAGTACAGACTCAATACATACATACATACATAGATACATATATACATACCCCTGACAACCCAAATCGTTACTCGAGTTTGATCTCGTAACCTTCAGACAACTAGAAGGGAACTTTTTGTCTCCGCCTCCCTTCTTAAGAGTACAGCCATTGTGGCTAGTTAAGCTCTCCCACAAGGAATTTTTCCTTGATTATTTTCTTTTTTCTGTCATACAGTTTTTTTTAATTTTCCCATGATGCATTAGCGTAGGTGTGTTTTGGTCATGTGGGTGAGTTGCAGTGCAATGAATATCGGCTCGGAACAAGAAATCCGGGAGCCGAGTTCGAATACCAGTTGAATTCCTTGCATTCACTTACGCTAAAATACCCTTGGGAAAGGTATTAATCTGTCTCTTCCCTCCATTTATGGGTTAAATAACAGACAGATTGGGTTCTATAGCATTAGTCGGCAACCTGTTTACCGCAGAAAGCAATGGCAACCTACTGTGGGATAATCTTCTGCCTGGTCAGTCATGTCTCTTTCGAGAGATGATCGCCCAAAGTGTGTATTACGTATGGTGCTTAACTGACTGTATATAAATCAACAATCCTAACCGACTACTTTCTGTTGCGTTCTAACCATCTGAAGATTTCGAAAGCGTGAAACTCAAGCAAAGGCTGACTTTTAAGTACAGTCGTTGTGAGGCGTTTCATTCTTTTTTCTCTCTTAGTTCAGAATTTTTCTGATCTAAGGTGTTAGTCTCTGACAAGATGTTTATTGGTCACGCCAATATAGATGGTTTTTCTTTAGTATATATACATATATATATATATATATATATATATATATATATATATATATATTGATTGATTGATTGATTGATTGATTGATTGACTGATTGATTGATACTTAGGTTTTGGTCCTAATAGGGTTAGAGCAGTACATATTTGTATTAAAAAGTGTTCGATTCAATTATATTGTAGAACTTTAGAATATTTTCTATTCCAACTCGTTTAAAAATGGAATATATATATATATATATATATATATATATATACTAAAGACACACAGAAACACAAGTGTAATAATAATAATAAGAAGAAGAATCAACTACTAATTAGATTAAATAATAATAACTAATGAGTAAAAAGTTTGCAAACAACACTATTTGAAATATAACCCTTACCGCGTACGCAATAACCGCTAAGATAACACTATAGACCTTACTACCCATAATGCACTATTGACACAGCATATATAAACAGTTCAGCTAAAGAAATATAACCTGAAAATTTCGTTCAAGTATAAATCAGATCGTTCGCTCGATGTTGATTTCAGTGCAAACTAGATAGATAGATAGATAGATAGATAGATAGATATGAACATATTAGATAGATAGATATGATAGATTAGATAGATAGATAGATAGATAAGACCTATCTGTAATAGATAGATAGATAGATAGATAGATAGACCTAGATAGATATGAACATATTGTATAGATAGATAGATAGATAGATAGATAGATAGATAAGACCTGTCTGTAATAGATAGATAGATAGATAGATAGATAGATAGATAGATAGATACGACCTGTCTGTAATAGATAGATAGATAGATAGATAGATAGATAGATAGATAGATAGATAGATAGATACGACTAGTCTGTAATACATAGATAGATAGATAGATAGATAGATAGATAGATAACCTGTCTGTAATAGATAGATAGATAGATAGATAGATAGATAAGACCTGTCTGTAATAGATAGATAGATAGATAGATAGATAGATAGAATAGATAGATAGATAGATACGACTAGTCTGTAATAGATAGATAAATAGATAGATAGATAGATAGATAGATAGATAGATAGATAGTATAGATAGATACGACTAGTCTGTAATAGATAGATAGATAGATAGATAGATAGATAGATAGATAGATAGATAGATAAGACCTGTCTGTAATAGATAGATAGATAGATAGATAGATAGATAGATAGATAGATACGACTAGTCTGTAATAGATAGATAAATAGATAGATAGATAGATAGATAGATAGATAGATAGATAGATAGTCTGTAATAGATAGATAGATAGATAGATAGATAGATAGATAGATAGATAGATAGATACGACTAGTCTGTAATAGATAGATAGATAGATAGATAGATAGATAGATAGATAGATAGATAGATAGATAGATACGACTAGTCTGTAATAGATAGATAGATAGATAGATAGATAGATAGATAGATAGATAGATAGATAGATAGATAGATAGATAGAGCATCTAGTACTATCAAGATTGCATCACTTATTCGGACCAGGAGCTTTTTTCGTCAGAATCAATCCTGCACTTTTATAAATCTACCATTAGTCAGTGCATTGAATACCGTTGCTATATCTGGTTGAAAGACCCTGCTCTTCATCTCGGGGTTTTCGACAAAATGCAAAAGAGGATCTTCCATGTAATCGATCCCGATATGCCAGCTCGACTTCAGTCACTTTCTGACCGACGGATTGTGACTTCCTGCTGTCTTTTCTAGAAATATTTTCACGGCTTCTACTCTGACAAGCTTCATTCTCTGGTGCGCCGTCTTCATGAATTTACTCGCGCTACTAGATTGGCCACTAGGTCTTACCCTTTTTACCGTCAAAATAGTCAAATGTAACCGTTACTTCTACTGTAACAGCTTCTTTTCTCGCACTTCCCGCCTGTGGAACTCCTTTCCGTATACTTGCTTCCCTGATTGCTACAATCTTCAAAAGTTTAAGTGCAACATCAATTGCCATCTTATATTATCTTGATTCCAAAACTTATCTTGTCTTTTTTTTTATATCCCCGATAAGTTGCTCTCTGTTTCTTTTTCTTTCATTTTTTTCTCACTGCACCACCCTGCGCACCAGTGGTGGGACTGCCTTGCTTGGGGTGAAACGATTATAAAAACTTTCTCTGATTTCCAGTGAAACCTTGATTGATGATACCGACCGCTAAAGAGTCTGTATGAAGTTGCTCTACTAATTGTTTAAATTTCTTTATTTTGGCAATGACCCGAGAGTGTATCACGACAGATGGTAATGAAAACAATCTTGAATAGCTTTCAAGACAAGTCGTAGCATGGAAATGAAGACATGTGGATGTGGAAGGAGCCTTACAGTTATCGGCGCGGAAAATGGTTTCAGCGAACCGAATTTTAAGTTTTGGCCCCGCCTATTGGGTTCATTTCACCCTAACGCCGTTGTGAAAGGCATTAATTTATTTATTCTCTTCCTCCTTCAACTACAATTTAAAAAACATCATAGACAAGGCTTTCTTGGTTAGTAGCCTTTCCACAAGACCTCCTACAGAAGGTAGCTGAAGAGAAAGGACTACAAATAAACTGCAAGAAAACTGAATGCATGGTCATCAGTAAAAAGGGCAGCTCAAGTACAGATCGGGGATACTAGAATCAAGCAGGTACAAAAATTTAAATACCTGGCAAGTGTTATAACAGAAGACGGAAAGTGCGACACAGAGATCCGAAGGCGAATTGGCATGGCGAAGGGAGCATTCCAGAAGTTGAGTAAAGTATTAAGACACAGGAAAATTTCGTTAGAAACAAGGAAAAGAGTACTGGATTGCTATGTGTTTTCAGTTCTTCAATATGGCAGTGAATGCTGGACAATATCATCAGAAATGAAGGAAAAACTTGAAGCAACTGAAATGTGGTTCTAGAGAAGGATGCTGCGAATATCATTGATCAAGTATGATCAATGATGAGGTCTTAGAAATGATAGAAACAAAAAGGAAATTAATACCGAGCATCAGGAAGAGACAGCTGAAGTTCCTGGGACATGCAATGAGGAAGAAGGGCTTGGAGAACCTGATACTAAAAGACAGATATAGGGAAAAAGAGACAGGGGAAAGCAACGGATAACATATTTGAAGGACCTAATCAGGTGGATGATGGAACGAGGGTTGCATTGTGTAACAGGAGAAGGCATGCTAAGAGCAACCAGGGATAGGGAGACGTGGAAAGCCATGAACACCTACGTCCTGAAGGGACAGGGCACATAGAAGAAGAAGAAGCCATTCTATGAGGAGATACATGCGTTATTATTCTGTCTTCCGTTATGTTTTTTGGTCATACTCCGGTTTATCTGGTCCCAGCTATCACTTACGTGTCGACCTGTATATAGATAGGTATTTGTTAAATCAATAACTGTAGAGTCTTTAAATCGAAATCAGTCTAGACAACACTTACTATGGGCTGAGCAATAAAATCATAACTTCGAAGACAATAAAACCGTGATTATTTTTAACACAAAACATCAGATGATTATATGATCTTATTGACCTTTTCGAACATTATTAGACAGAAGGATGTGCGTTGTGGTGCAGTGGACATCGACACCGAATGACAAATCGGGGTGCTGAGTTCAAAATCCAGTTGAATTCCTTGCATTCACTTACGCACCAATAACCTTAGGAAAGGTATTAATCCGTCTCTTCCCTCCAGTTATGGGTTAAATAACAGGACAGGTTGAGTTCTATAGCCTTGGCTGGCAACCCGTCCACCGCAGAAAGCAATGGCAACCTACTGCGGGAGAATCTTCTGCCCAGTCAGTCTTGTCTCTTTTGGGACATGATCGCCCAAAGCGTGTATCACGTATGGCACTTAACTGACTCCTAACAATATTAAAACAAAGTTTATCGTCAAAATGTTAATGTTATTCTTAAGAAGAAAAACCGAAGTATTTTTATTACTACTTTATTAATTTTTTTAGCCTTTCGAGTACGTTCGAAATTTTGGTTAAAAATCTTGTTATTTTTCTCGTCAGTAGCGGGCCACAGATTACTTAATTATCATTATGAGAGTTTTAGCGCCTTGTTTCCGCTTTTTAAAAAATACAAATTGATTTTAAAATTCTTTCGAAAATCAAATAATAGTCAAATTTTAATAAAACTTTCAAGACTTATTCATAAATGAATTAAATTATTTTTTAAATTTGAAAGTTTTAGAATATCTTGATGATTTTTTATATCTGTTACCCCCACTTAATTTAATGAAATTTCGAGAAATTAAAATTTTAACATATTTATATTAGCTAAGAGTAGGACTACTTGAAGATTTTAAATTATCTATTTGTTTTTGTCAGTGTCACCATTTACCGAAAGTCTGCCCCGAATCGTAAAATAAAAACTGCAATAAAATTATCATTATTTAATTAGAAAATTATTCAATTGCTTTTATAACTAAGATATTGTCTTGAGAAAAATATCTTTTTCGATGTATAATGAATTTTTACAAAAATTATTTTTATTTTAACTAGAAAATTTATAAGGTTTTAATTTTTTAAAGTTCTCTATTAATTTCAGCCTTTAAGAATAGGATGTGCGTTGTGGTACAGTGGATATCGGCTCGGAACTGAGGAGCCGAGTTCAAATTCCAGTTGAATCCATTGCATTCACTTACGCGCAAATACCCTTGGGAAAGGTATTAATCCACCTATTCCTTCCAGTTATGGGTTAAATAGCAGGACAGATTGGGTTCTATAGCCTTGGTCGGCAACCAGTCTACCGCAGAAAGCAATGGCAACCTACTGTGGGATAATCTTCTGCCCAGTCAGTCATGTCTCTTTCGAGACATGATCGCCCAAGCGTGTATCACGTATGGCACTTAACTAACTGAATATAATATTTGGAATCGTGATTAAGGATTTTACTGTTCATATAGTGGGGGATCGGTTTTTTTATTGTTATGAAGTAAGAAAATGATCCCCCACTAATTACTACTTAATAATATAATACATCTCTACCCCCTCTAGTTATAAGTCAAATAACAGGACAGATTGGGTTCTATAGCCTTGGTCGGCAACCAGTCTACCGCAGAAAGCAATGGCAACCTACTGCGGGATAATCTTCTGCCCAATCGTCATGTCTCTTTCGAGACATGATCGCCCAAGCGTGTATCACGTATGGCACTTAACTGACTGACTATTATTTAGTAAAAACTATATTTGCTAATCATAAATGGTAAAGCTTAGTACATGTCTTCAAATACCAAGATTTTAAAAGTAATTTTGATTTTTTTATGTATATAAATGTGCCCACTTTTTAAAAAATGGGCGACCATACACGTTATCAGAAAATAAGAAGAATTACTACAGCAAATTTAAAGTCAAATATTCTAAAATTAGATTACATAGAATGTTTTCAATTTTTTTTTAATTGCTGAGTACTTAAAATTATATTAAAATACCTTTCACGTCGTTTTTTAAATTATGCTTTACTCATAAAGTGGCGGACCTGAAGCAGACTACCACCACGTTTAATTTCGTTAGTTTTCATTTTTTTTTTTTTACTTTTTTCAGCGCAGTCCTATCGATTGTCTCCTTAGCTTTACGAGTGACAAAAAAATTTTGAAAAATTACAATATTTAAACAATTTCTGGGAAGGGGATCAGTTTCTCATACAACGTTATAGTAAATCGAGACTCCATTTTGAAACCAGTCGCCTGTAAGACATTACCGCCACATGTAAATTTGTTCATTATCAGATTTTTTGGACTTTTTTCAGTGCAATATTATCTTTTACGCCTTAAACTTTACGAATGACAAAAAAAACATTTGCAAAAATGTCAAGATTTAAACATTCTTGGAGTGGGGACCAGTTTCTCAGACAACCTTATAGTGGATTGAAAATGGAGGATCGATTTACTTTAACGTTGTATGAGAAATTGACCCCACCCCAAATTTGTTTAAATATTGTCATTTTTCAAATTGTTTTTGATAATCGATAGAACTGCGCTAAAAATGTAAAAAAAAAAAAAATGAAAAAAAAACGAAATTAAACGTGATGGTAGTCTGCTTCAGGTCCGCTAAATCACCTATTGTTTCGTTTAAAAATGCATTTCTGCATTATTTTAAAATTAAAGTAAATAATATTTGTTTAAAATCAGATTAATTATACTTTAAACCAGCTAATATTCCTCAAATAAAATTTTTATAAAGAATAATTTATTTTTGGGAACGTATTTTAATAACATTGCGATAAAAGACAACTAAAAAAGGAGCTAATCAGCTATTGTATTGTAGAAATAAAAACAAAAAAGCAACCTCCATCCAGTAAATTTCAATTAGGTTTAATTTATCTTTTTAAATACAGCAAAGTATTTCGTTTATTGGAAATATTAAATTTAATCTGTTTTAAAATTAAAACTAAAATAAAAGCGTCAAGACAGATTTTTCATTTTTTAAATTCATTTTAAAAACTTAGTTTTTTGTTTTGTATTTTTGGACATACCTAAAGTGTATTAAACCGAATTAATAAACGTCAATCTTATTTGAAAAAAAACATAATTTATTAGAAAATACTTAAAAGACATCCTGATAAATATTTCTGATCAATAAATGCACTCCATCCACATTTTATTATATAACAAACTTTTATAACGTCTATACTTAAAGAATCTAAGACTAACTACAATCATAACCGGTGTGATTTAAAATATTTCACTCTTACGCAAAACTTCCCCCAATCCACATACAGACACTCAGTTAGTCAGTTAAGTGCCATAGATGATACACGCTTTGGGAGATCATGTCTCGAAAGAGACATAACTGACTGGGCAGAAGATTATCCGGCAGTAGGTTACCATTGCTTTCTGCGGTAGACTGGTTCCCAACCAAAGCTATAGAACCCAGTCTGTCCTGCCATTTAACCCATAGTTGGAGGGAGAAGTGTCGGATTAGTACCTTTCCCAAAGGGTATTTGAGCGTAAGTGAATGCAAGATTTCTCGTTCCGACGGACACTACCTAGACTTAAAATGCCCACTAAATGTACACACGCATGCATATCATCAACTATATTCCAACTAGAACTATGATACACAAACACGCAAGAATTATACACAAGAACGGTACTTGACAAGACAAATATACATGAGTTCGATTTAACCAATAAAAAACAAACAACGCGAAAGTTTTTAAAATACCAGAATTTTCTTTTCTCCTCTATATTTCATTTTCTGATACAGCTTAAATAAAAGAAAAACATTTTAAATTTATACACGTTTCTGATTTGTTCCTTATACTATCACATATTTAGATTATATAAATAAAGAAAAAAATCCTAAATAAAATATATGCTAGATTCTTGAATTTTATATTTTTCTTGAAGCATTCCATACAAAATGGACTTGAAATTGTCACCATTTTAGCCTCTTTTCTCTTCAAATGTGTATGCACATATAACGCTGTCTTTAGCTCACGAAATCCTAGCAAATGTCTCCACAAAAACTAGTAAAATAATTGACCTCACTAATACTGGTAAATACTTGACCCCACGAATCCTAGCAAATAAGAGACTTCACTTTATTGGACTAGAAAGACTAAACTATCGCACGGTTCACACGCCACCCACGTCTATTGAACAGGTGAAAAGGCTCATCCCTTGTTTCCGGTTTAGGATGCGGTTTCCGGTTTTCTCTATTCCAGTCTTCTCACTTTTTTTTTTCAATTGGAGTAGATAGACTAAATTATCGCCCGGTTCACACTCCACCCACGTCTATTGAACAGGTGAAGAGGCTCATCCCTTGTTTCCTGTTTAGGATGTGGTTTCCGGTTTTCTCTTTTCCAGTCTTCTCACTTTTTTTTTTCAATTGGAGTAAATAGACTAAATTATCGCCCAGTTCACACTCCACCCACATCTATTGAACAGGTGAAGAGGCTCATCCATTGTTTCCTGTTTAGGATGCGGTTTCCGATTTTCTATTTTCCAGTCTTCTCACTTTTTTTTTTTTTCAATTGGAGTAGATAGACTAAATTATCGCCCGGTTCACACTCCACCCACGTCTATTGAACAGGTGAAGAGGCTCATCCCTTGTTTCCTGTTTAGGATGCGGTTTCCGGTTTTCCCTTTTCCAATCTTTTCACTCCTATGTATGCACATCAGTGGCGTTGATTAAAAAAAAAAAAAAATCCCAGAAAAGAAATAATCTCACGAACCAGAGTAAATATTTCACTTGACGAATCTCAGTAAGTAAACTCATGAATCTTACTAAATGTAACATGTATTCTAATAAAAAAACTAACCTTACGAATCCTAGTAAATACGTAATCTCGCGAATACTAGTGAATAAATGACCCCACGAATCCTAGTAACTAATCTTAGTAAATAAAGGACCTCATAAATCCTAGTAAATAAGTAACCCTACGAATCCTAATATAAATGAGACCTCACGTTTCCTAGTAAATAAATTTCTTTACAAATCATAGAAAATAAACGATCCTAAAAATTAAGGGTCTTCGTGAAATCTAGTAAACAAGTAACCTTACGAATCCTAATAAATAAGTGACCTCCCGAATTTTACTAAATAAGTGACCTCAAGAATACTAGTAAATAAGTGACTTCATGAATCCCAGTAAATAAATGACCTTGTGAATCCTAATATAAACGTGACCTTACGAATCCTAGTGAATAAGTAACCTGATGAATCCTAATAAATGAGTGACCTCACGGTTCTTAGTAAGTAAATGACCTTACGAATCCTAGTAAATAATTGACCTCGCGAATAATAGAAAATAAGTAATCTCAGGAATTGTCAGTTAGTCATTAAAATAAGAATAAAAAATGACGCCTGTTTAATTTTTTTTAATTTATAAATGTTTTTGTCTCTTCTTCAGTGTAATTCTGATTCAGTTATTTTTTGTTTTGTTTTGTTTTGTTTTGCAGTTCATTGCTGATTTCAAATGTTTTCAAGAATAATTTAGGTTTAAATATATTTACATTATGAAAATAAAAGATGTTTTATATTTATTGAGATTATAAAAATAAAAAAGAGATAATAAAACTAATATTAGGTTCTTAAATTTAGTATTTTTAAATTGTATGATATTTGCTTAAAGCATTTTAACTTGTATGATATTGCTTAAAGCATTTTAAATTGTATGATATTGCTTAAAGCATTTTAAATTGTAAGATATTTGCTTAAAGCATTTTAAATTGTATGATATTGCTTAAAACATTTTAAATTGTATGATATTGCTTAAAGCATTTTAAATTGTATAATATTGCTTAAAGCATTTTAAATTGTATGATATTTGCTTAAAGCATTTTAAATTGTATGATATTGCTTAAAGCATTTTAAATTGTATGATATTGCTTAAAGCATTTTAAATTGTATGATATTGCTTAAAGCATTTTAACTTGTATGATATTGCTTAAAGCATTTTAACTTGTATGATATTGCTTAAAGCATTTTAAATTGTATGATATTGCTTAAAGCATTTTAAATTGTATGATATTGCTTAAAGCATTTTAAATTGTAAGATATTTGCTTAAAGCATTTTAAATTGTATGATATTGCTTAAAACATTTTAAATTGTATGATATTGCTTAAAGCATTTTAAATTGTATAATATTGCTTAAAGCATTTTAAATTGTATGATATTTGCTTAAAGCATTTTAAATTGTATGATATTGCTTAAAGCATTTTAAATTGTATGATATTGCTTAAAGCATTTTAAATTGTATGATATTGCTTAAAGCATTTTAACTTGTATGATATTGCTTAAAGCATTTTAACTTGTATGATATTGCTTAAAGCATTTTAAATTGTATGATATTGCTTAAAGCATTTTAAATTGTATGATATTTGCTTAAAGCATTTTAGATTGTATGATATTGCTTAAAGCATTTTAAATTGAATGATATTTGCTTAAAGCATTTTAAATTGTAAGATATTGCTTAAAGCATTTTAAATTGTATGATATTTGCTTAAAGCATTTTAAATTGTATGATATTGCTTAAAGCATTTTAAATTGTATGATATTTGCTTAAAGCATTTTAAATTGTATGATATTGCTTAAAGCATTTTAAATTGTATAATATTGCTTAAAGCATTTTAAATTGTATGATATTTGCTTAAAGCATTTTAAATTGTATGATATTGTTTAAATCATTAACTGATACTGATTCCCAGTGAAACATCAGTTGATAATACTGGCTGTTTAAGTCTTTAAATGCCTTAATCTATTGCCGAATGTCAAAACTTGTTCACCATCTTGTTATCTCCAAAAGCTGAACGCTTCGTGATCCGTAATAAAAAAAACGCCAAACTTTCCTTATGTAAAGAATCAAAACCCTTTTTTCAACATCAAGACGAAAGTGTACAACTCAAGGGCCTAACTTTAAGACATTTTGAAGTGTTCCTACACCGGCCACTAATCCAAACGCATATACATTAACGCAAAGGTAAACTGTAAATTAAATTGAATGAGATAATTAATAGATAAGTGAAATTTTAGTTAGTAATTACAATCAACCGGCATTTAGATAATTTGAAACACATAATTCTTGGCCTTCTATGTAAACTGCGGAGCTATGGTATAACTGAACATTTGTTTGAACTAATCCAGTCATTCCTCTCTAACCGCACAATGAAGGTGGTATTAAACGGACATGCCTCCCAGAACTACCATACAAACGCAGGTGTCCCCCAAGGCTCCATCTTAGGTCCTACACTCTTCCTGATATACATTAATGATCTCCCTGATTCCATAAGAGCCCAAGTAGGTTTGTACGCCGATGACACCACAGTTTACTCTCGCCTCGACCAAAAATCTGGTATAGACGTCAAAGCTAACCTCGCAGCCGAGATTGAAAAAGACCTCCAATCCATATTGGACTGGGGTAAGAAATGGCTAGTAAATTTTAATGCTTCTAAAACGAAGCTACTCTCAATTAACCATCATCGACAATCTCACCTACCTCCCATTAGCATGGACCAGGCTTGCCTCCCAGAGAGTAGAACACTACGCCTCCTTGGTCTCACACTTTCAGCGGACCTCAAATGGAATGACTATATCGAATCCATTGCTAAATCCGCCGCTATGAAAGTCGGTTCTCTCTGTAGGGCCCGGAAGTTTTTTCCGTCTAAATCTATCCTGCACATATATAAATCTACCATCTGCCCATGCATTGAATACTGCTGCCATATCTGGTCGGATGCCCCTGCTATTCTCCTCGGGCTTCTCGATAAGGTTAGAGGAGGGTCTGTAATGTGATAGATACCGACTTGGCAGACCGCCTGCACTCTCTCTCCCACAGGCGCGACGTGGCTTCCCTGTGTCTCTTCTATAAATTCTTTCATGGCTTCTGCTACGATGAACTTAGATCACTGGTGCCCCCTAAATACGAATTTGCACGAGATACTAGATTGGCAACTAGATCCCACCCTTTTACAGTGAAACCGATAAAATGCAACCGCAACTTCTACTCCAACAGTTTCTTTCCTCGCACTTCCCGACTGTGGAATTCCCTTCCACACGATTGCTTCCCGGACGGCTACAATCTCCAGGAGTTTAAATGTAAGGTCAATAGACACCTCCTAACACGCTAACCTGCTCCCATTCTATCAAACACTCTTCCCATCTGCCCAACCCTCATCCTCGGTATCCTTACTCATCTGTCACCTTCCTCCTGACATTCCCTATATCTAACCACTCCTTCTCTTTACCTTCCCCTACGTAGCCCCATGCGCAATAGTGGCAGTGGAATGTCTTTCTTGGGGTGAAATGATTAAAAAAATAAAATAAAATAAAATAAAATTAAGCGTGAGAACGTTACTAATCACTAACATAATGACAGAGTCAGCAAGAAATTGTACTTTTGTAGTATGCATGAAGAGTTCGAGGCTCCTTCAAAGGGCAGTTTTCATTGATAAATAACAAAAAAGTTTACCATATTCTGCACTTATAAGATTCGTTTGACTGTTCGGGAAAGGTCAGTCAATTAAGTGCCATACGTGATACACGCTTGGGCGATCATGTCTCGAAACAAACATGACTGACTAGGCAGAAGATTATTCCGCAGTAGGTTGCCATTGCTTTCTGCGGTAGACTGGTTGGGTTGCCATTGCTTTCTGCGGTAGACTGGTTGCCAACCAAGTCTATAGAACCCAATCGACGGATTAATACCTTTCCCAAGGGTATTTGCACGTAAGTGAATGCAATGAATTCGGCTGGAATTTGAACTCGGCCCCCGGATTTCTCGTTCTGAACCGATATCCAATGCTCCACAACGCACAAAATGTCACAAAGAGAAAGTGATCGATATGCCAGAGGGTCGTGCTGAAAATCTCTCGGCCCAACCCACATAAAACATGAGCAAAAATAGAAACATTTTAATCTAGTTTTAATTTTTTATGTTAATGTTTTTCTCTAGTATTTTTACCAGAACTCATATTGCAATTTTTGACCCTAATGATTTTCTCTGGCACTCCGTATTACTGGTTCTCATATTGTGTTCATCTCTATGCCTGGTCGGCTTAGGAGATTTTTTAAGCCTATCATATGGGCTGATTCCTTAAGTTTACGTAGTTTACAGTGACGTTCTCTATCTATTATTCCAACTTCATCCCAAAGGGGGCGGTGATCCTCTTTCTCCCTCCATATGTGGTCAGCTAAGCCTGATTTTTCTACCTCCCCTAATGTTACGGCCTTGCGATGTTATTGTATCCTTACCTTAAGGGAGCGGCTTTTCTCTCCTTTACATTTCTTTCCACAACTACATGGAATGGCGTACACACAGTCCTTAGTCGTGTCCTCCTCTGTTGGGGGTCTTACTCGGGAGAGGTATTTGCAAAGTGTAGAACTACTTCTGAAGATCCTCCTGATATTGTATGGACCACAGATCGTTTGAATTTTCTCCGATAACCCCTTCATGTAGTCCGAATAATGTAAATACAGTAAATACTAGCTCATCTCAGATAGATAGATAGATAGATAGATAGATAGATAGATAGATAGATAAGTGTCATACGTCATACACAATTGGCAATCATGTCTCGAAAAAGACATGACTGGCTGGGCAGAACATTTTGCACCAGTAGGTTGCCATTACTTTCTGCAGTAGATTGGTTGCCAACCAAAGCTATAAAACCTAATCTGTTATGCTATTTAACCCATCGCTGGAGGAAGAACAGACTGATTAATACCTTTCCCAAGAGTATTTGCGCGTAAGAGAATGCAACGAATTCATCTGGAATTCGAACTCGGTTCTCAGATAGATAGATAGCTACACACACACATACATACATACATACATACATACATACACTATAGCTTGATAAGGAAAATATTGAGATAGATATGAATATATTTAGATACAGGTTTCGATGCGTAAATTGTCGACATTTCATATTTTTAATTTGGCAAATTCGCTTTGTTTTGGATTTTGTCGAATCAAATTACATATTGTTCTGCTTGAGATTCACACCAGAAGCTCTAATACGATCCTTTCAGATTGTTTTGGGGTCAATTTCGGGAAAGATCTGAATGCGTCTAATCGTGTTTGGAGTGTTCATTAGTGATAACGACATTATGCCCCATTCATCTTTCCACAGGGACTCAGATTCAACACAAAAGCCGAAATCAAATGCCTTGAGGAGGTAGTGCTGTCTGATTCAAGAGCGTGGCTGCTGGAAGGTTCTAGGTCTGACAACAGGACTCTGCACCATGTTACACAATCTCTTTGATTATTATGTGTGTGGCGTAGTTGAGCGAGAGGAATAAAGCTCTTTGTGACACCAAAGATGAAATTAAGGTAAGGGTTATGCAGCATTCGCAAACTAAAACAAGTAAACCGTCTAGAAGAGTTGCTGGAGATTACGAAGTCGTCTGGAGATGATGATTGAAACCAATGGTGATTTTACTGAATAAATTTATTCTGTAGTATTTCAAGATATTTTGTGTAATTTTGTTAAATATATGTTAAAATGAGATGATTGTTTTTTTCACTTTTGTTTAATTCAGCCGACAATCTATCCATCCCACTTAGTCAATAGATAGATAGATAGATAGATAGATAGATAATGAATACATTGAAATAGATATGACCAGACTTAGATAATGAATAAACTGATATATATATATATGAGCAGACATAGATAGATAGATAGATAGATAGACTCCTGATCAAAAATTTAAGACCGCTTAAAAATCTTTAAAAAGAATTTTTTTTTTTTTACAAATAGATTTTAAACTCCTATCACTTAAGGTTACCAATACTACAATCTAAAAGGTTATGGAAACAAAAATCCATATTCCAAACATTTTATTTAAAAATTTACATTTTTATAAAATGAGGCGATTTACGCATGATCAAAATTATAAGACCAGGGGTATAAATTGTTAGATTTATGGTAATTCCAATGTTTTTAGTTCAGTTAGAGATTAGCAATCACTGCGTAAAGGTGTTACCATGCCTAAAGCAAGCAAACTTACCAAAGTTGAGCGTTCTCGAATTCTAGAATTCCATAAGCAAGGTTTGTCACAGCGGGCGATTGCAGCTAAGGTAAATCGTAATAAAACTGTGATTTGCAACTTTCTAAAGAACAGTGAGAATTCTGGAAAAGCAAAATCCTCTGGTAGGCCCCCAAAATTTTCTCCTGTATTGAGTAAGAGAATAAGACGGGTTGTTATGAAAGAGTGGGGACTTTCTTCTAGTCAAATTAAGGCAGTCACAGATGCTGATTGCAGTCCCGTAACCACCATACGACACTTACAACAAAAAGGCATGATAAATAAAATGCGTAAACAAATTCCTCGGCTGCTTCCACGTCACAAGGTGGACCGCTTAAAGTTTGGTAGTGAATACCAAAGATGGGACGTTGAGAAATGGAAGAAAGTCCTGTTTTCTGATGATAAAAAATTCAATCAAGATGGTCCTGATGACTTCCAACGATATTGGCATAACAAAAACATGCCTCCTGAAGTTTTCTTCACACGTCATAGTGGTGGAGGGTCCTTAATGGTATGGGATGCCTTTTCTTACAGAGGGACGATGGAGCTCTAGGTGGTGCAGTGTTGTCAAACAGCAGCTGGTTATGTTAGCATACTACAAAAAGCATCATTGATGATGGAGGGCCATCATTTGTGTGTGGATGGATGATTATTCCAACAGAATAATACTGCAATCGACGCTGCAAGACGGACCTTGACCTTTCTCCAAGAAAATGGGGTCCATCTCTTGTGACATCATGCATGCTCACCAGAAATTAAACCAATTGAAAATGTTTGAGGATGGATGACAAGAGATGTTTATGGCAAACATTATTCAACAAAAAATGAACTTCGTGAAGCCATCTTCAGAAGCTGGAGCAACATCCCCCGCACCTTAATGGAAACGCTTATTTCTAGCATGCCCGACAGAATTTTTGAAGTCATCAAAAGCAGTGGAGGTAGAACTCATTATTAAATTTGATTGTTGAATGTTTTCATACACTTTTTGTACAATTTCGTAGAATTTTTGTCTCTGCTCTTATAATTTTGATCATGTGTAAATCGCCTCATTTTATAAAAATGTAAATTCCTAAATAAAATGTTTGGAATATAGCTTTTTGATTGTAGTATTGGTAACCTTAATTGGGAGGAGTTTAAAATCTATCCGTAAAAAAATATTTCTTTTTAAAGATTTTTAAGTTGTCTTAAAGTTTTGATCAGGAGTGTAGATAGATAGATAGATAGATAGATAGATAGATAGATAGATAGATAGATAGATAGATAGATAGATAAGATAATGAATACATTAAAATAGATATGACCAGACTTAGATAATGAATAAACTGATATATATGAGCATAGATAGATAGATAGATAGATAGATAGA
Organism: Ascarosepion bandense; assembly: GCA_037127315.1. Classification (NCBI taxonomy): domain Eukaryota; kingdom Metazoa; phylum Mollusca; class Cephalopoda; order Sepiida; family Sepiidae; genus Ascarosepion; species Ascarosepion bandense. Next base: position 6,453,689 of record JBBBDQ010000927.1, on the reverse strand, counting down.
TAGATAGATAGATAGATAGATAGATAGAATAGATATGAATACATTGAAATAGATATGACCAGACTTAGATAATGAATAAACTGATATATATGAGCATAGATAGATAGATAGATAGATAGATAGATAGATAGATAGATAATGAATAGAAATGAACATTGAAATAGATATGACCAGACTTAGATAATGAATAAACTGATATATATGAGCATAGATAGATAGATAGATAGATAGATAGATAGATAGATAGATAGATAGATAGATAGATAATGAATACATTAAAATAGATATGACCAGACTTAGATAATGAATAAACTGATATATATGAGCATAGATAGATAGATAGATAGATAGATAGATAGATAGATAGACGATTCTCTACACTGCTTCATATTGCAAAATTAACGACACTAATGTGATGAGATTGACTGACAATTACGCAGCTGGAATGAAAAGCGAAACAGGGCAAATGAATTCCTGCCGCAGGTCGACAGCAACTGCCTCTGTTATTCACGTCTGCCTTTTAGTTTGTTTAGTGTTGTTGTTTTGTTTCATTTTTTTTTTTTTTTACTTACGCTCAGAGACTGTCCCCACCCGTGCCGTTTGCCTCATCTTTCTTCTCTTCCCTCCACACGAAGACACGGTTACACCTTTCGGCGCAACTGCATATCAATAACCGTCGACAACGTCTCCATCACTACGTCTGTGCTCGGGATTCACACACAAAAACAAAACAATAACGAATGCAATATTTTTAAAGCAAAAATAAAGGGAGATAATCTGATGACGAGATAAGTGTCTAAGCAGACAGGAATCTGGTTGGCGCCTGTCAATTCTGATCTTAACGGTAGAGGACCACTGCGTCACGCCATCTTACGGAGTTTTTTTTTTATGTTTGTTTCTTTTCTGCCTCTCCAACTATTGTGTTTTTATCATGTTGCTATATTTTCTTTTATTTCTTTATTTATTTTTTGGCTTCTATGTTTTTGCGGGGTTGGGGCATTTTGGCATTATTTTTGCTTGTTTCATTTTTTTTTTCTCATTTATTTTTTACAACTCTCCGTTTTCTCTGCATTGTTTTCTTTTTCTCGTTTATTTTTATATTTTTTCTAATTTTCTAATCTTTTCTTCATCTGTTTTCATTCCTGTTTGGTTCGCTCAACCACCATCTTTGTATCGTATACATTCGTCTAAAAGTCGATCCTTTGCATCGTCCCTCAATATTTTTAAGCGGTTTCCTCGCTAGAAACCGACGCATTGAGAGATACCACTAGTATATATATATATATATATATAATCATATCACCCCGAGCAAGGCGGTAACGCCACTGATGTGCAGGGGGCTACATAGGGGTGAAAAGATTGGAAAAGAGAAAACCGGAAACCGCATCCTAAACATGAAACAAAGGATGAGCCTCTTCACCTGTTCAATAGACGTAGGTGGATTGTGAACCGAGAGATAATTTAGTCTATCTACTCCAATTGAGTCTATCTACTCCAATTTATGACTAAACTATCGCCCGGTTCACACTCCACCCACGTCTATTGAACAGGTGTAGAGGCTCATCCCTTGTTCCCTGTTTAGGATTTGGTTTCCGGTTTTCTCTTTCCATTCTTTTACTCTTTCCCATTCTTTTACTCTTTTTTTCTCTTTCTCAATTGGAGTAGATAGACTAAACTATCGCCCGGTTCACACTCCACCCACGTCTATTGAACAGGTGTAGAGGCTCATCCCTTGTTCCCTGTTCAGGATGTGGTTTCCGGTTTTCTCTTTTCCAACCTTACTTTTACGTAGCCCCCTGCGCATCAGTGGCTTTACCGCCTTGCTTGGGGTGATATGATTTTTAAAAAAATGTGTGTGTGTGTGTGTGTGTGTGTGTGCGCGCGCGCGCCTCCAAATATCTTCTATGTGCCGTGTCCCTTCAGAAACGTAGGCGATCATGGCCCTTCACGTCTTTCCTTTTTTGCTCTTAATAACTATGTTGTTCTGCGTTGCTTTCCCTTGTCTCTCTTCCCCTCTATCTGTCCCGTGAGCATCAAATTTTCCAAACCTTCCTGCCTCATTACATGTCCCAAAAACTTCAGCTGTCTTTTCCTGATGTTAAGTATTAGTTTCCTTTTTGTGTCCATCCTCTCCAAAACTTCGTAATTGCTCCCTGTTCGGTCCGTAGTATCCTCATCATCCTTCTATAGAACTACATTACGGTTGCTTCAAGTCTTTCCTTCATCATATTTAGAACCTTCAAAGTTTTGGTTAATTTTTTTCTTGCGTCAGCGGATGAAATGAGTAGAGGAAATTTTGGTGTCCTTTTGTGGAGAAAATCATTGATTTGAAAATTCTTGTAAATATCAAATACTTGTCGGATTTTATTAAAACTTTCATAACTTATTTACAAATGAATGAAAGCATTTCAGAACATTTCTCTTTTAGAAAATCTTAGTAAAAATATTTTTATATTCCTACTTATTCAATTTTCTGAAATTTCGAGGAATTTATTTTTATACGGCTTAATGGCTATATTTATTAGAAGCAAAAGTATTTAAAGAAATTATTTTCATTTTCTTTTCTAAAACAGGACCCCAGTTACCGAATATCTACTCTGAATAAAAACATGAAAACTGCAATAAAGCTAAGACATTATTTAATTAGAAAGCTTTTAATAGTTTTTACGAATAGCGTATATTATGGATATTATTATCTTAAGAAATGAAATGTGATGAATATTGAATTTGTTGTGTTGTCACATTTTTGGTATAATTAGAAGATAACACAAACTTGAATTAATGGTGTTTATTTTTGGTATAAAACTTTAGGTTTTTACACCAAGTTGCAACCTTTAAATTTTGTGTGGATACAGGAGCAGACTAGCTAAATTCTCTTCACTGTGGGATGCTAGTAGTAAACGAGCCTATCCCTTCTGGACTCTAGTGGTCAACTGACTAGCGTCTTCCTCTTTTCAAACCTCCTACACAAAACTACTGTCCTTAACTCCTACTTTTTACTCCTACTCTTACTCCTACTCCTACCAAAAGAAACGGTTCCTTATTTTGCCGCCCAATTTTGAATTCTTGGCGTCAGTGTGTCTATCTTTTTCTATTTTTAGAACACTCGCCATTTTATAAAGCATAACAAATTTTTACAATACTTGTTTTTATTTTTTATTTTAATTTGAATACCTTATAAAGTTTTAAATATTTTAAAATTCTGTATTAATTTGAGTTGGTTAAGTGATATTGTCTAAGAATTTAATTCCCTACAAAAACTTCTTCTTTTTTTTTGTGCAAAATATAAAAATGGATAGTAAGGATAGAATGAGAAAAAAGAACACGTGACGCTCTTATCCATAAAGTTGAACAAGTAGTAAAACAAACAAGACTCAACCAATAAGCGAAATTTTAAAAAAAATAAACATTTAATACAGTACATAAAAAATAAAAAATGATTACAAAATTTACATACAAGGGGTTGCTCACTAAATTTTTTTTTTGTTCGCCCAATATAAAACTAACACCGAATAAAACATCAAATATAAAAGACAAAAAGATCACACTTTTTTTAAAAAAAGATCACACTTTTTAAAAAGATCACACTTTTTAAAAAGATCACACTTTTTAAAAAGAACACACTTTTTAAAAAGATCACATTTTTTTAAAAAAAAGATCACACTTTTTTAAAAAAAAGATCACACTTTTTAAAAAGATCACACTTTTTAAAAAGATCACACTTTTTAAAAAGAACACACTTTTATTTTTTTTGAAAAACATTACACTTTTTAAAAGATCACACTTTTTAAAAGAACACACTTTTTGAAAATTAAAAAGAGTAAACTTTGAGGAAGCAAAAATTTACGTTGAATACACCAGTTCTCGCTCGCTCAATCACCGAAGTTAAGCAACGTTGAGTCTGGTCAGTATTTAGATGGGTGACCGCTTGGGAATACCAAGTGCTGTAAGCGTTTAGCAACGGATGTGCGTTATGGTGTAGTGGATATCGGCTCGAGAAGAGAAATCGGTGAGCCGAGTTCGAATTCCAGTTGAATACCCTGCATTCACTTAAGCACTGGTACCCTTGGGAAAGGTATTAATCCGTACCTTCCCTCCTGTTATGGGTTAAATATCAAGGGTAAGACTTGGGGACCCTGCCCTTAAAAAAACAAATCCCAATGAATCTTGATACTCGAAAAGAAAAACGTATTACTAGACACAAAACTTATATAAAAACAAAAATAAATTGTTGAAAGAAAAAGCAATAAATAAATAAAATTTAGTTGGCAATAAATGACTCGCCGAGGTTGATTTGCCAGAAAAACAAACCAACCAACAAAACTAACATACAAGGGGTTGCTCAAAATTTTGTTTTTGTTCGCCTAATATAAAATTAACACCGAATAAAATATCAAATATAAGACAAAAAGATCCTACTTTTTAAAAAAAAAATAGCACTTTTTTTAAAACATCAGACTTTTAAAAAGATCACACTCTTTAAAAAGATCACACTTTTTTAAAAAGATCACAATTCTTTTAAAAAAGAGCACAATTTTGAAAAAGACCACACTTTTTGAAAATTAAAAAGAGTAAACTTTCAGGAAGCAAAAATTATTCAAAACAAAAAATACAAAAAGCGCACCCACCGAATATTTTACTATGTACCGTGTCCCTTCAGGACATAGACGATTATGACCCTCCACATCACCTTATCCCTAGTAGCTCTTAACACGCTTTCTTCTGTTACCCCACCTAAACCCCGTCCTGCCATCCATGAAGTATGTTACGCGTTGCTTTCTTCAGTCTCTCTTTCCCTCTATCTGAACTGTGAGTATAAAATTCTCCAAGACCTCCGTCCTCATTACATATCCCAGAAACTTCAGCTGTCTTTTCCTGATGTTAAGTATTAGCTACCCTTTCGTTTCCATTCTTCCCAAAACCTCATCCTTGCTCACGTGTTCGATACATGGTATCCTCAGCATCCTTCTGCAAAACCACATTTCGGGTGCTTCTTTCATCCTTGGTTAGATTATCCAGCATTTACTGCCATGTTGAAGAACAGGTATCACATAATAATAAACAGAAAACCGATTTTGACTTATTCCACGAGTGTCGTGCGGACCTTTTATGAGATTTGCAATTCAGTTTTCTTTCAGCTTGGCTACCCACGCGCCTCACTGGGGCCTCTAAGAATATTTTTGGAAATCTCTGTATACTTTCTGTCCGCTTTCTTTTCCTTGTCGGAAATTTTTTCATTGTTTTAGCATCGTTATTGTGAAAGCTGAATTGTGTTGTTCTAATAGTAGCGGCTAGAGATTTTCACATGTAAACGTCAAAAACAGTACCGCTTCCTGAAGCAAGACGGCTTCTTTCGCAACTGACGTTTAAGTGCTTTCTGCCTTGAAGTCTGAATGTTTTCGGCTCTTATAAGCGGATCTTGTTGTTGCACTAAAACTATCAAATCTCTGATCTTCATCTCGATATCGAGTATTTTACGATAAAAAAGTTGCTTGCCCAAATACCTGTTAACATTAAAACTATTGAAAATACAAAAATCTTCCCATCAAAAACTATCACAACTCAACATTATATATATATATATATATATATATATATATATATATATATATATATATATATATTTGTGCATTTAGGCAGCAAATTTTCTTTTAGACATATCAGATTAAATAAATTGTAAACATTGTGTCTGCTTATTTTCAATAAAATCCGTTCATGTTATTTTAATAAAATGTTTCGAATATTCAGGCCGGTAGACAAAAATAAAAAAATATGATGTTTAATATATGAACGGGACGTCTACTCAATCTACTAAAATAAGTTTAAAGTGTTAAAAATCTGTATGGTTGATAAATAAATACATTGCCTTAGAAAATTACTCTTTACGATTGGATACGAACGTGAGCACAAATGAAAAATTAGAGAAATTTAGTGCGAGAAGGATTTTCACTTAATGCCACAAATCGGTTAAGGCATGTCGAATCTAACGAATCAATCCAGGGCGCAGGGCTATATATATAATCTCCAAGAATTTAAAGGTAAAGCCAATAGTAATCTCCTATCACACTAACCTGCATCCTCTCTCTTTCATGCTTCTTTTTCTGTCCACTTTACTCTCATCAGGATGTGCGTTGTGGTACAGTGAATATCGGCTCGGAACGAGAAACCGGGGAGCCGAGTTCGAATTCCAGCTGAATCCATTGTATTCACTTACGCGCAAATACCCTTGGGAAAGGTATTAATCCGTCTCTTCCTTCCAGTTATGGGTTAAATAGCAGGACAGATTGGGTTCTATAGCCTTGGTCGGCAACCAGTCTACCGCAGAAAGCAATGGCAACCTACTTCGGGATAATCTTCTGCCCAGTCAGTCATGTCTCTTTCGAGACATGATCGCCCTAGCGTGTATCACGTATGGCACCTAAACTGACTGACTACTCTCATCAGTATTCCCATCCTTCTCTTATCCCTATAACCTGTCACTTTTTCTGGTAACTTTCCTCGTATGTAACCCTATGCAAAACAGTGGCAGTAAAATGACTTGGTTATGGTGATATGATTATAAATATCGCTCATTCAGTAAAATGAATTAGAGCACTCTGGCTATTGGGCGCGTATAATGATAATATATGCGCTAAAATGTCTGCCTGCTTCCACCGAATGTCCATAGCTCAGAGGTAGAATCACTGACTGACGCCAATTCGGTCGGGTTTCAATTCAATCTTGTGTTAAAAAGCAATCGGAGTCTAACCGTACTGATGAGCTGTGATACAGCGAAACAGATCTGTCTGCGGATGACAATATATATATATATATATATATATACACACAAATCCAAACGGAATCGGCTTGATGGTAAAATTTCAGGGGAAATCCTATTAATATTAGTCGTTTGAAATTAAATATTAAAAATGATTCAGCCAAGAGGGCTCAATGTAAGTATAATTAATTATTAACAGAGCCAATATGTACTTTTTTACGGATAAAATAATTCGAAATTTACGAGCGAATGATCATTTTTCCGAAATGAATTTGCTTCTTCAGCGATCTTTACTATTAATATTAAAAATCGCTGAAGAAGTAAATTCCTTTTGTAAAAATAAGACGGAAAGTACGACACAAAGATTCGAAGGCGAATTGGCATGGTGAAGGAAGCATTCCAGAAATTGAGTAAAGTACGAAAAAACAGGACAATTTCGCTAGAAACAAAGAAGAGAGTACTGGATTGCTATGTGTTGTCAGTTCTTCAATATGGCAGTAAATGCTGGACAATATCTTCGAAGATGAAGTAAAAACTTGAAGCAACTCAAATGTGGTTCTACAGAAGCATACTGGATATAAAGTGGGGGATCAGTTTCATATTATAATTAATATACAAACTGACCCCTCACTTTGTGGTCACAGAAGTCTCTATACATTTATATTGCTGAGATCCAAAAGTACGAGGATGCATTCCAGGAGCTGAGAAGAGTATTAAGAAACAGGACAATTTCGCTAGAAACAAAGAAGAGAGTACTGGATTGCTATGTTGTCAGTTCTTCAATATGGCAGTGAATGCTGGACAATATCATCAAAGATGAAGGAAAAACTTGAAGCAACTGAAATGTGGTTCTACAGAAGGATGCTGCGAATATCATGGATCAAGCATGTGAGCAATGATGAGGTCTTAGAAATAATGGAAACAAAAAGGAAATTAATACTGAGCAACAGGAAGAGACAGATGAAGTTCCTGGGACATGCAATGAGGCAGAAGGGCTTGGAGAACCTGATACTAACAAGCCAGATAGAGGGGAAAAGAGACAGGGGAAAGCAACGGTTAACATATTTGAAGGACTTAATCAGATGGATGATAGAACGAGGGTTGCATGGTGTAACAGGAGAAGGTGTGCTAAGAGCCAGCAGGGATAGGGAAACGTGGAAAGCCATGATCCCCTACGTTATGAAGGGACAGGGCACATTGAAGAATAACGATATGACTGCATGGTACTTTTGTATTTTTAACGCATTCAACAGTTTATAGCCATAGCATACAACTTTACAAATGAACAAAACATGTTCTATAAGGTGCCAGAAAACAAAATTTCTGTCGTGAGGGTCAGACGAATGTGCGTTGTGCTGCAGTGGATATCGGCTTTAAACGAGAACTCGGAGAGCCGAGTTCGAATTCCAGGTGAATTTATTTACGTACGCAGAAAGACTCAACCCCTCCCTTTCCATCTATGGGTTAAATTGCAGGACAGATTGGGTTCTGGGTTAACCATTGGAGTGTGCCTCCCAGAGCCCCGACTACTTTTACCAAGTCGCTTAGTAGTTTTGCCATCGTTGCGATCGACGTTTGACACTGTGCATTGTCTTGGTGAAAGATCACTTTTTTCTTCTTCCTTTGTCGTCGTTTTTTGGCGATTTCTTCCTTCAAACGCAATAATAATGTTATATAATATTCACAATTGACTTCTCAAGGTAATCGATGAACAAAATATCTGTGCACTCTCAAGAAATAAATTATGCAGTAATTCTTAGCTTCTGAAATTAAAAAAAATATATAAAAAACTGGTAACAATAGAAATGTAAAATGCGTAACAGCTTGTACAAAAAAATAAATAATGTAAAATAGTGCGAAGCGTTTTCAGCAGGTGAATCTCATCAGCTCATACCAAAGCCAAAATGACAAAGTAACATTCCTAGTAAGTCTATTTGGAAGTTCTCAATAGAAGCAAGTATATCATATACACCCTTGTGCAAATTAATTGAGACAAAACGAATAACGTCTTCCTAAAATCTTTCACACTTTCCCTGATCACGTATATTTCGTCCCTTATTGTTGTTTTTCTCTTCCGACCGCATTTTTCTTTACGCTTTGGACTGATGGATCCAGTTTGTTTCTTCGCCTTGATGACACGACTGACACCAACAATATCCGAGATCTCTCAGTAAAGCTTGCCAGTGTATTCGTGCAACGTTACAATTTTCGTACGCTTCCTTGTAGTAACGTTCATCGCAGACAATGGCCGTAGGACAACTAATCGACAGTCGAGAGCACACTGTCTGGGCGTAATAAAAGTCTGGAGCAATTACGGATGACGCAATAGTTTTTAAGGCTAAACAAATTTTATCATACATCCGGTAAATAGATTCACATGCAAATGATCTAATTTGAGGGGGAAAAAAAAAAGAGAAAAAAAGATAGAAATCGATTGCACCCTGTCACTTCAGTGGGTCTAAAACTGATTATATAGTAAAAGAAAGGAAACTAAAGCAGTTGTTTCAATTAATTTGCACAATGGTGTAGATACAGATAAAAGTTATAACATCATATAATATCCACATATGGAAAAAAGTAAAACCATTTTATTATTTTACTATTAGTATTATTTGTATCTTCTTTCATGTACTTGCGATCACGGAAGTTAAGCAACATCAAGTTTAGTCTAACTCATTGCCTTAGCAATAAACAATAACAATTTGCCTGAAGAATAAACAATTAATTTCTAGGCGAATTCCCATGAAAAATATCGTCGTAAACTGAATTTTGAGGGCTAAATAAGTCCTCTGTGTAAATGGTATCAGGGCTGAGACTAAGAACTAAAATTATACCTACTTAGAGCCAAACCCGAAGCAAAAACTAAAATAAAAGAGCTGAAAAAAATACAGACACAGAGGCAGATAAACAGACACACCCACACACACACACACAGACACACACACACAGAGACACAGACACACACACACACACACACAAATATCTCGCCTTTTTTATATATATAATCGATTTTCTGCACTATTGTAAGAACTGCATCATTGAAACTTCTGAATATCGTTTTTATGTCTTTGTCTATGAGTGTATCAAATTTGATTAAAATTGGACCACTACTTCTATAACCGATGTTTTCGATTATCGATTATCGATTTTCGATATTATTTGGGGGTACCTCGACACAAAACCTAGCTAAGAACACTCGCAGACGCTTATAGTACAAGTGTGTATAATTTCAAGAAAATAGGTTCAGCCGTTTCGGAGTCTATAGGTAACGGATACACACACACACACACACACACACACACACACAGTTCCATTTATTATATAAGTTTAGATATAGAAAAAATAAGTTATCACGTTAAAAAATGAAGTAATGAAAGGTTCGACTTATACACAAAAATAGACGATCAAAAAGAAATATATAAAGACAATTAAAAAAAAACGAAAAGGAAGGCAGAAAGATAAAGAAACAGTCGTAGAAAATCAGTGAAGGTCGAGTTTAAAACGAAAGAGATTTGCGTGTCGACTTATTGGCTGTTAATAGTTTCTAAAGTTCCTGGGACATGCATTGAGGAAGGAGGGCTTGGAGAACCTGATACTAACAGGACAGATAGAGGGAAAAAGAGACAGGGGAAAGCAGCGGATAACATATTTGAAGGAGCTGATCAGGTGGATGACGGAACGGGGGTTGCCAGGAGCAACAGGAGCAAACATACTAAGAGCCACAAGAGATAGGGAGACGTGGAGAACCATGATTGCCTACGTCCTGAAGTGACAGGGCACATAGAAGAAGAATGCTTTATAAATACAAAAAAAAACTCTGCAACAGAAGCGGCTCGAAACCTTCACTCAGTTTATGGAAATGAGTGCTTGAATGAAAGAACTTGCAGATGATGGTTCGCAAAATTCAAAAGTGGAGATTTTAGCCTTGAAGATAGAGATCGAAGACGTCATCCAGTTGAGTTCGTTGATAAGCTTCTTAAAAAGGCACTTGAAGAAAGTAATGCATTATCAGTTGAAGAATTGGCAATAAAGCTTAGTTCAAACCATACAACTGTTCATCGTCATCTTCAGCACCTTGGAAAGGTTCCTAAACTTGGAAAATGTGTACCTCATGAATTGACAGAAAGCAACTGCAAATCCTGAGTTGACATCTGCTCGTCTCTCCATTCTCGCGAACTCATTTCACGCTTTTTGGATAGAACTGTAACTGGTAACTGGCGATGAAAAATGGATCTTCTATCCTAATGTCAAACCAATAAACTGTAAACGCAAATTCTACTCAATCAGTTTCTTCTCTCTCACTTCCCGCCTGTGGAATTAACTTGCAATCTCGACAGCTACAATCTTCAAGAATTCAAAAGTCAATAGTCATCTCCTATCTCACTAACTTGCTTCCACTCTCTTTCTCTCTCTCTCTCTCTCTCTCTCTCTCTCTCTCTCTCTCTCTCATGCTCCTTTCTTCGTTCACTACACTCTCGTCAGTATTCTCATCCTTCTCGTACCCTCTTCCTGACATCTTCTGTAACCTGTCACTATTTCTCATAACTTACCTGCTATGTAACCCCCTGTTCAACAGTGGCAGTAAAATGCCTTGCTGTGGGCGACACGATTATAAAAAAAAGATATATTAACCGACAGCATCGCTAACTTTTCAGAAAATGAATGCAGTTGCCTCGTCACCTTCTCCTGGATTTCCTTTACATCTTGAAATCTAGTTGCTTTCAAGTGGGATTTGGTTTTTGAAGAGAGAAAAGTCGCAAGGGATGAGATCTGGGGAATATGGTGGTTGTCGGAGTTGGGGAATGCTGCGCTTTCCAAAAAAAAAAAAAAACGGTGCATAAGCCGCGGCCACTGCGATAAACAATGAAAGTGAGCGAGAAAGTTCTTAACTCATGCGCAAAAGAATTCAAAGTCAGTCTGTGCCAAGCGGTTTCTCTATGTGTACTCTAGGTCTGTTATCATAGCAACAGTCCAGGCACTTTTTGGTTAAACCTCGTATATATATATATATATATGGATTAATTGTCGTCTAAATTCAGTCACTTAAGTGATATACGCTTGGGCGATCATGTCTCGAAAGAGACATGACTGACTGGGCAGAAGATTATCCCACAGTAGGTTGCCATTGCTTTCTGCGGTAGACTGGTTGCCAACCAAGGCTATAGAACCCAATCTGCCCTATTATTTAACCCATAACTGGAAGGAATAGACGGATTAATACCTTTCCCAAGGGTATTTGCGCGTAAAAAATGCAAGAAATTCAACTGGAATTTGAACTCAGCTCTCCGATTTCTTGTTCCGAGCCGATATCCACTGCGCCGCATTAAGCAAAAATTCAAATGATACTAATACCTCATTATAACAGAATTACCAAAATTACGCAAAAATATCTTGAAATATTAAAGAATAAATTTATTCAATAAAATTGCCATTAGCTTTAGCCACAGCCTCCATACGATTTCGGAATCTCCTGTAAGTCTTCTGAACGGTCTTCGTCTTTAAGTTGGTAAATGCTGCCATAATCCTTGCCTTCAGTTCATTTTTGGTGTTACAAGAAGTTTTGTTTTTCTCTCAACCGCACCCCACAGACAATAATCAATGGGGTTGCAGTCAGAAGAGGTAAGGGTCCAGATAGTATTGGGCAATGTCTGACAACCATGACTTGGATCCCTTGATTGTGTAGTATACTGCAGAGTCCTGTTGCCGGACATACGATCTTCCAGCAGCCACCCCATTAAACCAGAGCAGCACTACCTCCTCAAGGCACTTGATGTAGTGCTCCATGCCGACTCTGATGCCCTGGGGAAGAGATGAATGCAGACATAACGTCGGCAGCGCTAGTGATTCCTTCAAACACTTAAGTAATCACCATTAGACTCATCTGACTCTTTCCGAATCCTCTTCAATGTCCTCAGATTGACATCCGAACACTCTGAAATTGGAGAGCTTCCGGTGCGAATGTCAAGCAGAGGAATATCCTATTTTCAAATTTCTGGTATCGTGAATTGTGCCATAATGCTCTTTTTTCTCACAGACTTTACACTACTATTCTGTGCAATCAACAAAATCAAAAACAAACAGTGCGCATGCGCGAAATCAAAAATATAAAATGTCGACAATTTACACATTGCACCCTGTATATATATACATGTTTGTGTGTGTATCTGTATGTGTGTTTATCTGTGTGTGTGTGTGTGTGTGTGTGTGTGTGTGCGTGTGTGTTGTTTTAATTATTTTCCTCGATATCTCTATGTCTATACATATTTGTTCCCTTTCTTTCATTTTTACTTTTTCTTTTCTTTCTTTCTTTTTTACTTTTTCTTTTCTTTCTTTCATTTTTACTTTTTCTTTTCTTTCTTTCTTTTTTACTTTTTCTTTTCTTTCTTTCTTTTTTACTTCTTCTTTTCTTTCTTTCTTTTTGACTTTTTCTTTTCTTTCTTTTTTACTTTTTCTTTTCTTTCTTTCTTTTTTACTTCTTCTTTTCTTTCTTTTTTACTTTTTCTTTTCTATCTTTTTTACTTTTTCTTTTCTTTCTTTTTTTTACTTCTTCTTTTCTTTCTTTTTTACTTTTTTCTTTTCTTTCTTTCATTTTTACTTTTTCTTTTCTTTCTTTCTTTTTTACTTTTTCTTTTCTTTCTTTCATTTTTTCTTCTCCCTGTTCACTATCAACTTTTTTTTTATCTGCATTCATATTGTCTATTGCCGTTCTTTTGCTAAAGTTTGGCAAACAAATTTGGATTTCTTCTTTTGCTTATATGTTTAACATTCTAAAATGTAGCAACATTTTTTTGATAGTTCCGTGTCTGGAAAGTTTCAAGTTAAAGTTTTGTGTTATCTTTTGATGAACTCTTGCCGCGCCAGTATTTAACAAAAAAAAACAGGAAGCTAATTAATGCAGTCGGGAGACAGATAAAGAAACCGCATATATTTGAACTGCAGGGAGGCCAATGGAATGATTTTGGGTCAACTGGTTGAATTTCGTTCAGGAAAACGTTGCTATGGACATCAGATGCATACTGGGAAACTGACTAACCAAACTTTTTTCTCCCGACAGCTAAGGTTATCGCCCCCGCATATATTTCTATTTTGAAATATGGTGTTCCTGGATGACACAGAGTAAAAAACTAAGAGTCGAAATATTTCCTAAACGTCAGGTTCATATTTTCATTACAGTAGGATAACAGAAAGGCTTTAATTGCTGTACTTTGGGATTGGAATTGAAATGAAACCACTAACAGCACCTAACCTGAATCCATCATACAAATTCAAGATAAAGAATTAATAAATATTAAACAATTCAAGTACCTCGCTAGATGGATCATTTATGACAAATTTATTAACTAAATTCAACATGGAATAATTTTCGATTGGGATAGTTTCATCCAACACCGCAAGTCGGTACAAAAGCAAAAACATTAACCTAAAAACTCGATTCACTATTTATTTCATATATTTCTCTCCTACACCAATAGGAGTTAACAGGTTCGTCTATCACCCGGTTTACACTTCTCCACGGCCGATAAACTTCTACTCCTACAGAAGTAGAATTTTATCCCTTGTTTTCTGCTTGGGATTTTGTTTACTGTTCCTTCAAAATCTGCTCTAGTTATGTATTCTAACCCTTGTTCTTTTTCTACGCTAATATGATTTCACACAGTAATACTCTGATTTCAATGGCTCTTGGGCCTTGTATTGGATAAACATTTAAAAAAAGAAATATTCTTAAGCCTTATCAGGTTGTCTTTCATTTGGGTTTCAGCGAATTTCTTCTACGGTTTACGGGCATTCGATCAACTGGTAATTGTAATGACAATATTAACCGTTTTTTTTTTGTTTTTTTTACCAGAAAAGATTCTGCCTTCATTGACAGAGGAATTCAAAAATGCTTTAAAATTTACAAAATTTTTGTCTCAAAACATTTTTTGAAAAGTAGATCTCTCAAGGTGCATGATTTTTATCGATTTTTCTAGCATTGATGGAGGAGGGTGCTTCCTTCCTAACCTTTTGTTTAAAGAAGGAGGAACGTCAACATCTTGATCATGTCATTATTTTCTCTTCGGGTTACTCATTGTATGCACCTTTGTTGTCGTTTGTGTTGAAAGTCCTCATATGATGTGGTTTCTATTATAGGCACAGTTATTTGCTTTTATTTATTTATTTATTTATTTATTTATTTGCAACATGTATATTATTATCATCGGTTTCATCTTTCACGTCTTCTCCCAAATTAATACAATCTCACAGCTATGATATTCATCATAAGAATATCACGACTGTCGCGAAGGAGATTATATTTGCAATAAAATTATTTAGAGCTCATAACAATGTCGGCCATTATCATATTTATGTACACTGGAATGCAAAATAGAAAAATGCTATAAAAAATATATATTTCTTGGCATTTCCAAACAGTGATGTTAATGTCAATGTTATGTCAACTGTTTCGACTGTAATTTCAACACCATTTAGTATAGTATTTTTTTGTTGTTGTTGTTGTTGTTGTTCTACTTAATATTTGAAAATATCTTTTCGATATGAGTAAGGGATAACTAACCAAGTACTTTTGGCTTTTACAAACGCTTCATTGTTTACAGGGTTGAAAATATCGCGCTATCTTTATGGTTATTAGTGATAAAATATGATGTGTGTTAAACCTGTCGACTTCTCGCGGTGTATATGATCACAGATTCACCACACGAGAACTGCCATTCATGACGTGAATAGGACATGATATGCACTGAATTAAAGCCTAAATAATAATAATAATAATAATAATAATAATAATAAATGTGGAAATTGAAAAAAGTATCGTGCCAGTGATAGTAGGTGCACTTGGAATGATAAAAAAGGAACAAAACAACACATTGAAATAATCCCTGGAAACCCAAGCTTAAGAGATCTACAAAAATTGTCTTGTTAAATACAGCCCACACACTAAGGAGAACTTTGTCTATTTAACGCTAGGAATGATAGAGGAGATAAAAAAAACATGAAATGGAGTCATAACGACACACCACTACCTACTTCAGGTCTTCCCGCAGACTTGGTAGGTAGTGCGACCATAGCAGAAATCAAAATATGATGAAAAATGACAACATAATGATAATAATAAACCTTTTTAACAGCATCGTTCTTTAATTTTATTTACCCTTTTCTTATTTATTGAATAACCTTCTACTCCAACAGTTTTTTCTCTTCCATTTACTTGCTTCCCTGATAGCTACAATCTCCAAACAATTAAATGCAACGTCAAATGACATTTTCTGTCTTCCCGAATCCCATTCATTTTTTATCCTTTCTGCAATAACCTCTGTCTCCAGACATTTTGCTTTCCTGAATGCTACAATCTCCAAAATGTAAAATGCAATGTCAATTTCAATCTTCTGTCTTCTTGAATCCAATTCATCTATTATCCTTTTCTCAATACTCTCTGAACCCAGTCTTTTCTCTTCTCTAAAATCTGTAAACTCGAAAACATTAAATGAAACGTCAATTGCCATCTTCTATTTTCTTAAATCTCGTTCATCTTTTATACTTTCTTCAATGCCTTCTGTACCCAGTCTTTTCTCTTCCCTGATAGCTACAATCTACAAAAATTTAAATGCAACGTCAACTGCCATCTCCTTTCTTTTTGAATTCTACTCGTCTTTTATCCTTTCTGCATTTGCCCCTGTACCCAATCTTTTCTTTGACTGTAACTCCATGCGAAATGGTGGCGGCCCTTCTTTGCTTGTGGTGAAATGGTAAAAAAGTAAATAATTTTTTTATAGACAGAGTCGCATTTCGAGTTGTAACGTTATTTTGTTTTGTTTATGACTTTTGTTATTGGTTCACAATACTCACTTTCTTCTGTTGTTTATCTTTAAATATTAACCAAAAAAAACTATCCATATAAATAACGAACTGTTTACTCTGATATTGACTATATATATATATTGGTTATAAATCCGAAAGAAAACGAAAAGCCATATTATTCAAATAATCAGGAAACTCTCAAACAAATGTTAGAAAGAGACCGGATTCAAAACATTTATATGACAAAGTCCAATAAACATATTGTACAAACATTAAACGCTGCATTGAAACTGTAGTGGGATAAGAAATTAAGAATTAAAATCAACCTTCTTCACTTTTACAAAATTTCACAATGACGTGTGAAATCCTGGTTTTTCCCAAATAGAAAAAGGATTGATCATGTGGTTAAAGAAAAAGTCGAAACCAGATATCGCAAGTAGGTGTTAAACTCATTTGCTGACCAATAGGAGAGACTTGCAAGACCAAAAAGGGACTTCGCGATCAAGTGAGAAAAATCTGAATACTATAAAATGCACCGGTCAATCAGTCAGTCAGATAGGAGCCGCGAGACGAAACAACTAAAATGTAACTTCAACTTCAAATCGACCCTGAGATAAGGTCAGGTCGCATCTTGTTCACTTTCTCTTTCCTTCTCGTGTGCTGATTTCTTACTACTTCTACTTCTTCATTCAAAACATTCCTATCAAACAAACGCTAATACATACATATGTACGTACGCATATACTCTTTCAACAATTACTACTATGAACATTTTCTACAACTTTTGATACCCTTAACTTTCTAAATGAACATTAATTTCTACGAATTCTTGTTATTCATTTCTTTTAATAAATTTATATTTTATCAAGAAAAATGTATATTTTTATTCTTACACTATTCCACACAATTCCGAACATTCTAACCTGCCGACAACCAATCTTCGGATGAAAGCCTTCTGATAATAATTCTGCATAAAACTTGTAAGCTGTAGGGAGTTCGGTTATGTATGACACAAGGCCGAATCAAAAAAATTAATCAGCTCCCAATGGCCATAAAACCTCTAGAAAACATCACAGAAATAAACAATGTCATGTATGCAACAGATTTGGAAACTACAAAAGAACTTAATATCAAAACAAATAAACAATTAAACAATAGACAAACAGAGCCCAAGTTGAAGGCAAAAATTAAAACGAGAAATCAAGGAAATCAGACGTGAATTACCGATACTAAATGAGATTTCAAAATATGCAAGCGCTCTAACACAGAAAATCACGAAGATTAAGCGGGAATATAAAATTTAAGCAGTAAATGAAATTACAGCCAATCAAGGAAATGCTTAAACAGAAACAGCAATTAAAGGCACAGAGAACAAGACAATATGAAAAACATTCTATCTACGAAATAAGATATCCCAAACGAACCGCAAAAAGTTTTACAGAGAAATTGGGAAAGTAAAAATTTTGGGAGAATATTTGGAGCAACCGTAAGGAATATAATTCCAATGCTGCCTGGATCAAAGAAGATCAAGAAAGAATGAAGGATAAACCCGTGCAAGAATGGAAAAATATAACCATTATGTTTGGCAACCTCCAAGAAAATCACAAAAATAGAAATCCCCAGGAAATGACAAGATACCCAACTTTTGGCTCTATTATCTGTCATTAATTCATAAAACTCTTGCACAAACTTTATGTTGTGGGATCTCCTCTTTTTCCATGATAATGTACTTGACTTGAGTATACATATACTCCTGCCATAGTCAGATCCGTAAGAGTCCGTCAGAATCCGACAGATACCGGAAGATACCGAAAGATACCGAGTTTTCACGGAGAATAGAGTTCATAGTAGCTCTGAACTCCACGCAGCAAGAATATTGTTACACAGCACCCGTCGGCTTCCGACGTCGACGTACTAAACATACTACGGCTTCACTTAAGAGACTTGTATATATTTTTCGTACTGATCGTATTCCTGGATTACTAACCTGCGTTCTTGTTTGTATCTTTACGTTTAATATACTTATCTTTCTATCTCAAATTCTGATTGTTCCTTTATTTTGTGCGGTTCCTATTCCCGGGATCTACAACACTTTATCAATACGAATTAATATCTCCAATAAAATTCTATAATGGTTCAATTAATGTTTTACATATTTAATACCAAAAATGGATAAAATAGAAAAGCCGAAAAATTATAGGCCAATATCATGTCTGTCCCCCACATACAAATTGACCACGTTTTTTCTGAGGAATTGTACTTAATCTTTTCTTGATGAGAACAGCATTCTTTACCTAGAGCAGAAGGGGCGTCGAAGTGGTGCAAAAATCAACTACTAATAAATAAAATGATCCTGGAGAATTGCAGGAACAAAGGCAGATACCTCAACACAACTTGGATAAAATACCATAAAGGCTTTGATAGTGAGCCACACTCTTGGATTCTTAAGGCTTTAGAAAAATACAAAGTCTACTCGGTGATAGTAAATTTTCTTAAGCATAGCATGGAACTGTGAAAAACAACATTATATCTAAATCCCACCAAAGGCTCTGCCACTTCCAATTTTTTGAATACCCAAAGAGAAATCTCTTAAGAAGACTTCTTGTCGTCTCTACTGCACTGTCTGTTTTTAACCTCTCTTTCGCATGAAGTAAACAATAAGAACTATGAACACAAAGTAAAAAGAGAAGGTATATAATCACCTATTCTACATGGATGATATCAAACTCTTTACCAAAGACGACAAATAGATAAGGGCTTTCTCAATACTGTAAAATGTTTCAGTGATAATATAGGTATGGATGTCGGATTAGATAAATGTGCAAATATAATATTCAACAAAGGGAGAATTACAAACACTAATTTAATATATCTAGATTTTGTCACAAAGAATAGAGAACAGGAACGAGAAGCCTATAAATTCCTAGGAATTAGGGAAGGAGACGAAATACTTCTTCTTTTATGTGCCTTGACCTTTCAGGACGTAGACGATCATAGCCTTCCACGTCTACCTATTCCTGGGAACTCTGAGCTCTTTTCCCTTCTATCTGGCCTGTTAGTATCAGATTCTCCAAGCCCTTCTTCCTCATTGCATGTCCCAGGAACTTTAGTTGTCTCTTCCTGATGCTTGATATCAATTTCCTTTTTATTGCTATCCTTTCCAAAACCTCATCATTGCTCACATGCTCGGTCCACGATATCCGCATCATCCTTCTGTAGAATCACATTTCTGCTGCTTCCAGTTTTTCCTTCATCTTTGAGAATATTGTCCAGCATTCACAGCCATATTGAAGAACTGACATCACATAGCAATCCAGTATTCTCTTTGTTTCTAGTGAAGGTTTCCTGTCTCTTAATACTTTACTCGTCTTCTGGAACGCGTCATTCACATTGCCAATTCGCCTTCGGATCTCTGTGTCGCACTTTCCGTCTTCTGTTAGAACACTTCCCAGGAATTTTAATTTTTGTACCTGCTTGATTTTAGTATCTCCCAACTGTATTTGGCATTTTGGGCTGCCCTTTTTGCTGATAACCATGCATTCGGTTTTCTTGCAGTTTATTTGGAGTCCTTTTTTGTCACTCACTTCAGCTACCTTTTGTAGGAGGTCTTGTAGTTTCCTTTCGGTGTCTGCTATCAGTGCTGTATCATCTGCGTACCTCATGTTGTTCAGATTGTGGCCTCTGAAGACAAATCCTGGTATAACATCTAGGGTCCTCAGAATAGTCTCGCTGTACAAGTTGAATAGATCCGGTGAAAAGACACATCCTTGTCTTACGCCCCTTTCTATTTTTGTATATCTGCTGAATTCGTTACCTGTTCGTATGCAGGCAGATTGCTGCCATTTGCGATTCTTAATTACTTGTTGTGGGATCTCCCCTTTGTATATGATAATGGACTCGACTGAGAGTACATATACTCCTGCCATAGAAAGGACAGGAGCTGCCTTAGAGAGAAAGAGTATTCGTAGAGAGCCATTACAGTTATCGGAGAGTAGCAGAACTGATTCGTAAGTTACCGTGAGATACCGAATTTACCCAGAGACTACCGCAGAAGTCAGACTAGCTCTGAGCTCCACTCAGAATAATATACACAGATATACTATTTCCAACGACTTCACTTTAAGACTTGTATATATTTATTTCTTACTAATAGTATCCCTATTACTAACCTGCGTTCAATTTTGTATATTCCGTTCAATATAACCTACTTTTCTATCTCCATATCTGTTTTCTTGTTCATTATTTTGTGCGGTTCCTCAACCGGAATCCACAACATTACTCTTATGTCTTTCCCAAATATGTCGAGGTTGCTGAGCATCTCCATCAATTCTTTGTGGCTTATTTTGTCGAATACAGCATACCCAAATAAAGGAGACAGTGAGAAAAGAATACTACAGATGTGTGCGTCTAGTATTGAATACTGGGTTGAATTCAAAAAACAGTATATTAGCCATAAGCACTTTGGCTGTACCTGTGGCGTAAAACAGTGTCGTCATCTTGAATTAAAACATAATTGACATTAAGCGAATGAATGTCAAAAGAAAAAAAAACCTTCTCCTTGCCATTGCATGAATCATTCTAAAGCTAATGTTGATCGTCTGTATATCTCCAGATCTGCAGCAGGCAGAGGATTAGTTCAACTAGAACTGTCATACAAAATCACAGCAATCGGTCTTCAAAAATATCTGGAAACTACAGAAGACTGGTAAGAATCTGTGTCAAAGAACATGAAAGAAAATTTATTCAGTAATAAAGGAAGCCAACGAAAAAGTATTTCAAGTGGATGAAAAATGGTAAATAAACCATAATATACCTACTTCAACGGTAACCAATGTACTTTAATGCAGAAATGATGGCAAGATAGGCCTATTCAATATCCTGACCGTACCAAACAAGTTGATGTAGACATACCGTCTACTCATCAGGTTTTATTCTTGTTGCAGATATCTATTATTTGCTGACTAGAAATTACCAAGCACATACTGAAAAATTGCGTTAACCCGAAATGCAGATTATGGAATAAATATCCAGATATAATGGACCATCGTGTATCAGATTGCACAGTGTCAGTTCCCACTGAAAATAAAACTCGATATGATTGTAGTTGGAACCCTCAGGTTGATTGGGAAAGGTCCGATAGACTTATTGAAAGGATTCCTGGTAGCCTACGCCTTAAAGAAATACAAGAAATTGTTCTCTTGAATACATTTCACACATTACAGAGAGTTTTATCTAAGTAAAATAGCTCAGAGTTAGAATCGCCGACTGACACCAAATCGGTCAGGTTTCAATTCTGGCTAAAAAGCAATCGGATGTCTAACCGTACTGATGAGCTGTAATACAGCGAAACAGATCTGTCTGCGGATGACTATTTATGCTCTCACTCCCTGATTGAGCAATCTGGAAGAACAGTAGGCTTTTAAAAAACAGTGGCTACTATAGCATCTACGCTTCGTTCATTCAGTAATGAATTAGAACACTCTCAGCCACTGGCGTGCGCACATTGTACATAGTGCAATGTGCAATGTCTGCCTTCTTCTACCGAGCGCCGATAGCTCAGAGGTAGAATCGCCGACTGACGCCAGATCGGTCGAGTTTCAATCCTGGCAAAAAAGCAATAGGATGTTTAACCGTACAGATGAGCTGTGATACAGCGAAACAGATCTGTCTGCAGATGACTATATGTTTATTGTTCTTAATAAAATATAACTAAGTATGCCATAATTATTTAATTCTAATTCTGACTTAAACATTCCAGCCCCTTTACTCATAAAAATTAGTAAAAAAATGTTTAATAAGAAAAAAAAACAACTAAAATTCAACCTCCTGTCAAGGATTATTGTCTATCCATTTAAAAAATCTAAAATCCCACTATGTATCTTATGCAGACAAAATTAAAAAGTGATGTGTCTAGATCCAAGGCATTCTGCTTCCTTTCATAACCCAAATATTAAAACACCATGGTTACATAATTCTCATTTTTGATTGAACAATATTGACACACCTAAAGCATTTTCTCCAACTACCACTCCCTAATTTTCTAAATAAGCATGAATTCAACTTATATTTTAAAAATAAATCATTTTCACCATGTATTTTAACATATCACCTGAAGAAGAACAGTATTGTTCTGAAGCATGAAAATTTTTGTGTAGTGATATTATGTTTTAATAAACCATTGTAATAACAAAATTACAATATATATATATATATATATATATATATATATATATATATTATGTTTTAGAACATGTACATAATTTCTACTATATATGTCCTCTTCCCTACAATCATATGGTTGTTTCAGTGTTTGGATTGAAACACCTCTTCGGGGGAAATAAAGGTTTGGAATCATTCTCTGTTTATATTTGGTTCGTTGTTGTCGTGGGGGTTGGTTGGGGTTATTGGTCATTAAGTGAATGTCTCGTTTTGACCGTTAGACTTTTGAGGAATTTGGCGTGTAAGTGTGAAATTGTTGATTAATGGTATTATCTGTTGGAATGTATGCTTTATCTTTTTATCGGTTGGGTATATCTTTTGGCTAGGATTTCTAAGAGGGTCATGTTGAGTGGTCATTTTTATGGTTGGCTATCGTTTAATTGGTTGATGTCTGCTGTTAGTGGACCTAATTCATGTATTTACTTTGATCCTGGGTCTAGGTTTTCACTTTGGGGTTTCTTAGATAGACGTGATAGGGGTGGGGTGTTTTTTCTTTCCAATTTAGATTTTTTCGGTATGGAATATTTTTTATTTTATAGGGTTCTTTTTTAAAAAAAAAATACACACACACACACACACACACACACACATATATATATATATATATATATATATATATATATATATATATAGCACCGGTTACAGAAATAGAAGATGTAACCATTCTATGGGATTACACCATCTACACAGACAGAAAAATTGAAGCAAACAGGCCAGACATTATTGTTAAAAACCAGAAGGAGAAAACTTGTCTATTAATTGATATGGCTTGTCCAGCGGATTGTAACATAGCAATCAAGGAATTTGAAAAACTGTCAAAATATAAAGACCTGGAAATTGAAATAGAAAAAATGTGGAAATTGAAAACAAGAGTTGTGCAAGTGATAGTAGGTGCTCTTGGAATGATAAAAAATGGAACAAAACAACACATTGAAAGAATCCCTGGAAACCCCAGCTTAAGAGATATACAAAAAATTGTCTTATTAAGTACAGCCCACACACTAAGGAAAACTTTATCTATGTAATGCTGGGGATGATAGGGAAGATAGAAAAACATAAAATGGAGCCATAACAACACGCCACTACCTGCCTTAGGTCTCCCTGCAGACTTGGTTGGGAGTGAGACCAAAGCAGAAATTGAAATATGATGAAAAATGATATAATAATAATAATGCACATATTTCAATATTTTATTTTATTTTTGTTATGTCGTAAGAATAAATAACTCAACAACAGGAATAGGTTAATCGTTGTATTCCGCGAAAATAGTATTTACAAAGGTTATTAGTATCCAATACAAGAATAAAGGTTAATCGTCTCAACCGTCGTAAGACGTAGTATGAGCAATGGGTACTTCCGGGTCGTCACCGTGAGTCTACGACTGACTTTTCGATCGGCTGCTCGACACCCTCTCTTCCGTAGATGCCACCATTACTTTACATGGTAATGGAATAGTCCATTATAGCCGAATAGGCGCGGGCGTCCCAACACTTGGGGGGAAAAACAGTTGCATTTGGTCACGAATATGATCTGCATGAAGAGTCGTTGAATCTGTGATTTTCTCTCAAAATATCAAAAATTGGTTTGTTCTGCTTTCGTAAATAATAATAAACAAGTTGATAAATTCAAACATTATTTGAAATCATCCTGGCGCATTCACAAACCTTTGACTGAATTCATAGCAAACTGAAAGTATGTATCGTTTTTACATTACATTTCTATCTATCTATCTATCTATCTATCTATCTATCTATCTATCTATCTATCTATCTATTTCAATATTTTCCTATCTATCTATCTATCTATCTATCTATCTATCTATCTATCTATCTATCTATCTATCTATGTCAATCTTTTCATATCTATCTATCTATCTATCTATCTATCTATCTGTCCGTCTGTCTGTCTCTGAATAAAAAGAAATAATTTAAATAGGAAAGAAAGAGCAATTCCATCGATAGAAGCGAAAGTATAACGAATAAATAGTGAGAAAAATTGAGACAAATTGCGTGAAAGAAAAAGAAACAGAAAAATAAAAATAAATAGTCACAAAAAAAGAAATAATTTAAAAGATATAGAAAGAAAAATAGAGAACAACGTCTGAGATAGAAGAGAAAAGAAAGCGAAGAAACAGAGACAAAAAGAGACAGAATGAAAGAGAAAGAAAAGAAGAAACATAGATAGGAGAAGATATAGAAAAACACAGGCAAAAATGCAAAGATAAAGAGAAAGAGAGAAAGAAAGAGAGAGAGAATCAGAAAGAGAGAAAGAGAGAAAAAACAGATAAGAAAAATATTAAAAAGGGAAGGTTAAATGCCTTAAGTCAAAATACCCAGCTGCTAAATATTTCATATAAATATTTCTTTAATGATTAAATGGAATCAGTAAATTCTAATTTGAAAAAAGTACGTATTTGCTGTTTACTAAACCTAGAAGAATCATAAATGCGAGTAATTAACTAAACCAAGTTAGACATAAGGCTACAGTAATTAAGCCACATTGAATATCGAACACACTTCACAAGCCAACTGGTTTGAGAAATTGGCTAAGACAATTTAGGTGAAACTAGAGCTTTGCTTTTGGTGTATGTCTTTGCCTCACAAACTTTAGCCTCCTTGCGTTAAATTAGGTGCTCACCATCCGACTTGTTTCAATGACCTTTTCTGTTTTTCATAATCGTTTAATCCCAAGCAAGTCAGGACCGCTACCGGTGCGCAAGGGGTTACAGTAAAAGACAAAAGAAAAGAAGAAGAAAAAGAACAAAGTTCCCGGGGATGTCGAAGAAATGATAAGAGAAAGATGAAAATCAAGAACATCAGAGATGGTAATTGACGTTGTATTTCAACTTTTGGAGATTGTAGCTATCAGGGAAGCAAGTATATGGAAGAGAGTTCCAGGGCCGGGGAGTGCGAGAAAAAAAGCTGATGGAGTAGAAATGGCGGTTACATTTGACTATTTTGACGGTAAAAAAGTGGGACCTAGATGCCAATCTAGTAGCACGATTAAATTCATGTGGTCGGGTCACCAGGGAAAGAAGCTCGTTAGAGTAGAAGCTGTGAAAAGACAACGGTGTGTGAAAGTGACTGAAGTCGAGCTGATGAATCGGGATCAATTACGTTGCAGATTCTCCTTTGGATTTTGTCGAGAAACCCGAGATGAAAAGCAGGAGCACAAAACCAGATATGGCAACAATCATCAATGCACTCGTGGTAAATGTTTAAATATGCAAGGTGGATCCAAACAAAAAAAAACTTCCTGACCCGATACAGTAAGCCAACATTTTTAGCGGTAGATGTAGCTATTGTTTCGATGTAGTGGTCCCACTTGAGGTCGGTTGAGAGAGTGAGGCCGAGGAGGCGCAGTGTGTTGCTTTCGGGGAGACTTAGTGTGATCCATACTGATGGAAGATATAAAGTTTCTCTTTGGTGCTTAAAGGAGAGCAGCTTCGTTTTGAAGCATATCCATATAAAAGTCAGATTGTTAAATGCTGACTCTTTTTAAGTCGGCAGTTTCTAATCAATTTGCAAATTGGCGTAACACCATCTTCTTTTTCTTATTCATTGACTACAACAGACTATGTGCTGTTGCTTATTCTCCACTTATGTCTTTATTCTACTTTCTCGTCCTGTTTATTAATTCTTCTTCTTCTTCTTCTTACATTTTCTCTCTCACTTTTCTTTTTACATTTCCCCTTTCTTTTCCTTCTTCTCCTTAGTTCTCCCTTGTCGTCCTACCCATCATTCTCCTCTTCTCACATCATTCCTCTTTAGTTTTCCTTTCTTCTTCTTCTTCTTCTTCTTCTTCTTCTTCTTCTTCTTCTTCTTCTTCTTCTTCTTCTTCTCTCACATTATTATTAGTTTCGCCTCTTCTTTTCTCTCATTCTCCTTTGTCGTTTCCCTTGTTCTTCTCATTTTACGACACTTTAGGTCATTCCCCACTTTAATTTTCTTTCTTCTTCTCCCCTTTTCTTCTACTTCTTCTTCTTCTTCTTGCTTTCCCTTCCTCTTTCTTCTGGCCCTCGTATATTTTCTCCTGACTGTTTTTTCTTTGATCATCTCTCGTTTTTCTTTCTTTCTCTCTCTCATTTTTTTCACCTCCCTTCCTCCTAATATTAACGTCCAACGTAAATATGTTGGCGTCCGTCTGCTTTTTAATTCTAAAAAGAAAAAAATACAATAATTAATTGAATAAAATAAATTTCAAGTTTTCAACGGCAGTCCTTTGACGTAGAAAGGCGCATTCCTTTTACTAGGCCCGTGAACTTCCCCAGGTCCGCGGCTTTGGGAAATTAAACTCGGCTGTGCTTGTCTTCAGGTCTTTTCTCACTTCAAGATGCAGTGACGCATATTTGTTTGCAGAAATATTTCACTCAATCAGGAATTTAAGAAGAGCTAAGGAATAAATTTTCACGGCAGTTTCTTTCTTTTTTTTTTTTTTTTTGCCTTATCTGTGAATCGGCGTTAATTTTTAGAACTGAAATTATTTTTAGTTTAAGAAAGCAGTTATGGTTAGATTTAAAATAAAATAAAAACTACATTTACGGGCAAATTTTTACAGATATCAAGTAACTGAATATACAGCAGATTGTAGATTCATACCTTTCAATTTTGTGTGAAATTTGCTATAAATCCGGACACAAACACTGTGTCTCTATGTCTGGATATAGATGCATATAAATATGGCTGAATGTGTGTGCACTAGGTTTCTATCGGTCCTTTCAACTACCGAGCTATATCTGTTCATATCTATCTATCTATCTATCTATCTATCTATCTATCTATCTATCTATCTGATTCACTTTATTCATATCTATCCAACTATCTATTACGGTATGTTCATTATCAATCTATCTATCCATATATATATATATATATATATATATATATATATATATATAGGGTGTCCATAAAGTTCGTGTGCAGTTTGAAAATTTAACTTAAAAATATAACTTTATTTGAAATTTTTTAAAGTGCACACGTTCGGATTTGTATATCTATCTATTTTAAATAATTCTATAAATCTATCTATTTTATTTTAATCTATCTATCTATCTATCTATCTATCTATCTATCTATCTATCTATCTATCTATTTTATTGAATCTATCTATCTATATATTCTATTCTATTCCATCTTATTCCATCATTCTCTCTATCTCTCTATTTTATTCTTTCAATCTATCTATCTATCTATCTATCTATCTATCTATCTATCTATCTATTTTATTTTATTTTATTCTATCAATTTATCTATCTATTTAATTTTATTCTATCTATCTATCTATCTATCTATTTATTTATTCTATTTTATTCTATTCTATTCTATCAATCTGTCTATCTAACTCAATATTTTCATATCTGTCTCAGTCGGTATATAATCTATCTGCCTCTATCTATTCATATATATTTCCGTTTATTTCTCAGTCTGTTCATAGTTTTATCTGTTTGTCTGTTCATATCTATCTATTTTATATCTATCTATCCATCTATCTGCCTGCCTGCCTGCCTGCCTGACTGTCTGTATGTCTGATTGCCTGTCTTTCTGTTTGTCTGTACATGCTTATATCTACCTATTTCAGTATGTTCATATATCTCTCCGTCCATTTCTCAGCCTATTCATGTTTCTTTCTATCTGTTTGACTGTTCATATCTATCTATCTATCTATCTATCTATCTATCTATCTATCTATCTATCTATCTATCTATCTGTCTGTCTGTATGTCTGTCAAGCTGTCTGTTTCAACATGTTCATATCTACTTCAATATATTTCAGTCTGTTTCTCTGTATCTTTATCTCTGCCAATCTGCCCGTATCTAACTTGCAAGCAACCTGAATTTCCCAAATTGCAAGAATCAATATGACAACAAAATGAGATACTACAGATAATCATTTATGGACTAAAACAACATTGTTTTTTTT